>JAODXP020000035.1:1943969-2063969 GCA_027497455.2 Sardinella longiceps | reverse complement strand
TGCTTAAATAAAATACATGAGGGGTAATTGCTATTAAATAATTATTGTAATTATTAAATAATTAAATAAGTATTGATCGCACTCCGAATAGTTTTTTAGTTGACGAATGCAGGAAGCCGAAATGTCTGCTTGTTTTGTCAACACTTGAAATGTGAAAATAAAAAAAGAAGAAACTAAAAAACGACTTGGAGTGCGATCATTCGTTGATTATGAAAGGACATTCTCTGATTATGCACCAGGACACACAAAAAGAGGGGAGAGCGCGGTGAATCTGGCTTTTTTGCTAAATAAAAGTCCAGACAGCCCCAGTGAATATTGGGCTGCAAACAAGTTCGGACTCGTGTTGGCTTGATGATGATTATGGCAAGGCAAGACTATTTTATTTTATTATATTTTATCTAGTACAATAATACACAAAGGCAGTTCAATGTACTGTAGAAAAATATAGTATAGAAAAAATCCATTATTATTAAAAGAAGGCATCTGAGAACAGTTTGTTCTTTTTAGTATGCATTTAGAAAACAGTATAGGGGCATATTTGATGTGGTGAGGAAGTGCTTTCCAAAGCTGAAGTGTGAAGCTTGAAGCTGACAATTGCTGCAATGCTACCTTGCCAAACTTTAGACAGCAGGTTCACCTTATTCTTCTGTGACCTGAAAGTGCTGTGTTTTCCTGAAACATGTCAAGGTGGTGGGTGGGGATGTTGGTGAAGTTGTCATGGTGACTGGTGATTGTGATGGTGAATATAAGAAGTAATTATCAAGTATTATCATCATGATAACTAATAACCATTAATAAAATCATTAACACAAATTCAGCAGCTTCTGTAAGGGGGGAATGAGCACACAGGACTGCTTCATCTGCTGTTTTTATGTCTTAGTCTTTGATTTAAAAATGGAATATATTACTTTGTATTAATTATAATGAATTAAAAGGTTACAAGTTTTATTCTACGTGATACCATGTGTTGATTCACTCCGGATAATTCCTTTAAGCTGGTAATAAAGGCAACTACATCAGCCGTGGTCCATTGGTGGGTAGTCAAAACAACAATCCTTTGGTTACAAGCACACAAAGTCCTAACTAGTAGGCGACAGCCTAAGAAAGAAAAAACAATTTACCTTGTCAAGACAATTAGACAGTAGTATCTCATTTATACAGGTGAATTACATGATTGTTTACATAATATTATTTTCTTTAACTGAAACCAAATCTCAGTCCATCCAGTTCTGGACATAATATGGAGACAATACTGGCTACTTAAAGGAATAATCCACCTTTTTATGAAATTGGGTTATTCAGTGTCTTACCCGGAGTTACATATGTGCTCTCAGTGCATGTGTTTTTCTATTCTAACAATCCCTATTTTATTTTATTATAACACTTGACCACAAGAGGGAGTTTGATCTCTGTTTTAGTCTGAACAGAGTGGACATGCTCCTCTGTTTTACTAGCCTGGCACGCCCTAGTGGATGCAGTTAGAGAGATGATATGTGGTTGATAAAGTTAAGTGGAAACTGATTTGGGCCCATGGCATATTCAGAAGGCTTAGCAGTGGAGTCATACCTCATACCTGTACAATATGTTGCCAAAAATGATCTAACCGGCCATTTAGGGCAAGAGAAGCTCATCACACTCATCACAACTCAAATTTATTGTAGAAACCTGGGAATAGGAAAAGAGGTATTGAACCTCACCAAACAACACAAAAATATAAATAAAGAAAAATACTTCCTGTAGGATTAGGACTAGGCCATATTCACTAAACGACGATGTATTTGTAATGTATTTTTTTGTATTTACAAATTATGTAGTTTTGTATTTTATTTTGTTACAATTGATGAGCTTGTCATTTGTAATTTGAAATGAAATACTTTTTGACTTTTTGATGTATTTGTGCCCAGCACTGATTCTGTGGTGAGTGATGCAGTGATGATACTGCGAAACTCATTCCACCAGTATAAATTCCTGGACGACATCAACACCTTTCTTATTTATATTGGCTCACACTCCTGTAACCATGGAGACTGGGCAGCCGAGACCTCTCCCTCGGGCCAATCAAAACTGTTCTCAAGATATAGTCCAGTCAGGCATTGTCTATTGTATAATTTGTCAGCACTCAACAATATGCATAATGTACTAGTAGTGAGTGACCTTAATTCAGAGAGTCTACAGGAATAAAGCACACATTTGGACATGGTCAGACCCTAAACATGTAGCTAACACACACACACACACACACACACACACACACACACACACACACACACACACACCACAGACATGGTACATGCAGACACACACACACACACACACCACAGACATGGTACATGCAGACACACACACACACACACACACACACACACACACACAGACACAGCATGACACACAGCTCCAGGCCATAGGGACTGATGGTCATTTTAGGGGTAGGGCTGTCATAATACTTTATTTTCTTGAGGAAGATTGGGCTAGTCCAATTAAATCTCTCATGATGAGGCAATGTGTCCGGCATGCATGAAGTTATTATTGAATAAAACCATGTGCCGCCATGGTCAACATCGCCCGGGGCATTACCACACACACACAGACACACATGAATTACAAGGAAGTTCTTATAGATCTAAACACAGATGGAATGTATCTGATGGTTTGATTGTGAGTTCTGACAGACGGAATTCTAGACAAACCAGAAATGCAGAATTGTGTGTCTGTGTGTGTGTTTGAGAGAGAGAGAGAGAGAGAGAGAGAAAAGGAGAGAGAGAGAGGAAACAATGACACAGGAGTTGGTGTTTAAGACCACAACTGCAGAGACACACACAAACACCAAGACCATTGACGAATGTACACTGTAAAAAAAAATCCGTTGTTTTACGGAAAAAAACTGGCAGCTGTGGTCGCCAGAATAATCCTGTAAAAAACACAGTATAATGTAAACAACATTACAGAACAACTTGTAAATTTTACTAGAATTCGATGTAATATAGAGGATAACTAAATGTACATTTTGCAGGTATTCAATGTACAATAATCAATACATCAATGTTAATTCTACTGATATTCAATGTAGAATTAGCAGTTTTAGGATGTGAAATTTACAGGTTGTTCTGTAATGTTGTTTACATTTGTACTGTATTTTTAACAGGGTTATTCTGGCAACTGTAGCTGCCAGTTTTTTTCCGTAAAAACAACATTTATTTCTAAATATTTTTACATTTGGATTGTATTTTTAACAGAATTATTCTGGCAACACCAGCTGCCAGTTTTTTTCAGTAAAAATAACAGATTTCTGTCTAAAGATGTTTACAATTGTACTGTATTTTTAACAGGATTATTCTGGGAGCTGCCTTTTTTTTTTCTTCTTCTTCTTTTTTTGCAAATAGATATCTATACACATATACTTACTGTCTGAACTGCTTCAAATTACTTCTAAATGAAATTAGGCAGTAACAAACCACTCATCAGTCAATGTACAATTCACAATAATGCAAATTTATTGTTTGAATTAAAGGATGATAAAGTGTGTAACCTTGTTAACATCGGCTCTCGAACAAAGGTGCTATGAGTGCTCTGTCTGTCACTCGAAGGAACACCTAGGGGAATAGAGAAAAGAGAAAAGAGAATCAAACACAATCTCCATTACAGGTGCTGGTCATAAAATTAGAATATCATGAAAGTTTATTTATTTCGGTAATTCCATTGAAAAAAATTAACTTGCAAATACGAAAACAGCATTTTTAGACATTTTAATCGACTTAAGTGTGATCATGAAAAGTATGATTATGTACAGCACTCAATACGTAGTTAGAGCTCCTTTTACCTGAATTACTGTATCAATGTTGCATGGCATGGAGTCGATCAGTCAGTGGCATTGCTGATGTGGTATGAGAGCCCAGGTTGCTCTGACAGTGGCCTTCACCTCTTCTGCATTGTTGGTTCTCGTGTCTTACATCTTCCACTTCACAATACCCCATAGATTTTCTATGGGCTTATGGTCTGGTGAGTTTGAGGGCAAGTTAAAAACAGGGATACCACGGTCCTTAAACCAGGTGCTGATAGCTTTGGCACCGTCTTCAGGTGCCAGGTCTTGTTGGAAAATGAAATTTGCATCACCATAAAGTTGGTCAGCAGTAGGAAATATGAAATTATTTAACATGGCTGTGTTGACCATGGAGCTCAGAAAACACAGTGGACCCACATTAGCAGAGGACATGGCATCCCAAACAGTCACTGACTGACTGTGGACCACAAGGAACATAGATTCTGTACCTCTCCCCTCTTCCTCCAGAAGATTTGACACGCCAGACCCAAGGTGCGTTCAAATTCGCCTAACATAGCGAACGTTCGCTAACATAGGCGGACAGTTTACGAATCCTTGGAAGTTCTTGGCTAATGTTAGCGAACACAGACGAATGGTCCGAAAAGGTAGTGCTCCGCTAACACTCCTGTATGTTGGATGGCAAAACATGTGTGTCCCGATTGCAAATACATCCCAAAGAGCTTTAAATGTTGTCAGCATGTCTCACAACAACTTTGTCTCTCATTAATAGCCCCCTCCGAGTAATTTATACTCTGTTTGCCATTAGTGTTTACAGTTTAAAACGAACACTCTGCAAAATCGTTCAAATTCCATTGATTAATGCAAACATGTTTGCAACGAGCGTTCGCTATGTTAGATGAATCTAAACGCACCTCCAGTCAGTGATAGTTCAAGGTGCAATGTCATCTGCTGGTGTGAGTGTTTTCTTAGGTCCAAGGTCAAATGATTCTGAGGTCTGTGTTCTCTGAGCTCCAAGTTTAACCCAGCTGTCTACCAGGAGGGGCTATAGCACTTCATGTTTCCTACTGCTGACCAACTTTATGGTGATGCAGATTTCATTTTCCAACAAGACCTGGCACCTGAAGACAGTGCCAAAGCTATCAGCACCTGGTTTAAGGACCGTGGTATCCCTGTTTTTAACTTGCCCTCAAACTCACCAGACCATAAGCCCATAGAAAATCTATGGGGTATTGTGAAGTGGAAGATGTAAGACACGAGAACCAACAATGCAGAAGAGGTGAAGGCCACTGTCAGAGCAACCTGGGCTCTCATACCACATCAGCAGTGCCACTGACTGATCGACTCCATGCCATGCAACATTGATACAGTAATTCAGGTAAAAGGAGCTCTAACTACGTATTGAGTGCTGTACATAATCATACTTTTCATGATCACACTTTTCCGGTTGACTAAAATTTCTAAAAATGCTGTTTTTGTATTGTTCTTAAGTGATATTCTAATTTTCTGAGATAGGCTACTGAATTTGGGTTTTTCCACTATTTTTCCATAAAATCTAATTAAAAGATGTAAATACTTGAAATACATCAGTCTGAGTGGAATGGATGTATACATAATGCAAGTTATCTTTTTTTTTTAAATGATAACTGAAATAAATCAACTTTTTCATGATATTCTAATTTTATGACCAGCACCTGTAGTTTCATTGGTAAAGTCAGCAATAATCAAGGATAACAGTAGCACTAGCGCACATACCTTTATAAAAACTCCTCGCCATTCATGGAGAGCTTTTAGAAGAACATCTAGAGGTGTTCAATGCCACCGTCGTTTGAAGGAAAAACTAAGGGAGTAGAGAAGAGAGAAAAAAAAAAACATTTCCATTAGTTTCAGTCAGTCAATAAACAAGGACAGCAGTAGCATTCGCACAAGCACACATACATTGAAAGTAAAGGTGTGTCAATTTTGGCCTGTACTGTACCTTTCTAAACAGCTCACCAACCATGCCACATTGCTGCAGTAATTCAGGTAAAAGGAGCTCTAACTATGTATTGAGTGCTGTACATAATCATACTTTTCATGATCACACTTTTACGGTTGACTAAAACTTCTAAAAATGCTTTTATTGTATTTTCTTAAGTGACATTCTAATTTTCTGAGATACTTACTTGGGGGTTTTCCGCTATTTTTCCATGAAATCGTCAAATTAAAAGATGTAAATACTTGAGCTACATCAGTTTGAGTGGAATGGATGTATACATAATGCAAGTCTCATCTTTTTTAATGATTACTGAAATAAATCAACTTTTTCATGATATTCTAATTTTATGACCAGCACCTGTTAGTTTCATTGGTTAAGTCAGCAATAATCAAGGATAACAGTAGCACTAGCGCACATACCTTTATATAAACAACTCGCCATTCATGGAGAGCTTTTAGAAGAACATCTAGAGGTGTTCAATGCCACCGTCGTTTGAAGGAAAAACTAAGGGAGTAGAGAAGAGAGAAAAAAAAACATTTCCATTAGTTTCATTAGTCAAGTCAGTCAATAAACAAGGACAGCAGTAGCATTCGCACTAGCACATATAAATTGAAAGAAAAGGTGGCCTGTACTGTACCTTTCTAAAGTAACACACAATCCCCATTAGTTACATTGGTAAAGTCAGTCAATAATCAAGGATAACAGTAGCTCTAGCACACATATACCTTTTTAAACATCTCGCCCTTCATGGAGAGCTTGTGAATTAAGGTAAAGACTCATCAAGGTAACATGCAACTGCACTGCCTCTAGAAAAACATCTAGGGAAACATGTGGGTGTTCACTGTACAGTAAGTCAATAATCAAGGACAACAGTAGCACTAGCACACATACCTTTTTAAACAGCACGCCACTCGTGGTCCGACAGGTCCTGAATTAATGTCAGGACTCTTGGGTTCACTTGTAGCCGTGTTGACTTCGGAGTCCGTTCCACTTTCGTCCCCCTCTCAGGATTGATGGAGAAGAAACATCTACATTAACAAAAGAGAGAAGAAACATATACAACTTATACATGCTACAATCTCCACAAGACAAATCAGTACAAACAAAAAAAGACAAAAAAAAAGCAGAAGAATACAGGTTACAGTCTTCCTTTAATTAAAGTCAAACCAATATGCGGAGGCTAAGGGGCTTACCATGCACCCCCCACATAATCCAACGAAACAAACACCTTTTTTTTTTTTTTAAGGTCTGACCATGCTCAACATGAATCAGAATGATAACACTGAAAATTGTGCACTACATGTTTCAGGTAGTCAATGTATTTCCATGGAATGAAAAGGAAATGCAATGGAAATTCATTACAGGAACATGTCTCTACATGAGGAAGGGTAGGTGTGAACATGTCTTTACATGTGCACACCTTCCCCTCGCTCATGGATTCATGTTCCTGTACTGAGTTTCCATTGCATTTTCAATGTATGGAAATACATTGACTACCTGAAACATGTAATGCAACCCAAAATATGAACATTAACATTCTGATTCATGCTCAGCATGGTCAGACATTTTTTTTAAAAAAGTTGGTTCCGTTGGATTATGGGAGGGTGCACCTACTCATTAGACACCCTATACACTCTGCCTATTGACATATTGACGTCTTATTTAACAAATTGCCAAAGTAATGTTTAACAAAATTGCATTTTTTCCTTCTTCATAAATGTTAGCCCCACGGCTATGCAACATCAGCAGAGACCATGCAACACAACACTAATAGATTTGACAACAAGTGCTTAAAAAAAGTGGTTAACAGTGTGTTTGTGCAAGCAGCCATATAAAAAGAATATATAAACAAATTATATATGGCTGCTTGCATAAGCACAGTTTTAACCACTTTTCAAGTAATTATAGTCATACACTCTACAGTGCTGTGTTGCAAGGCATGTTATAAGCTGGGGTGACATTTGAAGCATGTAGAGATGGTAGGAACAGTTTAAAGCTCTGCCCCCATGGGTTAGCTATCAGGGCTAATTCTCTGTTCAAGTAAACCTATACAAGTTGGACCAAAACTTTTCGCATCTTCAGTACTGGATCATACCAGTAGCCACAGAAGTCGGGGGTTGAAGCCAGCCCCTAGCAAGGCACTAAATCCCATGTTGCTCAAGGGGAGATTGGCCCTGTAGGCATTTGTGTGAACATTGCTTTGGATAAAGGCCGTCAGCCAAATGACTTAAATACATAACAAAACAACTTACCTCTGTAGAAATTCCAGGGTCGATGCAAGCGTGGATGGGTAATGGATGTTAAAGCAGTAATAGCTGCCAAACATCACGCACAAGGCCGAGATGAAGGAATAGATGTTCTCGTTCACGATGACTTGATCCACACTCAGCATCATCCGTCCAGCGGAATAGCAGGATTGCCCTATTTTAAAAATCCAGCAATTTAGTTAGAAGAATAGTTCAACTCTATTTGAAATTGGTTATTCACCCCTTACCTGGAATTACATATGTGGGCAAGATTGTTTTGGTCTCAGTGCATGCGTTGTCCTAGTCTGGCAACCCCAATTTTACCCTTAGCTTAGCATAGGCTCTGGAAAGTAAAGTAGCCAAAGTGTTGCTATTTGGCTACATTACATTCCAGCGCTTAAACTAAGCTAAAGCTAAAAAATTGGGAAAATTAGGGATGCCATAATAGGAAAACGCAAACACTGAGACCAAAATGCTTTAACCCACATATGTAACTCCAAGTAAGGGGATGAATAACCAATTTTCATGAGGAGGTGAACTATTCCTTTAACATTTCAACATGTCATTAACATGTATGTCGAGAGAGAGAGAGAGAGAGAGAGAGAGAGAGAGAGAGAGAATTTGAGATTAATAGCTGAGAGAATCAACCACAGATGCTGCATGAACATGATTTCTGAGATAGAAGATAGAAATTTGGGATAGGTTTGTGAGTGAGGTTAACTTACCACATACAACAATTGTGGGAGTCAAGGGAACTCTGTCCATGTCCACTTCCCCAGCCAGGCAAGTGTCCTCCACATAATGGAACATCACATCTTCTTTCTCGTCAAAATAGGCCAGAAGGAGCAGCACCATCTCTGTGACATGTGTGTAGCCTGAGTGTTCTCCCCTCACCATTTGTAGCTTCGTTGCAGCTTGACAGAATCTTGTGGATTTGTTGACAGCAACGGTCTTCATGAAGTGCAGGAGCCTTTCCCCCTTCTGTTCCACATTCTTCAGGAAGGTTTCCTTTAGGTCAACTCCAGTGAGCTCGGTAAAGTGAACAGTCATGCCAATTTCACAAAACCAATATGGCCAGTTTTCCAGGAGGTACTTCACATCCTTCCCTTCGTTCACCTCTTGTCGCTGGCTGTAGAATGTGGACTTCATAAGCATCTTCAAAGGACCTGGGCTTTGCTCATTCTGACTAAACAGATTTTTAAGCTCATCTTTCTTCTGCTGCTGGCTTTCAGCCGTTTCTCCAAGGGGCAGAAACTTGACATGCCAACGGATGCACCCATAGGTGTCTTGAATCGCTGCCCGTTTTTCGGGGGGATTTCGTCAGTGTCAGAGTCATGTGAAGTTCTTCTTTTCTTGATTTTTGGTGTTGTAGGTCTTTTCACATTTTCGATCCGATTTTGAATTTGTTTCACAATGGAGTCGTACCCTGTGCCAATTATGTCGCCCTCAATGACATCTTGCAGTGATTTGGGGTATTTGGCCACTAATTTCTTAGCCACATCAACAGCATTCTTTTTACATAATGAAGTGGTTACTTTCATCATTTCACGCACCACAACTCTCACCATCTCTCTCCTCAAACTTGGGCTTGGACGTTTTCCTCTTTCCAGAGCCTGCGTCAAAGCCTCGGGGAACTCTCTCCATGGTATCATGAATGAGTCTGGAAAACTGCCACATGGGCTCTGGCAGCTGCTGGACGATGACGTTGAAATTGGCGACTGACACGTCACGGATGAGGAAGGTCCTGGTGAAGCTGCAAGGCTTGAGGAATCACTTTCTTGGGCCTGGCCTTAAAAGTACACATACAAATAACAGACATCATATGGATGTTTTTAGATTTTAACTGAAATTTATAGCCATGTTGATAACTGACCACATCATAAACAGCAATGCTAGACTTACATTTCAGACTCCACATAGCAACCAGCCTCCGGGCTTGTATAGGCCTCAAGGCAGACAACAAATCTTCTTCCTTAACATACTGAAAGTCATCACGGGTTTCTATCCCTAGGGATTGAAGAGTTTCTTCTAAGAGGTCCTTTGATACTTCTGGAAGCTCAGGCAAGGCCTCCGTGATGGCGGAGCGTAGAAAGGATTCTGACATCTCTACAATTTGCACTAAAGACAAAAAAGGAAATATTACATACAAAAAGTAGCTGATACATTTAGGAACACTGTGCATTGCAATCATATTAGACACAACTTTAACTCCAATATGAAATGGACTCAAACTATAGTCAGTGGAAATCAAAAATAGAGAACTACTTTGAACTTATCATTCCATTTACAATTTCTGGCCAAACATGCTGAAAAAAATGCTGACAACTTTTGACAGCAATGTTTTTAAAGCACAAGATAGTATTTTGTAGACAGTAAGCCTAGTTTGCAGATTGTTTGAGAGGAAATGCAATTGCTAATGGAATGTTGACCAATGCCTCTGCTCCGAATTTTCGGCTGTTGCTGGGGCAGTTCAAACAATCTGAGAGCACCTATGAAGCCATTGTAGGGGAGCTGCTCTAGCTACAACTGAAAGACAACTGAACTGAAGAAGCATTTGTCAACATTTCAATATTAACCATTGTGTTTCATTGTAAACAACCGGCAAACTACATTTAATGACTAAAAAACTGAACTTGTGCTTTACCTATTCAAACATAGCAAGCATCACTTTGACAAAACACTGTGTTTCAGTGGTACGACTCTGTGTCCATCAACGATGTATGATGTCAATGGGTAAAAATCTACCAAGTCATCAATGTTAACGCACTGCATTCCTGTACTTTGTTGTGTTATAGCGTAAAGGTGGTATTTGGGAAGATGGTCAGATTTGTGTGCTTCCATAAGAAAACACACAGTGGCATCATCCTTAATGAAAACCATGACAAGCTCCCCAAATTCCATGGACTCATTCAAGACTAAGAAATCGCCCTTCTTGTATGCTGTGCCTTTGTAGTGAATTTCTGTGGAGACAATGGTATCATTCTCTGAAAATCCAAATGCACTAACAGCATGATTGATTGTGTCACTGTAGAGGTTAGGAACAAAAGCAGAACCATCTTTAATTTTCAGAAGAACACTACATCCTGGTCCTGCCGAGACATATGCCTGAAACATCTGATGCCTTTCAGAAAGAGTTAGGCAAATGTTCTTGAAGTTTTTCAAATGCCTGGCACACCGCTTGAAATAGCTGTGTTTGCTTTCGAACCGCATCGTCCACAACCTGATGAGGGGGCCAAATTTCAGTATGAGTGAGGGATAGTGTCTCAAGTAATGGTGCTTTGGTTTTAGAGTACTCTGGGGAAACAAACGCTTCCTTGAATCCAGATACTCTTGGATTATGATTTCAAGGTAAGCTACCTGTGACATTGAAATCTTCTGTGCACAAACCAGATCAACAATATCTTTCAGCTGGAGAGTCAACTGCCACACGTCATCATCAGCATTTTGCACCTTGTCGCCAATTAGAACAGGTAGCAACCTCAAAAAATTCCAATTCTGGACAGCCTGACCAGAGAGTTTGAGTGCACCAGATTTGACAGTGCATGGCTTGGTGAGAGCATCTGAGCCCTTGAACTTGAATTGTTTGATTCGTCTGTTCAAAAGGGTACATGTGAACCATTTCATTTTTTGATGAAATAATTCAAGTACAGACCAAGATCATAGGACAACACTCCCTCAAACAGGTCGTGGCCTAAACATGGTGGGAGACCAGGTTGGCATACATGGAAGTTTGGTAGATCATTGAAAACTGACCTTTGTTTTATACCTTTGACTTCTCTGGTCTCCTCAGACAGAGAGGCGACAGCCGTGTCGTAGGTGTCAGTCGTTCGTTGTGGGCCGCAAAGATTGGGATCTTTCTTAAATTCGTCTCTGACGACCTCACAGTACCTGCAAAAGTAGTTAGAGAAACTGAAGTTTTCAGTAAAACCTCCAATGCCATGTGACCCTAAATTATCCCCAGCTATACAGTACAAAGCCCCATGGACTGTTTCCCCTCCAACAGTAACTCCATTTTCTTCAAAATCTTTCAGATCTGATAACATGTCAGCAAAAACTTTATCACATCCAAACTTTTTTAGTTCGTTCTCACCACAAAGCAAGACCAGGGACATGTGATCTGTGTTGGATCGCACATGAACAGGCAAATTTGCAACAGACAGATAAACAGCGAGAACTTTGTGTGCCTTTTTTGCTGAGCCGAGAGGATTGACTACCTCAAAGGCATCTTGGTATAAGACAAGTTGCAGGCCTCCTGGTTTCGCAATGAAGAACGGGTTGGACTTGAAGGCCTGTCCGTCACAAATGTCACCAAGGACGCGTGCATCTTTTTCATCAGACCGTTGCAACACTGATTTTTTCCAAAATTCTGAGTCTAGTAAGCTAATCAATGTTTGCTTAACAGGTATGTAATAGGCATTTCTTAGCCTCATATTATCATCATATCCTAACCTTACTACTTTGGGCTCTACATGTTTGAACATGCGTTTGAATGTCTGAGCCCTTGAGTAAGTGGTTTTTAGCGGGCCTTTGTGAGATGAAGAGAACACATCAGAATCCTTGATACAATCAAAGACTTTTCCCATCACTTGATCAGTTACATTTAATTCCTCTTTCAAGAGAGAGCGCAATTTGCTCAGAGTGTAATCAAGGGCCAATTCGTGTAGATTTTGCATCTCTTCAACAATTATCTGTATCGTTGAAGCAGGAAGTAGGAGCTGTCCTTGCAGTTTTAGATAGAACAAGCAAACACTCCGAAGAAATATTTCATCGAAATTCTGTGGTAGTGTAGTACCTTCTTCTGTAAAATTCTGTGGTAGTGTAGTACCTTCTTCTGATGCACCATCAAAAGTCTGGGAAGCCTCTTCACAAGCAGTGGCAGAGGACTGGGGTGTGATTTCCCTGTAAATATCATCTATGTTATTCACTGAACATTGTGGATGTTTCCTAGACAAGTGTGCTGTAAATGATGACTTCAATGCAAATGTGCTTTGACAACCTGACACTGGACACTTCACAGATCTTCCCTCTGCTAAATGTTTTTTTAAGTGTGCAAGAAGTTCCTGCACAGTCTGAAATCGGTCTGAACATAGTGGCATGGCGCAAATAAAACTTGATATAATGGCTGTGTTAGACGGCGCTGGAACATTGTGCTTTCGATAGAAGTGACACCTAAATGATGCATATGTACTAAATGTCTGCCTGCAGTCTTTACTCTCACACTTGAACACGCAGCGTGGTTCGTTTCTATGAACCCTGCAATGCAACACATGACCCTTCAACGTTTGAAATGTTCTCCCGCAAAAACGACAATTAATCATGGCGCGGGGAGCTTGAAAAATAACGTTAGCTATTAACGTTAGTAGCAAACATCAAGCAGCAATACAGCTTGGCGGAATAACTCGCCAATCATCAATGAATAACTGGTCACCTCGTCGGCCGTTATCCCTTACATAAAGTTCACAGTTGTCCGCCTATCAACTAACCTGGTTCTCACGCAGATCTGGAATTTCGTCGGTTGCCTAGCTGTTTTCTGCTGTGACGAGGCGGCGGCGGTTGTATTCAAAAAATAATCTCGAACCTGATTGGAAAATTCAATGTGCCTGTCACGTACTACTTGCTACGTCATACCCGTTAACATCATAGATCTGTGGTTAATATCCCGCCCCACGATTGTGATTGGATCTATGGCATAGAGGTGGGCTCGAGTATGGGAACAAGGCTCTACCAGACCCTCGTGCGAGCTCACGAAGCTGAACGAAGATGCACGAAGCACGAAGGGTCTGTGTGAGAACCAGGCTACCTATCAACCAGTGAAATAAATAAAATGCGCGGATTCGTTTCACAGATTTGCCTCTTGCCTTAACCAGACGATTGAGTTGGCTTCAGTGAAATGCATTTAGCACTGCTGGTATTATTTTCTCAACAACGAATGTCAGAGAGCTTGAAATCGGCAGATTAGCCATCAGCTGCTAGTGAATACAGAAAAGTTAACGGTTGTCCAACTATACACGAATTGAGTAAATAAAAACACGTTTCATTAAACTAAATTGCATTTGACTTAACAAATAATACTGACAGTCGAGCTTCAGTAGTATTAATTTAGCGCTGCTGCTGGTTAAGTTGATTAGCTAGCTAGCTTAGCTAAGGCAACAGTCTGGTAACTTTATCTAACGTTATCGAAAATGGCGGGGAGACAGATAAAGTTTAGAGGTCCGCTCTTCAACTAACACCTTTAACTGTGAGTTTACAAAAAGTCACGTCGACCCTTTTCACTAAATTACCTTCTAACTTTGGCGATGTTCAATTCTCCTTGAACTTGAGTCACTGCTTGAGTGTCACTGCCAGAGAGCTCATTTAGGGAAACTTTCTCTGGTTGAACGCTGTGGGACGTTGTCGTTGACGCACAACACTAAATGGGTGGAGCTAGCTAACATTTGAACCTATATAGGCCTAATTTCATATTCGATTGCAAAGAACGAAGTCTTTATAAAATAAACTATCCTACATAGCAGGATAAACAAAAATAGCATTGTTCACTTACCTATTAGATTATGGCTGGTTCCATCATGAGAAATTCCAATATGTGTAGAGCAGAATAGATTCAAGTCCTCTTTCAGAATGGCCATGCTTTGACTGGAATCAGCTGCTTCTCCACTCAAATATCATCATGGATTTGTAAAATGACTTGTGTGAAGTTGGCTCGTACCCCATCAACATCCAAATGATCCGAAAATAGTTGGAATCGTTTGTGCAGGCAAAATTAACGTTTGTACAGCCATCTTGGATGTTGAAGTGGTGCTGGGATACCCCAGGTCAAATAATTAAACATTATACAACAATGACGTAATGTCTGTTTTTTTTTTTTTTTTAAAGAATTTAAACAGCAGTCATTTGTAAATTCTAAATTTGAAATTAACTTAGGCTACGAGATGTGCCAAAGAGGCTACTGACATTTCTTTCTTTTTTTAACGAGGTAATGATGTAATTTTAACTGTATCATTTTTTTTTTTGGTATTACAGTTTATCTGTGTTTAAAATACATTAATCTGCCAATTATACAAAAAAATATGATCTATTCAACATAATCTTACTGTCAAATTAACAATTGTATTTGATTAGGAGTTTTACATCATATTATTGTAAATTAAACACTGCTTCAATGTTTTTGTATTTACAGTTTTTTAATGTTATGATTTTACAGGAATTCGCTGTTAATTCTACGGATATTTTTTACAGTGTACTGTACCACAATGCAGACACACACAAACACAAACAAACAAAAGACAGACCATTGACGAACGCACCACAATTATGTAGACACACACCCACACCAAGACAGAGGGCATATAAATAAACACCTTAGTGTTTGTGTGTGTGTGTGTCTGCCTGCCTGCGTACGTGTGTCTGCCTGCGTACGTGTGTGCGCCCGTCGTGTGTGTGCATGTGTGTATGGCATTTTTTTGTTCTTTAAAGCTTTTTATTATTCAGTGACAAGACCCACAAAGAGAATCAGTGCAAGAGAGAGAGAGAGAGAGATAGAGATAGAAAGTGTGAGAGAGAGAGAGAGCAAGAGGGAGAGAGAGGGAGAAAGGAGTCCAGTCTTCTATTACTGATGGTGACTCCATTGTGTCACACAAAGCTGTGTATCATGCTTCAGTTTGTTTAAGATTGTATGTCTAAGGGTGGCACTTAATAATTCCACAAGAGAAACTCTACATCCTTTTTAATACAATGTAGAAAGCATGTAGGCTACAATCTTATAATCATTATAATATTATAATATTATAATCTTATAATCATCATCAATATTAACACTGCAGTGAAACTGTCAGATAACCTGACTTGGTTCCATCATTAATTAGCAATAACTTTGTGTGGCTAACCTAAACAAGTGATTAAGGTTGAGGAGGTGCTCAACGTTTCGACCTGTGTAGGTCTTCCTCAGGTGTAGATACATCTGCGGAAGACCTACACAAGTCAGAATGTTGTGTTAAAATAAACTGGGAGCAACAGATTGCGAAGCGTCTCTCCTTTATTTTAACCTAAAGTGATTAGCACCAAGAACATCCCATTAGATACACCTGAGTAGATACACCTGAGGAAGACCTACACAGGTCAAAACGTTGTGTTACAATTAACTGGGAGCAACATTGTGCGGAGTGTCTCTCCCTTATTTTAACCTAAAGTGATTAGCACCAAGAACATCCCATCTCAGACCCTGGAAATAGGGAACCGAAGTCATGCTAACTTCCGGTTTAGCATAGGAACCTTTTGGCCGGAGAGTGAATGGACAGATAAACGTGACTTTCTGGTCCACTTTGATTTATAACCTGAGTCACACATATGTTGCATGTGAATCTAAATGATAACCATTCATGCCAATCAAGACTATGTTTGTTGTTTTATGTAACGTAACTTTTGACGTTTGTCTACAATTAATTTATTTTTTACATTTGTGAAGCTCAAATGTAAGCTTAAACATTATAAACCTTATATGTGAAACCCACGGCTCGTACCAAAGTGGACCAGAAGTTATATGTATCTGTTCATTCATTTTAGTGGGCTCGATAGGTCCCTATGCTAACGCAGAAGAGTGCGTGACTTCGGCTCCCTATAACAGCTTTAATGGCACTTCCCTCCTGGAGTAGCCTGGCAAATTTGCCATCCCCTTGGTCTACGCTTTAGCTTAAGACTTTTTAGCGGGAAGTACGTAGGCAGGCAACGCCAGGCTACTCCTGGAGCATCCCAGTCTAAAGTCAGCTGGCCTTGTTGGTGTGTAGTCTAGAGGAGCTTATGTTTAACGGAAAATGCTGTTGGTTTTGTCATGCTTGGTGTAGCATGAGTAAGCCCATAGCTGTGAGTACAGAGAACATTGCTTTGACAGTTACAGTACTTTTGTTTTGTCAATCTTTGTCAGCTGTGAATGGATCCTTGACGATCTCTGAGGATTGAGAGGACAGGTGTTTAGGGCGGTGGTGGCGCAGTTTGGGACAAAAATGTGATTGTGCTCACGTCACTATGAGCGCAGCCAGACAGAATGACTCCGAAATATAAAGGGACTCCACACACAGACACACACACACACACACACACACACACACACACACACACACACACACACACACACACAATGACTCATACACATGTACACACACACACACACACACCTAAACAAATAAAAATACACAGTGATAAAAGAGAGTATTTATGCAATGAAGGCTCACACACATAGAAACACAATGACTCATACACACGTATACTATTCAGTACTCACAGATACAGAAAAAATAAGGTCACACACACAAACAGTTGCAAAGCTTTGCAACCCTCCGATTGCCAAACGGCATCAGTTGGTAGAGGTGCCGTTTGGCAATCGGAGGGTTGCAGGTTCGAGCTCCTCTCCACCTGACCTCACCAAGGTGTTCTTGAGCAAGATACCTAACCCAAAATTTCTCCCAGTGAGCAGGTTTGTGAGGTTAATGCCTTGCATGGTTGCCTCTGCCACCTCTGCTGGTGTGTGAATGTGAGGCATTCATTGTAAAGCGCTTTGAGTGTCGTCGGAGTAGAAAAGCGCTACATAAGTGCAGTCCATTTACCATTTAGTTGTATTTTTGTCCTTAACACTGCCCAATTTGTGGGCTTGCTTACACGTATTATGAAAAAAAATCTATTTTGTTTACAAATATCCACAGACTTCTGAAGTTGGCTAGGCCCAGTCCTCGATGTTGTGGGTTTAAAGTGGCCTAACCCTATCTTTGTTTATACAAACATACACCCTTCTGATGTGAATGGGCTTAGCCCTAAGCTGTTAATACCAATGCAATATACTTCATTTTGATATGAAGGGAGCATAACCCTAACCTGTTTTATACAGAGGTGGAAAGTAACTAATTACATTTACTCAAATTACTGTAATTAAGTAGCTTTTTAGTGTAATTCGTATTTTTTTAAGTAGTTTTTCAAATAGGTAATTTTACTTTTACTTGAGTACATTTTGAGGCACATTTGTACTTTGTACTTCACTACTTTTTTGAAACCTCCCTGATTACTGAGTAAAAAAAATCAATGTGGAGAAAAAAACAGTTGGCTTGAACTGAAAGTTAATTCAAACTATTTACTGTTGCTTAGATGCTGTTGCTTCCGGTAGGCATAATGTAAATGTTGAGAATAGCCAAGAAACCTGTGGAAGAGTTTAACCCAAAAGCAAAGGAAATCTTTGGCCATATTTCAGCCAAGGAACGCCATCAGCCAGGGTAACTATTGCTTCAGTCCAGGTCAATTTGGGTCTAGCCAGGGTAAAGGTAACCCCGAATACCATCAATATATAAAATCTCAAAGTAAATTGGCTATGTTATTCTACCACTCTGGTGAAGTCAAAATTAATTGTCATTGACCAATGACCAATGAACATTCATTCATTTATAAAAACAAGTTTGATTGTGGTTGCTGAACAGGTGGTTTATGAATTATTGGGGTTACATCCAACACTTGAAAGTAACTAATAACTTGTAATTTCAGTAAATTTAAAATGAGGTAATTTTTACTTTTACTTGAGTAGAATTTAAGCAAAGTAAAGATACTTTTACTTAGTTACAATTTTTCTGTACTTTTTCCACCTCTGGTTTTATACAGGTCTATTTCATTTTGGCCTTGTTCAGTCCTCTTGAAGGATCCTTGTTCTTGAAGTCCTGTCTTGTTGAAAGGTCCTTGTTCCTGAAGTCCAGTCTTGGTGCTTGTCAAGGGTGCTTGTTCTTGAAGGCCAGTCTTTAAAGTGTCCTTAAATTCCAGTTCTGTTCAACCTTGGTCTTGAGGTAGCCTAGAACTCTAGACGTACCCCTAGCGGTAGCAAATTTGAATTTGCACAGCGGATACGTCTAGAGGCCACTGATAGAAACCCGTTGTATCCTGACTCTGGCGGCGGATAACCAATCACAGAGCGGTATGTGTACAGGAAATCGTAAGGCGGGCTTTGTACAATGACGACAGCCCTGCTCAAACCAGAGCAGAATCGTCTTTGGCTTTAGTTTTGGACGAATTGCACTTGTCATTTTCTTTGAAAGTGAAACAAGAAAGTGCACTGAAGTTTTTCGTTCTGAAAAAGATGTCTTTGCCGTGTTACCGACGGGCTACGGGAAAAGTTTGATATACCAGCTGGTAGGCTACCACTGGCCGGAACGCTAGCCTATTACGTGGAGAGGCAGTTTGAAAGACAACGCAATCACCCGCCCCTCCATTGAGGTACAGTCTATCAGTGGTCTTCAGACTATACATTGTTATGATATAGTCTGGCGTGTCAGGCTAGTCTTGAGGTGCAGTTCTCTTAAAGTACTTGGTTTTGAAGTTAAGTCTTGTTGAAGTGTCCTTGGTGTTGAAGTACAGTATCCTGGAGGATTGCTGGGGGTCAGAACCAATTAGGGCTCAGCATGTCCAAAATAATGTTCTGTGGTCCATAACCAATCAGGAAACATCATTTCCCAAGAAACCAATTTGAAATATTGTTCTGTTTCAGGAATGTTAAACCAGTGCAGTGGTTTGGTTGGGGATTGCGTACATAACAAGATAATTCATGCCAGATGACAGACAGGCCAAAATTAGCAATGTGGTCATGGGAGTATGCACTCTGCAGTACACAAAACAGATTTGTCACTGTGAACCAAAGACCAAAAGTGTGATTGTGCTCACGTCACTGTGAAATCTAGCCAGACAGAATGACTCAGAAATATAAACACCCACACACACTCACACTCACACGTGTACACACACATACACTCACACAAACACATACACACACACACGACTCATACACACATTTACGAACACACACACACACACACACACACACACACAATCACACACACACACACACATAAGTACATGTACACAAACACACACATACACACACACACACACACACACACACACACACACACACACTGTAACGGCCCTGCCGTTTTGGCTTGAGGTGAAAATACTAACCCCGCCTATTGGCACATGGGTGCCATGGCGCTTATTTCCCCTGTGTCTGTCCAGGTGTGCCTAATTGGCCGCTCTATAAGATGCCGCCACTCCAAACCCACGAGGCTGCTTCCTCCTCCCTGGCATTTTGGTTTCTTTGCGTTGCTGTTTGTTTCTTTGTTTCTTCCCTAGACTGATTTGGGCATCACTTTGATTTCCTGAACACTATACTGACTTGTTTCACCTGAACATTCCGACATTCCATGGTAGTAAACTGAACATTCTATCATTGAAATGCATTGGATTTATGCCTCTTTCTGACTTGAAAAAAAATGGGTAATAACATTTCAAACATGTTTAAATTCACTTTCCTTCAAATAATACACATTTGAAGCACACAAATTGGGAGGTCCCGAATAGTTTGAAGCTTCATGCACATAAATGTAAAACCACTTTTATCTACTCGGGACCTCCAAATTTACGTGCTTCAAATGTGTATTATTTGAAAGAAAGTGAATTTAGACTTATTTTAAATGTTATTACCCATTTTTTTCAAGTCAGAAAGAGGCATAAATCCAATGCATTTCAATGATAGAATGTTCAGTTTACTACCATGGAATGCTTTTAGAACCTCGGAATGTTGAGGTGTGAAACAAGTCTATACTGACTACACTACACTTTATGTTTATCCTTATCTTTATATCCTGTTAATATCTTTATTTAATAAATTCCTTTCTTATTATTATTTGAACACTGCGTGGTCTCCCCTTAATGTGCGCACTAGAGCCGGTGCGTCACACACACACACACAGAAACAAATAAAAATACACAGTGATAAAAGAGGGTATTTATGCAGTAAAGTCACACACACACACACACACAGAAACACAATGATTCATACACGCATATACTATTCAGTACACACAGATACAGAAAACATAAGGTCACACACACAAACAAAGACAGTGAGAGAGAGACAGAGAGAGAACCACTCACACACACACACACACACACACACACTGTATAGTATAGTATGCTAATATACACACAGGGAAAAAGAGGTTATCTACGCACACGCACGGCACGTACACACACACACACACAGTAAGAGGAAAAGAGAGAGAAAAAGAGAGAGAGAGAGAGCGATACGCAGCACATGTGGAAGGAATGCTGGTTTATTTCCTCATACAGGTATGAGTCACACCTCAGGCCCAACCCCAACACTGGCGCTGCGCTGCGCTGCTCTCCTCCAAAACACACATGCGGCCCAATCCCAGCGCTGCACTCCTACCCACACACACCTGTCCTCTAACACACTCCGCCACTAATCCGGACAGTTCCTGACAGGAGAGAACAGACAAAGACACGGGTTATGCTTCCAAGGAAACGGCTAAGCCCACTCTTGTGGATAGTTTATTTGACAACCTTTTGCACCTGTGGTAAGATATCTCTGGACTCTTTTCTTGTGTAAAATGGCAGCCCACTGTTTTGGACAGTTTATTTGACAACCTTCTATATTTGCGGTAAGAAATCTCAGGGCTCATTCGGTAAACAGTGATACTTGGTTTGCCTTTATGTAATGGAAGACCACTGTTGTGGATAGTTTATTTGACAACCTTCTTTATCTGCGGTAAGAAATCTCTGGACTCTTTTCTGGTGTAATGGCAGCTCACTGTTGTGGATAGTTTTATTTGACAATCTTCTATATCTACGGTTAGAAATCTCTGGACTCTTTTCTGGTGTAAAATGGCAGCCCACTGTTGTGGATAGTTTATTTGACAACCTTCTATATCTGCGGTAAGAAATCTCTACTCTTTTCTTGAGTAAAATGGCAGTCCACTATTGTGGACAGTTTATTTGACAACCTTCCACTGTATCTGTGGTAAGATATCTTTGGATTCATACAGTAAATAGTAACCTTATAATAGCCTTTGTATAATGGTAGTCCACTGTTACTTGACACCCTTCTACACCTGTGGTAAGATATCACTGGGTTCATACTTGGTTTGCCTTTGCTTGTGTGTAATCGTAGCCAGCTGGGTGTGTAAGATTTGAAATCTCTCTTCCAACACTGTAGAAAGCGAAACTATAGCAAACTAGGAGTTTAGCATAGGAGTTTAGCATACTTGCCAAAACAGTAGTTGACTCACAGCTCACGGTGAAACAGATTGCCAATTTGAGTTGAAAGTTGAAAGTAAGTAAGTTGTACATATTGTATGACATGATGTATGATATACACTAGCCCAATCCTTCAGCAAAATTATGAGTAATGGCAGCCCCTGCCCGAAAATGACCTTCAGCACACTAGGCATTGCCCTTTATGCCCTATGGCCAGTCCATGCCTGCTCACAGCTCACAACAGATTGCCATTTCGAGCCCGGGCATGTGCTGTTCACCACAGCTCCCATCATCATGTGAAATTTGTGTGTGTGTTTTTTAAGATAAGGAGAGTTTCTTGCTTTAAGTTGATTTCAGACAGGAAACTCTCAGAATTAATAATAAGAATTTTATTAGTGTAAGTACAAGGTAGTATGCTTGGTCATGGCGCCCTAGATCTGCTCAAGATGCTGCTGCAAGTTAAAGCTGTAAAGCTGCAAAACTGAAGCTGCATAAAATACAAGAACACTGAAAATTGCTGCCATAATAAATAAGACAAGCAAAAATTAACGAAAATCCCCCTTAAACTATAAGCAGATCTAGACAGGTGGAGCTGGGGAGGAGGAGGGAGCAAAAAAGCGGCGTCATAGCGCAAGAGCTGAGTGAATCTGGCAGCGGAGACCGCGGGGAATTTAAACTAGCGCAGGCGTATAGGAGCAAAGGCCATTGGTTACGTTGTGTTGTCACTAATTAAGGGCGTCACTCCGATTTTCCTGTATGAACTTGGTCATTTCAGACAGGAAACTCTCAGAATTAATAATAAGAATTTTATTAGTGTAAGTACAAGGTAGTATGCTTGGTCATGGCGCCCTAGATCTGCTCAAGATGCTGCTGCAAGTTAAAGCTGTAAAGCTGCAAAACTGAAGCTGCATAAAATACAAGAACACTGAAAATTGCTGCCATAATAAATAAGACAAGCAAAAATTAACGAAAATCCCCAACAGGGCAGATCTGGACGCCAGACATGTGTGCTGCGCTGCTGCAATGTTTCAGTTTCAGTGACCTATAATGAAACCCAGCCTGGTGAAAGCATGAGCCAGCTAAGTGAATTTAAATTAACAGTCGGGGGTCCAAGGCCTTTCAGGCAGTTTGAGGCAGTCTGCTACACTTTGACATTTTTAAGTATTTCATCTAACTAAAACCTTTTATGCAAAAGTGACATATATTATTACATTCTATAAGATATCAATAAAAACAATATAAGAGTAAAGTGACTGTAATGAAAATAGTTTTTATTAAAATTAACTGTAAACACAACTACACAAAAACCTATTTTCGAATGTCTTCACACACTGTAAAAAAACACACTATAAATATACCGAGCCAGAGCTTTTGAGGTTTGAACCTGGTAAGCCTAAGTATTGGCTACATAAAAGTAAAAAGAGCTTTCAGAAATTACATGTGGTTTCTGTATAAAATGTAAAAAAAGTAAAGATAAATGCCAGTCAGTGGCTTTGTGAACTGAATACAAATGAGATAGGTGTGACACCTCTGATAGCCCCCACCCCCCTGTCACCATGTGCTTGTGGTCCTTTGTCCTGTCAACACACAGGACAAAGGGCCACAGAGAACTCAGACAAACCAGTGGCACAGATAACCCAGTTCCAAATCTAAAAATCATCTTCAAATGTAAGAAATTCAATAAATTGTTCAATAGAGGCCATGGCCTGTGGGGAAGTGATTATTTCCTGTGTATACAGAAAACGGTGTAACCTTTGTTGGAGTCTGCAAAAACAAACTATTTGAAAGACCCTCTTGGCTGTTTTGTCCTTCATAATATGCTGTATCCTATTATATCCTATCATTATCCTTCAAGCTAATAGATTCATTCAGATGTCTAATAACAAGCTATGGCTATGCATTGTATTGCATATTGCATTGCAATTCTACGCTCAGTGTTGACTAAACACAATTCATTTTACTGTGGTGTAGTTTAGTAACTGAAATATGTCTTCAAAAGCTAAGAATAGCCTAAGCAACGTATTACATGCCAACTATAGCATAATAGTGTAATAAAGATGTTATTACACGGTTATGCTAGCTTCCATATAATATTTTTATAATTTGGGCATCTTCCAAAGGCAAAGACAAACACATGACCCAACTGGGTTTCAAAAACAAAGAACCATGTGCTCGTACAAAGGGGTGTGTCCCCACCTCGTGTCCCCAGGCAGCAAGCCTATGATGGCCCAGCAGTTAGCATCTCAATAGGCAGGGGCGTGTGTCTGTAACAGCCTGAGAGTCTCAAAACACTCTAAAACTTAGCATTTTGTTTTATGATTTGTTTAAAGCAGAAACAATGCATTTTTACCATGAAACCTATATATTTGAAAACTAGAAGATCCAAGGTTTCTAGTGGTGCTACTCATATATTTGTAGGACAAAAACTCACTGAGCTACAGACATGAGTTTGGAATAGTCCAAACCGTATCCCCTCAGGGGTCCCGGACCCCACAGTGTTAACAGTGGAGATAACTAATGACAATGTGTGTACCTCTGATCGCAGACCGAGGTTAGCTAATGGTGAGATATCCTAGTGAATGCAATAATAAAGAATAACGATAAATGACCAGCAAGCCGGAGTGACGCCCCCCAAGACAAGCAACAGAATGGGAGAGGCAAAAAAAAAAAAAAATTAAGGGGTCCCAGCACCACCTGGGCAAATACTCATAAGTTTTTGGGCATTGACAATGTCTTTGGCGTTAGGTCTGACATATCTTTCATAAGCTGAAGAAGACCAGCGTCCCATTTCTTTAAGGGTGGCAGCCGGTACTTTAGGCGCGGCAGTTGTGGCAGCTCCGATCCTGAAGGAATGGGGCGTGTATGCTTTAGGATCCAAGCCGCAAAGCTGGCAAATGGACTTCAACTTATCGGAGAACCAGGCTCTGGTCATGGGCTTGCCGTCCGGTGTGAGGAATAGGGGCTCATCGGGGGCAGCAGTACGTCGGGAGGCAAGATATCGAGACATGGAAGATAAGGGACAGAAAGCGTCGTTAGAGGCAGAAATAATGATAGGCACACCTTTGCAAAATTATCAGTTTTTGAGTGTTTTAAAATGAGAGTGAAGTGGTCGTGATCTAGTAAGAGATCGGAAATAGTAAGGTCAGAACTGGGATTGAAAAAACGTGTTTTAGACGTGAATTCTCCCGCCCTTAGAAACCCATAAAAAGCAGTTAAAAATACTGATTCAAGCAGAATGTCAGTGTAAGAATCGAAAACACCCAGCCGCAACCTGTGCAATAATTTGTGAAGAAGACACAAGGTGAGAGGAAGGCATTTATCTTTGCCTGCTGGACTTTCCTTCTGAAGGCCATTGATCAGGAGACGGATGGAAGGATGACTTAATATACTAATAACAGAAGGATCCTTGCAGCGAAGGTGAAATTGAATACCTGCTAGTGTAGATTTAATAGTAGAAGGACATAACTTTCTGGAATTAAAACAATGCACAATGAAGGCGCTTATAATCGAAATGTTTACTGACAAAACAGGTGTGGAAAAAGCAGCACAGAAGGAGGAGAAGTGAGACCAGGCAATGTCATAAGAATTCAGTGTTGATTTGGCCATCCCCAACCTCATATAATGCGCTGCTGAAGAGAGATAGGTCGACAAGGTATTTAGTCTAGGATCGTATCCTTGAATGGAGGGCATTTCAGGCTGGACACATCCGCGTCTGGACATAACCTGCGGAATCTCTGAAAGTTAAAGCGAGATAATGCATCAGCTTTATCGTTGGCGAGGCCGGGAATGTAGGTAGCCGTAATGATGAAATTCTTAAGAACGCATGTCCAACTTAAACGCCTGATAAGTCTATTAATGAAAGGAATAGATGAACGGCCTTTATTAATTATATTGACGGCGGCAATATTATCGCAGAGAACGGAAATCCTTTTAGAACGCCACTCATCGCCCCACAAAATGCAAGCCACAACTACAGGGTAGATTTCAAAAAGCGCTGAAGACTTAACAAAATCAGGTAGAGATAAAATTTCTTGAGGCCAAGGAGCAGCGAACCATCGATTACCTAGAATGCCCCCGAAGCCGACAGACGGAGCGGCATCCGTGGAAAGGGAAAGCTCATGCGAGGATTCGACATCATTAAAAAAAAGAGATTCCATTCCAATTGTTTAGAAGTTTACACCAAAACTGGAGATCTGATCGGCACCCTTCATCCAAGACCACATCATCAGATAAATTAGGAACGGATTTCGCCAGTTCTAGTAATCTTGAAATAAAAGAACGACCTTGTGGGATAATACGCATGGCGTAATTGAGATGGCCTAGGAGGGATAACAGGTCTCTTTTCGATATCGAAATGGCGGACTGAAAAGACTGAATAATTCCCCTTATACGAAGTAATTTATCCTCGGGAAGGGAAGCCTGCATAGAACACTATCCAACATAATCCCTAAGAATTCTAGCGAGGTGCAGGGGCCTGAAGTCTTTTCCTCAGAGAGCGGAACACCAAGAAGAGCGAAAACTCTTTTTAAAGTGGAAATAGACCTAGCTGGAGGAGAGTTGGGAAAATCCACCACTAAAAAATCATCCAATAAATGGAGAACAAAAGGAAGCTTATAATAATTAAGCAGTATCCAACATAAAGCCTCTGACAATGAATCGAAAATTTTCGGGCTGCTACGACATCCAAAGGTTAAACGTACGGCGAAATATAGTTTGGATCTCCATCTAACCCCGAAAAGATGCCATTGGGAGGGGTGGAGAGGCATAGTTTTAAATGCGTCTGTAATGTCTGCTTTCCCCAGCCACGCTCCTTTGCCTGCAGTTTTGATAAGCTGAATGGCGTTATCTACTGAGGCATAACATAGAGAAAACATTTCAAGAGGGATCAAACTGTTTATACTGGGAATATTTTCGTTATTGTGGGGTGCGGATAGATCGATAATAAGCCTTTTCTTGCCTGAATATTTGCGTGTGGCGACTCCAATTGGATTGATGCGGAAAATCTTGAAAGGTGAATTGCGAAAAGGACCGATCAAAACCCTTGTCGACTTCTTTCTTAAGGAGACCATCCACAATGTCAGGCTCTCTCAAGGCAGACTGTAAATTTTTGCACACATAGGAAGTAGTAGGAAACAGACTTAAACCAGCCAAAAAACCCTGAATTAAACCGGTAATAAGGAAATTAACAAAACATCTGTTGGGGTGTAAGGCGAGATGATCGGACAACTCAGGCACGTTGATTGGGGTTGAAGGATGTTTAATCAAATTCGTTTGTTGTTTGTTGATGGACCCGCTTTCCTCCTGCGGGGACAAACAGCTCTAGGATGACTATCGCCACACACACTACAACAGTGAAAAAACTTGCATTTTAGATAAGGACAGACCGATTCATTGAAATTAATACACACCGGTGGTCGGCTTGGAATAGCTCTTCCTTGGTTGAGGAAGGAAGCGCCGGTCTTAATACCAGGAAACGATGAGTTGGACTGGACGGATCTTTCGCACAGATTAGCCAGGTGATCGAAAGAACCGCAGATGGAACATGACAGCTGGCGGTGGCCAGTAAAGTGTCTACTAAAAAGTTCCAAATCCAGAGAGGACCAGTCCATACGACGATTGAACTTTTGGATGTACATGGCAGCTTTGCACGAGAACGACTTGTGATACTCATAAAACAAGGACCCCCCATAATTAAGCGCAAGGTCTGAAATTATAGCTAGATAAGTGTCCAGTTCCTGGCGCCTCTCAGGAAAGTCCTCACAAATAATGTCTCTGTACACCCCAAACGCTACGCAGAATTCGGCCAAGGTGAGGCTTTTAGAAAGCCTGGCGTCGCGCTCTTTAAGTAGGACAGAAACGTCCCCGCACTCCACTAGGCGACCACTAGGAACATCATTACGGCACAACAAAATCTTAACTAAATTGACATCATTACCTGCGATGATCTGGCTGCGAAGCGCGTGTGGAACGGCTGCAGCAGAGGGAATGAAGGGTGCTCCTGAGGCGGCCATTGGCACAGCTGACGCATAGGTCCTACGAGGCTGAATGTCAACAGTGGGCCCGCTGGTTTCCGGGAGCGGCAGCACTTGAACGCTTGGAACAGCTGCGGCCACGGGAACTGAAGTGCTTTCCAGTGTAGAGATGCGGCTGCTTAGAGAGACGAGTGATTCCTTCATATCCATTAAGGCTTGAAGGACGGGGTCATCCGGTTCTTCCGCTCTACGTTTCTTCGCGGGTCCAGTCTTCGCTGCTGGGGTGGTGTGCTTTCTCTTCGCCTTGGCTTTTTTCGGTGTTGGGTGAAGTGGAGAGGAAGGGGCCACAGGATCGGATGAGGACATGAAATACCGGAACAGCTCCTCATGGGACATCGCTGATGGGGGGGAAATCCCACGATGGAAGAGGTCCTCCAGGATCTTGGACACGGGCCAGTCGGCGATCGTAGGTTTTTTGATCGCAAGCCGCTGGCTGCGGCGAGCCTGGACCGGGCAATCTTCCGGGTTAACGTTAGGCGATGAGCCAAGCAAAAGTGGCGACATTTGGTTGTCATCGGATTCCCCGGCAGAGGCGGAATCGTCGGTCTCCCGGTTCACAGACATTGGTAAGTAGACGAGCAAACTTACAATGAAAGACAAGCAAAAAAGCGGCGTCATAGCGCAAGAGCTGAGTGAATCTGGCAGCGGAGACCGCGGGGAATTTAAACTAGCGCAGGCGTATAGGAGCAAAGGCCATTGGTTACGTTGTGTTGTCACTAATTAAGGGCGTCACTCCGATTTTCCTGTATGAACTTGGTCATATCATAGTAGAGAGAGTGACAGGAAATGATTGGTATAGAGATGGGTAAGATAAGGATCGGGAAATGACCTCGGATCGGATTCGAACTCGGGTCCCCACATTTATGGCACAACGCTCTAGCCTACTGACCCACAGCGCCCTCTTGTGTCTTTAATAAACGTCAGTGCATGTGGCATTGACTTGAGCATTTCTAGTCAGTCACGTGGGTGATCTGTTTTTCTTGGGTGAGCGCCGGGAACACAAACCCTTGGCCTTCAAACCAGACCAAACTAGAGCACTGAGGCTTATTTAGACAATATAGAGAACACTGATTCAAGATCAGTTACACCTCTTAGGGAATCATCCACACACAAAGTGCAAAGAGTTTAGAAGAAGAAGCCTATTGTTGGGGGGAAATTTGTTCTCTGCATTTAACCCTTCCGGGTGGGATTTGAACCAGCCACGCTCCACTCCACAGTCAATCTTCCAGACTGGTATACTGTACCATGGATTTAGATGAATACAAGATTACAAGATTACAACCCATCTAGATGAGTACAAGAGAACACTGATCAGCCACTTAGACTATATTTCTAGATTCAGAATCAGCCACTTCCTAAAGGACTCACATAGATGAAAGAGTTGTAGAAAACCCTGATTTAGAATCAGCCACTTCCTAAAGGACTCACATAGACGACAGAGTTGTAGAAAACGCTGATTTAGAATCAGCCACTTCCTAAAGGACTCACATAGATGATAGAGTTGTAGAAAACGCTGATTTAGAATCAGCCACTTCCTAAAGGACTCACATAGACGAAAGAGTTGTAGAAAACCCTGATTTAGAATCAGCCACTTCCTAAAGGACTCACATAGACGATAGAGTTGTAGAAAACGCTGATTTAGAATCAGCCACTTGCTAAAGGACTCACATAGACGACAGAGTTGTAGAAAACGCTGATTTAGAATCAGCCACTTGCTAAAGGACTCACATAGACGACAGAGTTGTAGAAAACGCTGATTTAGAATCAGCCACTTGCTAAAGGACTCACATAGACGATAGAGTTGTAGAAAACCCTGATTTAGAATCAGCCACTTCCTAAAGGACTCACATAGACGACAGAGTTGTAGAAAACCCTGATTTAGAATCAGCCACTTCCTAAAGGACTCACATAGACGATAGAGTTGTAGAAAACCCTGATTTAGAATCAGCCACTTCCTAAAGGACTCACGTAGACGACAGAGTTGTAGAAAACGCTGATTTAGAATCAGCCACTTGCTAAAGGACTCACATAGACGACAGAGTTGTAGAAAACGCTGATTTAGAATCAGCCACTTCCTAAAGGACTCACATAGATGAAAGAGTTGTAGAAAACGCTGATTTAGAATCAGCCACTTCCTAAAGGACTTACGTAGACAATAGAGTTGTAGAAAACCCTGATTTAGAATCAGCCACTTCCTAAAGGACTCATTTAGATGATACAGTTTAGAACACTGACTCAGAATCAGCAAATCAGAGCGCTAAAGAAGTCATTAAGGTGCCCTTAACGGAATCCAACTAGCCGAGCTGGAGGTGGTAAATCCTCTTAACCCTAGTCACAAGAATGCTTCAAACCACTGAGATGAACCCTTTTCAGTTCAGTTGGTAGAACGCTCGACTCCGTGAGGTTTGATTTAGTTGATGAGGTGGACGTGGACTTGTGTGCTGTGCGACCCGACCTCTGATACACCCTCAAGGCAACCTCATAGCATCTAGAGTCCCAGCCTGGAGGCTATTTTTATGTTACCTCACTCACGTCAGATGCAGCGCCCTCTCAGGCGCATCCATATGATGTTGAGTCCATTAAAAGATATTTCAGGTCCGATATTAACCAACCAGACCAACTAGGAGACGCGTACGAAGCACAGGGCGGGATTTTTGGCGTAACTCATCTCAAGCAAACTTACAAAACACATCTAACAGTTACACTTGAAAGAGAGATCTACATTATGCGAGTTGAATCGAGTATTGTAGCAATTATGCCGCAGATTCTAGCATTTATGTTTGTTTGGAACATGTGAAAAACTAGAAATCGCATGGGCTCGTGGGATGCAACTGGTAGGTGTCGATTTAAGTGGTTGAAGTAGGATGACGGACAAGTGGTTTATCCAAGTGTAAGGATTTTTGATGATGCCCGGTCTTCTGAAACAATTGTCTTATCACGCGACATCAGATTCATGCACCTAAGTTAAATTTTGTGGCCATTTGTTAGTGGCACTTAATTTGAGGTGCTCTACATAAGGGACACAAGCGTCTGTCATAAACTTGACATGACAAGTATCATTAACATTTATGACACCTCATTCATTCATGTTGACATTTATTGTGATGAAGTGTCATTACAGTAATAAGTAAAGTGCCATTAACATTCATGATACATGTCATGTTTATAACAGGTCAATGTCACCCTTTATATCATGTACAGTATGTAATACATAATGTATACAGCACATGTTGGTCATACAGTATTATATGCCCTTGCTCAGGTTTTCTGGTATTTTTACTTTTCCCAGGTTGTCTTGGGCAGATTGATGGTGAGTAGAGAAGGGTGATGCCACACTGACACACACATACACACACATGGACACGGACACGGACACACACACATACTCATGTGCACACACAAATATGCATGCATATGCACATGGTCTGACATACACAGATACAAATACGCAAGTAAATCTGTCCTCTCTCACAGTGTGTGGTACACATCTACTCAACACACACACACACACACACACACACACACACACACACACACATAAATATTCCATTGACTCTCTCTCCCCCTCAGTGTGTGGTAGACTTCCACTCAACACACACACACAATTCTCCATTGACTCTATCCTCTGTCTCCCCTTCAGTGTGTGGTAGACCTCCACTCAACAGCAGGATAGTCGGGGGGCAGGATGCTCCTGCAGGAAATTGGCCGTGGCAGGCCAGTGTGCACTCGTCCAGCACCCATATCTGTGGAGGATCCCTCATCAATGAGCAGTGGGTGCTCTCAGCTGCCAAATGCTTCTTTGGCGGGTAAGCACCAAACAGACACACAGTGACAGGAGTCATGGGGATGAAAAATCACTTCTAAGAACAATCTGGGGGGCATCTGAATACTGTTTTTTAGTTTTTCAGCATTTCAAGAAAAGAGGGGGGAATTCAAACTAGGGCAGATGAAAGGCCAGTGTTGACCACTGGTTGGTGGGTATGAGAGCCAAACATCCCTAGTCTCCCAGAAGTCGAGAGACATTGCATTGCAAAGTCTTGCATGATCGTGCTAAATTTATTTGTGAGTGGAACAAGCAGCGGATGAGAGGCGGTGAAACAGGAACACAAGGGACAGAGAGTCTTTCTGCCCCTGACACAACAATCATATATTTCTCAATGTATTATGTGACAATATATGAAGATATTTCTCAATGATTGTGACAATATATGAACATATTTCGTCATATTCTAGTTCTACTGTGTTGCACTGGTGAATGCTGGGAGATCTTACTCCTGTTGGGCGTGGGAAGGTTATGGGGGAGATGAACAGCTATTTTGTGTTCTTTAGCCTATTAGAATGTCTAAATGTGTAAGTGCCTGCAATTTATGCAATAGTTATGTGAGCCGTTTTGGCTTAGCGTTATGCCAAATGTCATGGCAATGTAATGGATGTGTTTTAGGCTATGCCATTTTCAGTGTACGTATTACATGGGAACCAAAGGGCGTTGTGGTGTGGTGTACTGGTCAGGGAGTTGGATTGGGGACCCGAAGGTGGCAGGTTGAATTCTTGACCGGTGTGATTGTGCAGCACTTTCCCATGTTCGTAATACACGGATGCGGTGCCTTTGAGCAAGGCATCTATATATTCCAAATGAAAGCTGTTGTTGACTTGTCTTTGATCAGTCTCTTGTGTTTTCTGTGGTTTCATTTTTTATGACAGTGTGTCTGCAAGCAGTCTTGAAGTATATCTGGGTCGACAGAACCAGAATGGCAGCAACCCAAACGAAGTGAGAATGACGGTGAGCCAGATCATCTACCATCCCAGTTACAATCCCTCCACCTTTGAAAACGACATTGCCCTGCTTCAGCTGAGTGGGCCAGTGTCTTTCACCAACTACATCAGTCCAGTGTGTCTGGCGGCCAATGGGAGTGTCTTCCCCGGGGGTGTGGTCAGCTGGGTCACTGGCTGGGGAAACACGGCTAGCAGAGGTAAGACCCAAATCAGCCTTGGAACTCCTATTCATAGTCATATTTATAATACTTGGTCTTACAGAAAAAAATGATGTCATATTCCATTAATGGGTGAGATATTGTGGCCAGACTTTTGATTGATTAATAATTCTTTATTGAATGAAACTATTTAATTAGGTTATTAGTTTGGATTGTAATTCGGACATACAAGTATATGATAGTGCATCTGCAGCTCCACAGACTATACAGAGTAGTGGAGTGTGGTGAAACAGTGCCCCCTTCTGGCCTGGCAGACCAGTAATATAAAGACTATATGATGATGGCCTAATACAGTAGTAACTCTTAGAAAATCATCATCACTGGTGTCTTTTCTTTGATTCTGTTCCATTCCAATAATAATAATAATATATTCTTGTCACCCCTCTTCAGTACCCCTTCCATCTCCTGGGACGCTACAGGAAGTGAAAGTGGCTGTGATTGAGAACGCCCAGTGTGATTCCCTGTTTGGCGGAGGCGTAATCACAGACAACAGGCTCTGTGCCCGGGATGAGGCTGGAGGCAAAGGTCCATGCGAGGTAACTAATGAGAATTTATTCATGAAATTATTATTTTATGTAAATATATTTTTTTTTCTTTGATTTATTCATAGATATGGTTTAAAATTAAATTAAACTTTCCTTCAGTGATCAATAAATGTCTACTTTGTATTTCGATTAACATGGAAACAGGAATGGCAAATGATTAAAGAGGTGATGAGTAGGATTAAGTAAAATTTCGAAATTGATGATAATTTGTACCCTCTCACTGATTCGTACCCTCTCAGTGATTAGTACCCTCTCAGTCTATTTGACAGTTGATACAATTTGATAGTGGCTTTCTCCGTCAACTGCACAATTCCACATGGAAGTTTTTTGTCAGGAACAGTTTGTTTTGATACTTGGCCCTGTAGATGGCGCCACTGGGACTTACTGACCACCTCTTAAAGTACGAGCCTTTGCTTGTGCCTGTGATGTAGAGACTTTTTACGTTTTGTTTTCAGGGAGACTCAGGAGGGCCTCTGGTGAGCAAACAGAACTCTGTGTGGATCCAGTCTGGGATTGTTAGTTTTGAGGATGGATGTGGTCAAGCCAGTCAACCTGGGGTTTACACCAGAGTTTCGCGCTACCAGAGCTGGATCAATGGCCAGATCAGCGCCAATCAGCCAGGCTTCATCCAGTTCACAGGGACTACAGTGGTCAATACTGCCCCTACATTAGCATCTCCAGCGGTCACTATCGCCCCTACAACAGAATCTCCAGTGGTCACTAATGCCCCTACAACAGAATCTCCAGTGATCACTCTTCTCCCAACGACATCAAAAACTCCAGCTGTAACTCCAGTGGTCACTCTTCTTCCAACGACATCAAGAACTCCAGCTGTAACTCCAGTGGTCACTCTTCTTCCAACGACAGGGGTAACTCCAGTTGTCCCTCTTCCAACGGCTACAACAGAAACTCCAGTGGTTACTTTTGTCTCAACTTCATCAGAAACAGGTGACAATCTTTGATGGGTTTTATAAAAGCACTGATGTCATGTTCAAACACATATACGGTTTATGACAATCGGATTATATGACAAACAGACACTTCATGATGTTTACAGTAGGCTGTACATCTCTAGTGCTCCACATTGCTAACTAAACTGTGGCTATTTTCTGGTCTTGGAATATCAAGTAGAGTGACTTCATGACATTAATCTTTTCTACTCATTGTCATTCGTTCGTGCCTCAACTGTGCTTAGGCAACAAATTTTTTTTTGTGTGTAAAATTGTTGCACCTAAAAAAGATTGAGTAATTGAGTATTGTTTCACTTTTTACAGTGTAGGCGAGAATGACCTAATTTTGTACAATTCAGACCAAATAGCGAAAAGGCATGAAGGTTTTGTTTTCATATGCCAGCATCTGTTAGCATTACTACAAGTTTGCATTCAGTCTAGGATTAGTTTGGTTTGATAGAAAAACATGAATGATCATTAGCATATACAAAACGTACATACAGTATTGTACACAGTCCCATATTATGGTACATAGCATATTGAATTTCTCTGTTTGAGACAAGAAAGGCTAATCTAATCTATGTTGTACCAAATGCTGCCACCTCAAAAAGCAGCTGTAACTGCTTTTGAAGGAGAAACAGATAGTACATGCATGTTTATTTGTTTATTAATTTATGTTTTTGCCTCAATCAGAATATACTTTAACTACGTGTTGATTCACGCCGGCCTTTTCCTTTAAGTGTCATTATATGTTGATCATGTCATGTCATGTTTATAGAAAGGTTCATACCACTCTTATGTCGAAAATCTCAGGTAAAGTCTTGCCCAAACAAACAAAACAAAAAACAAAACAAAGAATGAGATAGGAGATGTAAACATGATTAATTTATCCCATCCAACACCAGTGTAGAGAATAATATGCTTCCTGATGACTGCTTTTATATTCTCCAGAAACATGTCGAACACAAGACATCGACAAGATTGGTATTCCCTCAGTGACAGTGATAGCTTTGGCCAAGCCAAATTTAACCAACGAGGAGCAGAAAACGATAGTAAGTCTGACCGTCATATCACAACTCTTTATCTCAATCTGTTGCATTTTAGGATAGATACTAACATTTTTGGTTCCCTTGTGGTTCCCAGAACATTAGGTGGTAGCACTTTATAGTAACTGTCCTCTATAAATGGCTATTAAATAGCTTATTAACATTAGTAAGTAATTATTTAACTATTAATAGATAACAGTTAACAGTTAGGTAACATTAATTAACAGAAAGTTTACAGCATTGTTTTTTAGTTGGTAAGTTAACAGTTGGCTTACAGTTTGTTATGGTTGAATGATAAAATGGAAAAACCTGATGGAATTAAATCATCTGACTGATTGAAACTAGAAACTTTCCAATTAACTTCTTACTAATGTTAATAAGCTATTTAATAACCATTTATAGAAGATGGTTATTATAAGTCATGTGTGTTAGAATATCTTTGTTCTGTAAGTGCTGGGGAGTGAATGTGTGCAAAGTCAGTAGGCTACAGTGTGAGTTCAAAGAAAGATGTGTTCATGAGTACTGAGGAGTGAATGTGTGTATAATCAGTATTGTGTGAGATGAGAGTAGGATGTGTTCCTTCTTGTCCATGTTCATTATGTAACGCTAGTTCTATATAAAGAATGGTAAGTGAAATTGAAGTAAAACAAACTAAAATGAAAGATTGTGCAAGGTCTGATTTAAATTATTTGAATTATTTTTTTGGCTTTATCGGCTGATTTGGATAGTGGTATACATTTGGTTAGTTTGTATATTTATTTCAAGTACACTTTGAACATAAATAGAACTCAGAGGAAGTAGTTTACCAAATGTCTATGTACCTAAAATATGAAGTAAATATCTGAAAAATGTACTTGCAGAAATATATTTTTTCTACAACTCAATGCTTAAAATTTTCATTCTAGTTAACTGACTGATTTTGTATAAATGAAAACTCAGGTGCACTTTTTTTTTCATTTTAACTTAGATCGAGAGTGACGCCAGAAACATCTTGAGGAACCCTGCAGCATTTTTCAGAATAAACTCTTTTGAAAATGCGATGTAAGTACAACACAGACAACCTACAAGGTCGATTTAGAATATATACTACTAAAATCCCCTTGTATAGGCTATTTATTAAAGTGATACACACATGAACTAAAAATAGCCTATTAGTAGAAACTGATTACCATTAATATTTCATTTTTCTCAAAGTTTTAAACTTTGTTAATATTTCAAGTTTGTTTTTGTTTGTAAGTAGATGCACAGAATGGCTAGCTATGTGAATGTCCGATAATGTCCTTAAAACAATGTTAAACAAACAAACAAACAAACAAACAAACAAACTGCTCACTGAGTGGTTACTGGTGTCCATTGATGTTCCAAAACAATTATTTTATGAAATACAGTTTCTGTAACGTTTTATATGGTAATTGGAACATTCTGGAAAAAATATATTACCAATCATAGATCTACAAAATTACGGCACAATGTTTTCTCTATCTTCATGTAGTGTCTGAAGTCACATTGGTCTCCACATAGATATCCAGCTACACATAAACAGGCTTAATTTTCTTTACAGTCACACACACACACACACACACACACACACACACACACACACACACACACACACACACTGGGGCATGGGGAATCTGCCAGGCTACTTCATTATGTTGTCATAGGTTTTGTGTTCTTCTTGCAGATGTATAGCCTCTTTTTTTACACCAACAAAACAAAACTCTTTTCTCTCTTTCATTAGATTGTTAAACGTATCCATGTATTTTCTATTGGCTGAAAACAACAGCATTTGTTTTCCATCCGATGTCAACATTAAGAACAGCGTGGAAAATGTCCAAGATGGCATCAGTCAAATAGGTGACCAAACATACACCACACACACACACACACACACACACACACACACACACACACACACACACACACACACACACACACACACATATAGAAGGCGGTGGTAGTATAGTGTTTAACAATTTACTTAAATCAATTAAATATCTTTTTGGAGCGTCTGCTAAATGTATGAATGTAGTATATTTTTTTTTCAATTATATACTAATAATTATTAATAATATCATTATCCTGTGTGTAGTTATGATGGTGTTCCATAGATAGACTGATACACACACACACACACACACACACACACACACACACACACACAAACAAACACACGCGATACACTGATATGTATTAAATCAGACTGCCTGTGTCCATTTCAGACAGAACAGTGTTTATTGAGGTCATCTTTGAGACGGAAGTTACATTTGCTGACTGTCAAAACAGTTTAAGTGGCCGGATTGGAAGTGTGGTGAGTAACACATACTGTTTGTGCTGCATGCTACCAATGAGCTTGTTCAACTTTACCTTCTGCTTGCTCATGGCACACAAAGCTTTCTGATCGTTCTTGACTCCGTCATATTTCAGGTTGATGATGTTTTGGAAGGAGTATTGCCTATAGTCTACAGGAGAACAATTGTTATATGCAGGTAAGACACAGAAAGATATTTGGAGAAAAACTGTTATATGCAGGTTGGACACAGAGTGGATATTTGCATTAATCTATAGGAGAACAATTGTTATACAGTGATGATGTTGTCAGTATCCACGTGTCCTCTAAGTATACTGTATTATTACTGTGCATACTTACAATAGGATGTATGTAATATACAGTAGATTGTACTATTATACAGTACACTGTACTATATTTTTTATAGTATACTCAATGTGTTTGGATGTACATTATATAGTCTACTCTCTGGGTTAGCATGTACAATATATAGTATACTGTGTCTGCTAGCATGTATTATTGATGGTACACTCTGTTTATTATGATGAACATTATAAATAGTATACTCTATTGCGTTGTTTCACTATCACTGTAGATTACCACAGAGGAGCAGGAGCAAGAGAGAGGTTATACTATGTGTGTTAGGGTGTACATTATAAATAGTATACTCTATTGTGTGTTAGGGTGTACATTATAAATAGTATACTCTATTGTGTGTTAGGGTGTACATTGTAAATAGTATACTCTATTGTGTGTTAGGGTGTACATTGTAAATAGTATACTCTGTTGTGTTGTGTACATTGTAAATAGTATACTCTGTTGTGTTGTGTACATTATAAATAGTATACTCTGTTGTGTTGTGTACATTGTAAACAGTATACTCTTGTTGTGTTGTTTCACTACCACTGCAGACAACCACAGAGGAGCAGGAACAAGAGAGAAGTTGCTGAGGAAACGGAAGTGGAGGTTCAGATGGGGTTTGACCCTGATGCCTTATCCAGCACTTCCTCCTCCTCCCCCTCTTTCCCCACAAAGAATTTTCATTCTGGACGCGTTGAGGAATGCGTCTGCTCAGCTGAACCTCACACTCAACGAGACGTCCATCAGATTCACAGGTAAGCAGTGAAGACCTCAACCCCCGACACAAACGTTGTTAACCCTGACGCACATGACAACACACAGACACACACACAGACATGATTACACACACACACACTCACTCTACACCAAAGTGCTACACACTATTTTGTTTGGAATGACGATCTTTAACCTACACACACACAGTATATCGCGGGTCGGAAAACCTAGGGTGCAAGTGACATTTCACCGTCTGTACAAGAGAGCCCAAACAAAAAAAACTACAGTAGTTCAAAAGTTCAAAGTTCAAAGTAGCTTTATTGTCAATTTCTTCACATGTAAGAAATAGAAAGGAATCGAAAAGGCGTTTCCCACTCTCCCATGGTGAACATAGTAAAGTGCACAGGCATGACAATATAAGACAACAGTGAAACATATAAAGTAAGTTCACATATTTCAGGCACTGATGGATCATCACAGATGGATGACACAATGAATAATTACCTCCGCCAAGGAGGTTATGTTTTGCTCGGCGTGTGTGTCTGTGTCTGTGTGTCTGTCTGTGTACAACATAACTCGAAAAGTACTGCATGGATTTGGATGAAATTTTCGGACAACGTGTGTACTGGGACGAGGGAGAACTGAACACCATCTGTGACCACACACTGTAAAAAAAGAAAAGTTAGCAGAACTTGAAATTTCAAAGTCAACCGATTTCACTGGTTTTCTCGAGTTAGAGAGCATAACTTTATTTTTCAAGTTGCTAGGACTCATTAAAGTAAGTAAACACTACTTACTTTAACTACACAGTCGTTTGTTCTACCAACTTAAAATTCCTTGTTCTGCCAACTTGAAATTTCAAGTCAAGTGATTGGTCTTTGTACAAAAAAGCTGTCCTTACTGATACATCTTCAGGTTGAGAGCGCATGGGGATTGAACCATCAACCATAGAGTCCCAAGTTTGAAGCCCTATCCATTAATCTATGCATACCGGTAGCTTAAATTCTTCCTAAACAGTAATGCCATATTTTTAATATAATTTTAAAAAGCATACACTACAAAAGAAAAGTTTGCTGAACTTAAAATTCAAAGTTAACCAATTTCACTGGCTTTTTTTAAGTTAGTCCAACTTCAGAGTGCAGAACTTGATATTTCAAGTTGCCAGGACTCATTAAAGTAAGTAAACACTACTAATTGTTTGTTCTACCAACTTAAAAATCCTTGCTCTGCCAACATAAATATCTTTTTTTTTTTGAGAAACCAGTGATTGCTCTTAGTACCAAAAAAGCTGTCCTTATCAACATATTTTCAAATAGTGAGCACATAGGGATTGAACCAACAACCTTATTATTTCAAGTGTGAAGCTCCAACCATTAGTCTATGTATGGCTTCATCTGTATATGTGCTCTAACCATAAAACCAAGGCTGATAGCCTGTGCATTTGGATGTGCATGGCATCCTTTTTAAATGCTTTTAAAAACAACTGTGATAACCATTCATACCAAAGCATTTTCTTTCTTAATTCTATGACACTGAAGAAATGAATTAAATAAGATTAATGTCAAGTTAGTTTTAATGGTCATTTGGAGTCACACTTCCTGGAGCTAAGCTCCCACTGGCTCTAGCGCAAGTCAACACTCTCATGACAGAGGTGTTTCAGAGTTACGTCTGAGAATTATGGGTACCAGTATTGTCCATTTTAAATTCAAATATTGTCTTACTGTTCATTTTCAATTCAAATATTGTCTTACTGCTCAGTGCGGTTTCTCAAAAAGTAGGCAAGATTGAAACTGATGCCAAATTTAGGATAAAGTTTAGATTATTGGTTGATTTTCAGGGAAGAGCAAGGGTAACTGAGAAGCCCTTTCTTAAAAGACAAATGATGATTTCAAACTGGAATTCATAGTCTTTAGCTGAGCTCAAAATTCCTCATTTGATTGCTCCAGCAAAGGTATCACTGAAATTTGGACATGCTCCAAAAACTGTGTGCCTGAAGAAGCAAGTAAACTAATCTTAGTTGATTAGTTTAACCTGAGGTTGCACACTTCCAAGTGCAACCAAGTAAGCGGAGGTTGCACACTTCCTAGTGCAACCTAGTTTAAGCTGTGGTTGCACACTTCCTAGTGCAACCTATTAGTAAATATAAACACATTTTCAAATAAATGTGATTTTTGGTTAGCATTACAATCCAACCCTGATTGGAATAATTATATTCACAGAAAGCCTTACATAAGCAGTGTTTATTTTTAATAGAAACATCATGCCATTATCACATCTCCCAAACCTACTATCTTGAGCAAAATATTTAGCTTGTTAAGATGATTATGATTTATCACTGATCTGAACACCTGCAGTTTTGATGTTCATTCATTGTCAGCAACAACAATTTAAATATCCAAACAAGCTTTATTTTTTACCTTAGTGATCATACCTACAAGGATAAGTAAATTGTGGATAGTCATCTCCATGATGGTGTGTCATAGTAAATATAATTTTTAATACAAAGTGCAACACAGTACTCAAGTAGCATGATGGTTATACTGTGCAATTTATAGTGTTAACAATTGTTCATCTACTCACTGATTCTTCACAATTACATTTCAACATGGATAAACATGATCGAATTTATGTGGAAGGTGAGGGATTCTGGGACATGTCAATTTGACATCAAGGTAGCGGCAACTTAAGATGCTGTGTTCTGACTACTTATTTTAATGAGTCCTGGCAACTTGAAATATCAAGTTATGCACTCTGAAGTTGGACTAACTTTAAAAAGCCAGTGAAATGGGTTGACTTACAATTTTAAGTTCAGCAAACTTTTCTTTTTTAACAGTGTGTTAACTTACTTTAATGAGTTGGGCTAACTTAAAAAAGCCAGTGAAATCGGTTGACTTTGAAATTTCAAGTTCTGCTAACTTTTCTTTTTTACAGTGCATTGTCTTGGCGGAGGTCTGCACTCTCTGAGCGCTTTTCTAGTTATTTGTTTGTTTGTTTGTTTGTTTGTTTTTTGCATTATTACTATGTGAAATGTTACGATCATTATGTAATAAGCCCATAGTTGGACCCAGCAGAATTCCTCAGGATTCACCATCTCTCCACTGTGTGCATGTGACAGATTTATTGATAACTTTTTATTAATAAGATTTTAACTTTTTAACAATATTATCCACAGAGCCTGCAGATTTTTTATCAGGAACAACTTCATCAACCACTTCTGTTACAGAAACTACTTCACTGACACAATCAGGTAGGCGATGTCATCCACATTCACCTTTCTGTCAGCATGAAGGATTACAACTAACGTCCAGTAAGAATGATTAAGAATAAACTGCAATTTTACAACTTGATTATTGGTCTAGATAAAGTGATTGTTCAGCGTTATTCAAGCGTAGCCCGTCTGCAAGATCCGGCCACCTGCACTAGATAGCGTTTGATGGAAGACATTAAATGACATTAAATGTTTCTTTTTAGAAAAACAAACAACTAAGACGCACACAGACAAAAAACAAATAAGGAAAAGAAAATATAAAGCATAACAGGCACAATACTTTATTCAACACATCCACCAACTCCCTAACCCACCAAATCCACAAGCCCAGTTCCCTATCCCAAATGGCATCAGTAATATTATTTTCAAATTGATTTGGTGCCACTGACTCAGTGTAAACAGCTCATCAGTATTTGCGTTCGTGTTTGGGTGATTATTTTCCAAATTATTTTGTTCCACGTCCTAGGCTATCAAGTGCAAGTGGCAGGGTAGTGCAACAGGGCTATGCTTGAATGACACCGAACTCGAAGTGTAATGACATTCAAAGTTCTAGACTACTTTCCGTAGCAACTGATACTCAATTCCGTGTTCCGTCCCTCATCAGCCCATTCTTCTACCAACTCAATGATATTCATGTGATATTTCAAGATTTTGAGACATTATCTAATGTTCAGTGACATTCTTATGATACTTGATGTATTTCCACAGCATCAAGATATTCCTGTGGTACTTGATGTGATTCCATATCTTCTGTAATGGCGACTGAGTATTCAGCCATGCAACTGAAGTGTCTCCTTCATGCCTAATGTAGCTAAATGTAAATTCTGTTTCTCCTTGCATTTGTAGTCACTACTACATCCTCCAGTACGGTTGGTAGCAGCTCTACAAGTCTGTTCACCTCCTGGTGTGTGGGGGTCACATCGCTGCCCTTGCTGCTGCTGTTACTACTGCATGACTGTGGGTAACAAAATGCTTGCCTTGAGATGTAAAGAGGTGGGATTAAAGTAAGATTAAACTAAAATTTCTGAATTAGCCTAAATATGGATCTTTGCACAGCCATCACTGTCCACTAGCTGAAGATAAGGAATTTGTACATGACCAAGTAGTATAGTGTTGTAAAAGTGCAACGTATGTAACATCCCCCACCTCCCCGCGATGGAAGAAAAGTTCACTATCAGCCCTACTACTCTAGAAGTGATTAGATTTTTGCCCTGCCAATCAGCTGAGTTCCCAGTGACACATTGGAATCTGGTAGTGTGCCATTGAGGCTGCTACACCATTGATTGGCTCATGGAACTGTCAATCAACCTGCTACATATTCTTTAATAAAAGTGATTGGGCCTTCACACTCTAGAAGTTGTACGGGAGCAACTGGGTCTTAAAACTGTGTAAGCCGCTGTTCCAGGTTCCAGCAAGTCCTAAGATGTGCTTCTTGGTCTTGTATCACACAATTTACATGCACAACAAAACACAACTGAAACAGATCTAAACTAAAATTGTCATGTCACAATACAAAATATAGGTCATGTTATGTTTTCTTTAAAAAACAAAAAAAACAAAAAAAAAACTAATGGCTATACATGTACATATAATGTATGTGTGCGTTTCTGAAACAATCTTTTTTTTAAACACTGTGTTGCTTGTCTGTAAAGAATAAATACTATTTCATTAATATTATGTATATAATACATTAAATTGTTAATTTATTCCCTAGTCTGCGTTACAGGGCCGGGGTAAAGAGCTGTTCACACCTGGAGCAATAACTATAACTATAACTATGAAGACAAATAAATAATGCTCTAATTAATATGAATGACACCGTCATAACAACAAAGTATGTGCAACAATATTGTTGGCGATCACTGTCAGAGCGATTTTTAGAAAGATAAAAGGCTTATTAGCCAATCAGAAGATATGGAATTAATTAATTTGCATCAGGACAGACCTACATTATCGTTCGTCATTGTGGATGGAAAAGTTGTTAGTCACATTTATCTTTATGCCAGGTCTGAACGGCCCTTAATGCTGAGTCACAGGTTAAAGCCACCACATGCAACTTTTAGGTAAAATTTCGACGTTTCCTATTCATTACACCTTTATGTAAATTGCCTAGAACTCACTAGACTTGATAAATGACATGTTCCGGAGTAAAACGAGCCCCTTCACGAGATTGTCCGACCCTCCTAGAGGCAGATACCGCCTATGCAAGATCAGGGAGCGCGTCCCGGCTATCGTAAGTTTTGGTTAGCAAGCAAGCTAGGTCACGTGACTTAGCCAGAGTTTACTGTTTGAATTACAACGCGATTTGTGACTTCTCAGCGCATTCAACTGTCGATACATTTTGTTAGCGGCGAGGATTATTGGCAGAAACGCTAAATAACTGCTTTGTTTGGTTGTTAGCTTACTGGATGACGCCACCGGATCCTGCATAGGTTCTCTTTAAAAGGAGCATCTTGCTTATTGCTATAGCAACAGCAGAGCCTATTATATGGACTATTTTTGTGACTATATAAGTTGTTAAAAAATCAGGCTATACTGTATCTAATTTAGTATTATTGTCATCTTTAAGTTTCTTTTTTCAACTTTGTTTATGTATTTTCAATATGACTTTAGTTAAGTTTGTGTATTTTTGTGTGTTTTTGCATTGTATGTTTCTTTTGATAAAAGTTACTGATATATGAAGAAAAAAATCCCTTTAATGTGATTTATCCAAATGTCTCTGGGTTTGTGTTTCATTCCAGAAATGTATTTTTGTTGTATTAGATTAAATTGTATATCCGTCTCTCTCTCTCTCTCTCTCTCTCTCTCTCTCTCTCTGTCTCCAATGAAGATGGATAAAGTTTTGAACTGTTTTGTGTATGTGTGTGCTTGTATGAGCCACCACTAGATGGAGTTTTGAGCCGTTTTATATACCAATGTTGCCCACCACTAGATGGAGTATTGTGGGCTGTTTTGAAAATGTTTGCTTCCAGTATGGCGTCTGTTTCCCAAAATCATAGTTGCTAATTTCCCATTGCCAGCCAACTAAGTAGCAACTAAGTTAACAACTAAGCTTTTGGGAAATGGACGCATGATCTGCCACTTGAGAAAGCTTTGGGCTCTTTTGTGTATGTGTACCATTTGGATTGGGTAAATGCGCTTTTTCTGTATGTGTGTGCACATATTCTAGCCACCACTAGGGGAGTTTGGGCCTTTTTTACCACTAGGGATGCAGAGCAGCAGTGGAGCCAAGGCCGGGGTGGGGTAATGTTATTATGGGTGTGATGGTGTCTGGGTAAACAACATGGTCAGAATTCAGAACAATACATACATTCTTTTTTTGTGATAAACAATTTTTATTGAGCAGAAATGATAAAGATCTGAAGGATCAAAAGAAAACTATATACAACAGGGAAAGTGAGCTCATAATATCAAAACAAAAACAAGCTGTGTAAAATTACAGACAATAAAGTCAAATGTAAACTAAAAATCAAAATACAGACATTTTTTCAGAGATTTCCTCTATTACAATGGTCCAAGAGGTAATGGTGTGAGGTTTGGCTTTATTTGTTCTTGCTGTGGAGCGTTCTAATAGTGCAATATTCTTAAAGTCAGAAAGCCAATTAGAGATCATGGGGAGTTGAGGTTCAAACCAGTGTTTCAGGATGTTTTTTTGGCAGCTGTCAATCCAGCACACAGGGATCGACGCTGGACAATGTTTAGGTCTAAAGAAGAGAATACATACATTCTCAGACAAGGAAAGGACTTAATACACCAGTCTTGCTTTTGTTACACAGAAATGAAGATAAAATCTGTCTCCACCACCACTATTATTTTAAGATCTTATATTGACCTTGGCATGAACAAAAGACATCATGAGACATTATATAATTAATGGAGCTTCCTAAGGGAGGGGGAGACTGTGCTTGAATGGAAACAATCTATTTTTGGGACATTCCAGAATTAGCGGACATTTGCTGTCCCCCACCTGATATTTAATTTAGTCCTAAATACCAAAACATATCACATAATCTGTAAAATAGACTGTCTTAAAGCTGTTGTCCCTGCCTCAGGTGACAAGCTTTTACATCAATTTTAGTATCTAAAACAAGTCTTGAATTAATTGTCCTCTGGTTTATTTCCATTACATCAATCTAATGTACCTGTAAAAAAAAAAAAAAAAAGATGAATACAACATATTTTGAATACTAATTACTGTGCTATGAAGTTGTGTCCTTGAAAGTGCATACAACCCAATATACTCACCTTAGCAGCTCACACACGCTCACAAGTTATCTGAAAATAAGGACCAACTGGTTATCACATACCGACACTAATGAGAGAAAATGACACTGTAAGATCATACAATAAACGCAGGGTCATTTCCCAATTCCTCCTCCTCTCTCTTTTCCACTCATTTCCTCTCAACTGTCCTGTCAGAATAAAGCTATTGAGGCGCCAAAAATATTTAATATAATATTTGGATATAAAGGAAAATAGGAAAATGATATAGGCAAACCTAAACTAAATAGGCAAACCTAAACTAGTCTAACAACATACTGGTGTTATCCGTGGTCAACTTTCTTCTGTATCTTGGAAAGCCCTCTTATAGTAGTGTATAGTGTCAACGGACCCATTTCACTGCAATCATTTTCCTCCCATGGTATGCTGTGGCAATGGACCAACTTCCATTTACCAAGAAGTTGGAGGATATGGACAAGTGTTATTACAATTTTTCTCAGTTACACTGGTACAGTTCTCGAATCATCTTTGACAAAACAAAAGTGTCATCTCTCAAAAGTCTGAGAAAAACTGTATTGATACAATAAGGACCTGATTCTGAATCAGAATCTAACCCTAACTGAAGGTGAACGCGAAGCACTTTACATTGAGTCACCGTTACCTCAGACCTAATCTTACTTTTAGTTTTGAATAATCGGTTTCCATTGGTTCAGTGTAATGTGCTTGTTCGCTTCGGCGTTCACGTTCAGTCTGTGCTGTTCATAATTATTTTGTTCCACTCCATAACTAGTGCATTTAGCAGGCTTGTTCAGCTTGACTTCACTCCGGAGCTTTCCTTTAACAAAATAGAGGTCAAGTCAGGGAAATAATTGGGTCACACACACACACACACACACACACACACACACACACACACACACACACACACAGAAATTCCTATGGCCATAACTGAATGTAAATGAGGTGTGGCTGGTCTGAACTCTAACGGAATGCTTTTGGTTGTCATCAACTGAAAATAAGCTTCTCTGGAAAGGAGACCAAAGAGACCAGTCTGGTTTAACTGGATACAGAATCCTCATGACAGCATCCTCAAGAAAGCAACTTCTTCTTCAAAACTCTCATATCATATCTCTTATCAGTCATCAGTCAGGGTTTGACTATTTGGTCTGTGTTGCGCAAAACTCGGTCACTGTCATACATATCAACAGCACTTAGCAACGTGAAACAACATGGCTACGGGTTGATTGACCCCGGATAATTCCTTTCAGACACGTCTCAACATTCTTATGCAACCAACTAGAAGTGCACACGGAGGGGAGATTGTCTTTCGGATGAGACGTTAAACCGAGGTGGATATAAAAGATCCCATGGTACAGGGTACATGGTCACAAAGAGTAGGCAGTTCCCTGAAGTCCTGGCTAAATTCCCAACCTGGCTCATTCAATCTATCTCCCTAAGCATCCACCCTCTGTAATAGACTTGTTTCACACCTGAACATTCCGACATTCCATGGTAGTAAACTGAACATTCTATCATTGAAATGCATTGTTTATGCTCTTTCTGCTTTGAAAAAGGTAATAACATTTCAAACATGTTTAAATTCACTTTCCTTCAAATAATCACATTTGAAGCACACAATTGGGAGGTCCGAATAGTTTGAAGCTTCATGCACATAAATGTAAAACCACTTTTATCTACTCGGGACCTCCAATTTGCGTGCTTCAAATGTGTATTATTTGAAAGAAAGTGAATTTGACTTATTTTAAATGTTATTACCCATTTTCAAGTCAGAAAGAGGCATCAATGCATTTCAATGATAGATGTTCAGTTTACTACCATGGAATGCTTTAGAACCTCGGATGTTGAGGTGTGAAACAAGTCTATTGCTCATTCATCCATGCTCTCCACCTCTAGCTGGTGTGTGGTGAGCATTCTGGCCATAATGGCTGCTGTGCATCACCCAGGTGGGTGCTACAATATTTGTGGTGGTTAGTGAAGTACCCCTAAGCGCTTTGAGTGCCACTTTGAGTAGGGTAGAACACTGCTAATAGAAATGTAACTACTTACTAGCCTGATTGCCATCGACTTTCAAAGCTGTACGAGACTTTGGTCTGACCAAGAGCCCATATAACAACGTTTATCAAAACGCATGGTTGACCCGCCTCCCTGAAATGCCTCGGTTTGCTACTGGTCGATGTTAGAAAATGCTGTGCCGAAGCCAAACCAATCATACCACTCTTTCCTCTGACGTATGTGACGCGAAGGGAATTGCTTGAACAGGACTGAGAGCCGTTGGAGCTGCTCAAAGTTGATTGGTTCCCGAAAAAGTAGCGGGATCAGGGAATGTACTTGAACGAGGTCGTGGCCCTGCTGTGTGTAGCTGAGCCGAAGGCGTTGCGTCACCAGTAGGGCGGAGCTCGGCTAACTACTTACTGCATTTGGATCAAAACCCTGGGCGGTCTACTACTACTGCATACTACATTTAGATCAGAACCATCGTTGGAGATTGTTTTATGGTTCATGCATGTGGTTATTTTACCTCACTCACGTCAGATGTAGCGCTAACGCGCGAACATCTGATGATCAACGATAGACGATACAGTTATTTTCAGGAGCCAGAAATCCTTGAATCTAACTGGACAAACAGCTTGTCCATCAATTTAATTGACGTACACTTCAGCCAATCACATCGAAACCAAACGATGACCGTCACACTCTCTACAGCAGCCAGCAGTCCTGATTGGTTCGGTTAGAAAATATTGGGCTTGAAATTGCTCTGAAGGGCTTCAACATCAGATCGTTGCGCGGAAGTGCCTTAAAGTTATGTAGCGCATCATCTGACGTGAGTGAGGTAAGTGGTTATTCAGGTCTAGTCTGAACCCTCATTGAAGGCACAGATACACACGCACACACACACACGCACACAAAAAAACCCCAGTTTAAACTTTGGCCATCATCAACTTGAGATTAACTTCAAAAAAAAAGATATGAGCTGTCGCGTAACAGCTGGGATCAAACTTCAGATAGGGCTAAACGTCTTTTTTAGGCTTTTTGCCTTTAATCGGATAGGACAGTGTAGAGATGGACAGGAAACAAGTGGGAGAGAGAGATGGGGTGGGATCATAATATGACCTCGGGTCGGACTCAAACCCAGGTCCCCGGAGTAATGGTGTGATGCTTTAGCCCACTGAGCCACGGCCTAAACTTAATAAGAAACAAAAATTATGTAAAAATAATGAACAACACCGCGTACAGATATAGAAAAATAATCCATGTTTGTAGTGTCTTACGGCTACAAGGGATCGCCGAGTCTCATTGCCACTTTTTACACACACACACACACACACACACACACACAGACACACACACCGGTACTCACAAACACACTGATGACATCTAGAATGAAGAGTAACCAGATTAATTTTAGTTCTGTGTGTGTGCCTGTATGTGTGTGTGTGCCTCTGTGTGTGCGTGCGTGCTGTGTGTGTGTGTGTGTGTGTGTGTGTGTGTGTGTGTGTGTGTGTGTGTGTGTGTGTGACTTTTGGCTTTGAAAGTTCAGGATTGCACACTCGACCGATGATGAATTGCAGATAAACAGAGAGAGAGAGAGAGAGAGAGAGAGAACAGGCCAGCCTACCACCATCTTTGTTTAGCCCTGGCATGTATTGTAACACTAGCACACACACACGCACACACACACACACACACACACACACACACACACACACACACACACTCACTCACTCACACACACACACACACACATTTTTTAAATGTTTCAACAACAGAGCAACAAAAGAACATGAGAAACATAATGATTAACATTACGTCCACATCCAACAATCATAATAACACACCCATCAGTCTATCAAAATAGCACACACACACTTCACTTGGGAGTTAGCAACTGCTAAGCCAAAATGTTATTGACGTCATCAAAATTTAAGGTAGCTTTAAAACATACATTTGATAAAAAAAATAGATATTTTGCAGGGCCTTTTTCACGTTTAATGGATAGGAAAGCAGAGAGAGTGACAGGAAAGAGAAGGAGAGAGACGGAAAATGATTGAGAAATGACCTTTGGAAAAATGACCGTGGGTCGAACTTGAACCTGGATCCCCAGATTTATTCCTCACTACTAGTCCTCTGAGCCACGGCACCCCCGGTTAAACTTGTTTCATTGATTGAACTCCAAAATCAGATGAAGACGATGTAAACTCTTTGTCTTGGGTTTCATTTACTTTTGTCACCAGGGATGCTAGGGGTCATGTTTGTTTGTGTTTGCATTCGCTGCAATGTCTATTCTAGTGACTTAGATGAGAGTCTGATAAAATTTTCACACACACACACACACACACACACACACACACACACACACACACACACACATACACACTAATGCGGAAAAGCAGGTATCTCCAAAGAGCTCACACACTCAAGTGGCATTACCTATATTAGTCACTATTATTGGGTGACATGAACTTTAATTTGTTTTGTTTATTTTACACATAGTGATCTTGCATTGGTGCATTCTCCCATGACAGAACACACGTACACACACACACAGACACACATACACACACACACACACACACTAATGTGGAAAAGCAGGTATCTCCAAAGAGGTCACGCATGTGGCATTGCCTATATTAGTCACCAGGCCTATTATTGGGTGACATGAAATGTAATTTGTTTTGTTTATTTTACACATAGTGATCATGCATTGGTGCATGACAGGTCTCCCCCCCCCCCCACACACACACCACCACCACCACCCACACACACACACAAATACACTAAAATATCTCTAACATATATGTCTATGCTACATACATACGTAACAAATAATCTCTCATCAGCAAGTTATTTATTGTTCAAGCAGTGAAGTGGGCAATGTGGACAGTCTTGGTGAGTAGGTGAGTTGGTGAGTTACTTGGTGAGTTATTAGGCTATTAGCTTGCCGTCACATCAGAATATAAATTTGGACGAGTTCTCAGCAGAATTATGTCTGTTAAGACGTAGGCTGGAGGACGTAATCTTCCCAAATCTAACACAGTCAACTTAGTCTGTCTACCGCTCCATCGGCCTATCCTACAGTAGGCTATGAGCTGTATCGTACTCTTACCAAATTCCGCCCAAATGTTCTTAATTACTTACAACTAAAACCAAACCTTTTTAATTAATTCAGGAGAGATCTGACGAAAGATATGAAGTCGTAAATTAGCGAAAACTTTAGCAATTTGCTTAAATATGGTCTGTCTTAGGACCCCTATAGTTCATGTGATAACGTTGTTTTCGTTCGATGATAGATGGGAAGCCCCCCAAAAAGAGTTAAAGCTTTTAGGAGTATTGGTTTTAATCAAATGTTTGTCTGATAAAGATCTCCGTCTCCTCCGGGGGCTTAATAAATGAGGGGTGGAATTAGGAAAAATTCCGATAACTAAGATAGCATTTCATAGGGGTAATTAAGACTAAAGACATAATGGTTGAAATAATGGTTTATTACACATAAAGTACATACATTAGAAGGGGATGACAAACTAAAGTAAAGTTATTTAAGGTTACTTCAAAGAACTCCGGAGCATTCCCATTAGTGCTAAGTTACAGTCAAGGGCTGCTATGGATGGATGGATGGATGGATAGATCAAGGAATCTTATTTGTTACATGGCTCAGGGGTTAAAGGGTGGCAGTAAGTGCTATCACAGTATAGCTATTAGGCTATCACAGTATAGCTAAAATGATACAAACAATGGAAGTGTGAAGCTTCAAGGAAGTGGAATTAGCAGTAGCAGAGCAGTGGCAGTAGCAGGGCTGTTTCAAGGTACTTAGGGGGCCCCAAGCAAACAGGGCATGGGGGCCTTTCACCTCCCATAAAAACCTACATAAACCGCATTGTTATAATCTTCAAGCAACTTCCATTAATATAATAATTTCTCTTGAACTTGCAATTGTCCAACTGTCATATTTTATTGAAAAACACCAGTAAGCTAAAATACTAAAATGATTAAACAGTCATTTTTGGGGGCCCCTTTCAGCCTGCAGACCTCCGCCAAGGCAATGTGGTCACAGACATACATTCCAGATCATGTTCTGGATCACCGATCACCACCAAAATCGAATCAGGTCTTGCTTGTCCCAATATACAGTACACATTGTCCGAAGATTTCACCCAAATCCGTGCAGTACTTTTTGAGTTATCCTGCTGACAAACAGACAAACAAACAGACAAACAGACAAACAAACAGACAAACCAACGCTACCGAAAACATAACCTCCTTGGCGGAGGTAATAAGTTATCAGAAACAGAAGCAAACAGAGGGCAGACACACACACACACACACACACACACACACACACACACACACACACACACACACACACACACACACACACACACACAATCACACACATACAATACGAACACACACACACACACACAAACACATACAGAAAGTAAAAGAAAGAAGGAACAACAGAAAGGTGAGATAAACACACACACACACACACACACACACACACACACACACACACACACACACAGGAAGAAACACACACACACACACACACACCCACACCAATATGCACAGACACACATAATAACACACAAACACACACACACACACTCACACACACACACACACACACACACAGTCATCAGGAGTGTGTGATGGAGAGATAGAATCAGTATAATGTGGAAAGAATGTATCTGCACTTCCTTCTACAGGTGTGACTTACAGTACCTGTTGCAGGTCAGCAGGCCCAACCCCTCTGCTCATCACTGCACTCCCCACCCCACAACAGTCATAACTTATCTCACCTGTTCATCTACCCACTACTGCACTAGTCCGGAACACTGCCGATACAATAGATAATGCTTCCGAGGAAGCGGCTAAGTCCGCTATTGTGGACAGTTTATCTGATGACCTTCTGCACCTACGGTAAGATTCACTGGTTGATCAAAGGCAGAGACCAAATTTCCCTCACAGGATCAAAGGAGGCTTGATTATTGATTACTATTTATTTATTGTTACATTACTGCATTAAGGCTTAAGAGTAAGTTTTTGTAAGACTTTATGCAGTTTTAAACTGTATGCAGTTGTCCATAGGGGCTGATACAAACCCTCTTCGGATAACAATGAAAAAATTATCATAGGCCTAGTTAAATATGTAGGATATATAGTTGATAATAGCAATTTAAATATTTTGGACCTTTCCTATAAAACAAAACAAAACAAAAAAAAACTCGGGACTCTTGAAATACTCATGACAAACGTGGAAATTTGATGTTTTACAACTGTACCTGTCCATATTTCAAAAGGCTTTCAAGACAGCACTCTTATATTTGGCTAAATCAAAGCATGGGTCCAACACTTTTGAAATAAATTTTTATGATGGTCACTAGCTCAACTACACTAACACTAGCACTAAGTTAACTTTTCAGCTTCGGAGCCTCTTACTGCTTGAGCAAACATGTAACCTTGCTCAATCAGAATAGTCCAGTCAATCTAACGTAAAGAGACAAAAAAATTGCAACAGAAACGGTTAATCTTTTTTTATTGGTCCTAATAGCCCCCTGAATCATATACTAAAAGTCGACCGCAGTAGATGGACTGGAACATAATATATATTTTCCATGTTAAAAGGGCAAAGTTGTGCCCAACACTCTTAAGTCAATTGAGTAGAATAGGATAAAATTTTGCATTAATAGATATCACCATGAAACTTCTCATACATCATAACAAAGATAAAATGTAGGCTATTACACGTTTTGGAGATTTTATATTTATGTTTGCAAATTAGGTATTTACTTTATGCATAAAATGTATCATAATCTCAATAATAAAATACAAAATCATAAGATTGGATGAAGCCAGATTAAAAATTTATTGTTTCATTCTGGACACATATCTCAACAATAGAATGGTAAATGGACTGTATTTATATAGCGCTTTTCTACTCCTACAAGCACTCAAAGCTTTACAATGTATACCTCACATTCACCCATTCACACCAGTGGCAAAGACAACCATGCAAGGCACCAACCTGCTCACCGGGAGCAATCTGGGGTTAGGCATCTTGCTCAAGGACACCTTGATGGGGTCAGGTGGAGTGGGGCTTGAACCAGCAACCCTCCGGTTGCCGAACGGCACCTCTACCAACTGTGCCACCATCACCATCTTACAGTCTTCACCTGTAGTATCTCATCTTAAAAAAAACTAAAAAAAACATAAGGGGCAAATATTTCATCGGCTTGCGTGACACTCAAACCAAAATTGTTCTATAGACTCTTTGGTTACACTTTCTCACTTTCTGTGCACTCATTGGGCAACACATTGGGCAACCACTAGTGTCACCTAGTGGCTGTGCATAGTCTTGACAATGTCTTGTGTGTGTGTGTGTGTGTGTGTGTGTGTGTGTGTGTGTGTGTGTGTGTGTGTGTGTGTGCGTTGACATTATTGAGCTTCCTCAGGTTGTACTACTGATTTAAAGACTTCTCTGAGTCCTAAGTCTTGATATGAAAACTTTTAGTTGAAGATGCCAACATGATATTGTGTGTATCATTTATGAAACTTTGATATGACTGGCAGATATAGTGGCTGCTTTTCATTAATTATTATTACTCTGATGTTCTGTTCTGATGTTCTGAGTAAATGTAGGTCATACAGTATTCCTATGTCTTATTGTGTGTCATACAGTATTCCTATGTCTTATTGTGTGTCATACAGTATTCCTATGTCTTACTGTGTGTCATACAGTATTCCTATGTCTTATTGTGTGTCATACAGTATTCCTATGTCTTACTGTGTGTCATACAGTATTCCTATGTCTTATTGTGTGTCATACAGTATTCCTATGTCTTATTGTGTGTCATACAGTATTCCTATGTCTTATTGTGTGTCATACAGTATTCCTATGTCTTACTGTGTGTCATACAGTATTCCTATGTCTTACTGTGTGTCATACAGTATTCCTATGTCTTACTGTGTGTCATACAGTATTCCTATGTCTTATTGTGTGTCATACAATAGACCTATGTTTTATTGCGGGTCCAATAATAGATATGTTTTGCTCAGATTCTCAGCATGTTTTATGTTTTCCTTTAGGTTGCCTAGGGCAGGCAAACGGTGAGTACGGAAGTGAAGTAACACGCACACACACACACACACACACACACACACACACACACACAGATGTAAGCACACTAAAAAATGGTCAGTTCCGAGATGAATACACTTAAAAGCCCGCACACACACACACACACATAAATACTCCATTGACTCTGTCCACTCTTTCTCCACTTAGTGTGTGGTAGAGCTCCACTCAACAGCAGGATAGTCGGGGGCCAGGATGCTCCAGCAGGAAATTGGCCGTGGCAGGCCAGTGTGCACTTGTTCAGCTCCCATATCTGTGGAGGATCCCTCATCAATGACCAGTGGGTGCTCTCCGCTGCCCACTGTTTCCAGAGGTAACCACGGGTGACAAACACAAACATAACAAAAAGCCTAAAAGCCGGCCGCACGGCAAAAAGCCCCTTAGCATGAGAAATAACATTGGATGTCAATGGACGGCTCCTACAAAAAAGACTTCAATCGTAATTCACAATCGATGGTGCTGGTGTGCGGGGTTGCATTGAAAACAATGAAATAGAATGTTGGAAGCAGAGTGCTCAGCACTGTGTCGGAGCCGGTGTGCGGTGGCCTAAACAGTCTGAGTTATGGCCACTGCTTGAGCATTACAGAGTAGAGCCTAGAATTTGGTGCTGTACGTGCCCCTGGAACTAGGATTTACTTTTCCTGTCTTTTTTTTTATGACAGTGTGTCTGCAGGCAGTCTTGAGGTGTATCTGGGTCGACAAAACCAGGGTGGCAGCAACCCAAACGAAGTGAGAATGACGGTGAGCCAGATCATCTACCATCCCAGTTCCGACATTCCCACCTTTGAAAACGACATCGCCCTGCTTCAGCTGAGTGGGCCAGTGTCTTTCACCAACTACATCAGGCCAGTGTGTCTGGCAGCCAGTGGGAGTGTCTTCCCCGGGGGCGTGGTCAGCTGGGTCACTGGCTGGGGAAACACAGCTAGCGGAGGTAAGACACGATGGAGAATTCAAGATCCTCTTTTATTATGCATTTTAAAAGCTCTTGTCGAACAAAAACAATCACCCCAAAAGAGAATTGAAATACATATAGTTTTTAAAACATTTGTTTAATAAAAATAGTCCCACCCACTGAGCCAGCCAGCCAAGTCTAGCAAGCCTCTATGCCAGTCATGCCTGCCCAGAGCTGCCCCATCTGCTGTGAGGAAACAGTGACCCCATCTGGGGACACCCCCAAAAGAGGCTGATCTTGATTGCTGACCATTACTGAGACATCTGATTTGGCATTGCAGCATACAGTATACAGTAATTTCCCGCATATGAGCTGCATTGTGTATAAGCCGCAGGACAGTGTTTTATGCAAGTAAAAAAAATAAAAAACATATTAACACCATATTAACTACCCCCCTTGTTTTAACCTCATAGCTGAAGATTTTTTTAAATTTTTTATAATTTATTTATTGAGCATTTTGCAATGCAAGTTGACAATCAGGGTGAAACCCCACATGAAACATTAAATGCTCATATATAGCGGAAGAAATTTTGCAAAATCAATGTATAAGCCGCGGCTAATAGTCTGGAAATAACGGTAATCAATATTTATTATTATTACCTCCGCCAAGGACGTCATATGTTTACAAGAAGTTTTTCAAGAGGTGTGTCTTTGTCCAAGGAGGAACCCATTAAATTTTGGTAGTGGCTGGTGATCCAGAACACCTTCTGGAATTTATTTTGCGCCTTGACCATATTGCCTTGGCGGAAGTCTACACTCTCCGAGTGCTTTTCTGGTTTATAAAGCAACAGGGGAAAAGTCAAACCAATGTCAGTGTAGCTGGTGGCGGTCCACACTCAAACCCGCCACCCCACAAGCTACAAACCCCCGACCATTGAGCCAAAAACCTGAGCTTCTAACTCAGCCGTTAGAAGCGCCCAAGGAACTGGGTGATGAGGATTTACACATACTGCTGCCAAGCTACTGGCCTCCGTTACACCATATATGAACAGGTCAAAAATTATAATTCCTTTGATCACTGATGTTGATGTTGATAATTCCCCACTAAATGTGGTGATATTTACTGCGCTGTTCATTGCATACAAATGGTTTAGAGAGATTTTAATGTAGTGCAATGCCCAAAACATTAGCATTCTGAGCCATTACTATCCAGCCATTAGCTCAAATGGTCTAGTTAGTTTGTATCTATATGTAGCCAGTGGCGGTCCGCACCGCACACGGGTCTCGAACCCGCCACCCCGCAAGCTACAAACTCCCGGCGTGGGAGTGGAACGCTCTAACCAACTGAGCTAAAAGCCCGAGCTTCTAACTCAGCGTGTTAGAAGCGCCCATGGAATTGGGTGATGAGGATTTACACACTACCACCGAGCTAGCCGCGCTAGCTGGCCTCCGTTACATATAGAAGGCATTGGTCTAGTCCAAAAGCTCAAATGATGTAGTTAGCAACACATCCTGGATTGACCTCATACAAAAAACATGGCTTTAACATTCCCCATTACTGCTTCCTTATTTCCCCTCTAGAATCTCCAACGACACTGCAGGAAGTGAAGGTGGCTGTGATTGATAACGCCCAGTGTGACTCCCTGTATGGCGGAAGTGGCTTAATCACAGACAACAAGATCTGTGCTGGTGTTGATGAAGGGGGCAGAGGTCCATGCCAGGTAAGAAATGCAGTCAACAATGGGTTTGTTTCTCCAGATGTGTTCAGACATTGAACGATCACAGTATGACACAACTTCCATGTAAACAACGGCCTACTTACCATACTATCGCCCCCACAAAGTGTGATTGTTTAATTGCAGTGTTGTGCAACATGCTATAAAAAAGTAATTAGTTACAGTTACTAGTTACTTCTCCGGAAAACTAACTCCGTTAGTAACTGAGTTACTCTATTGTAAAAGTTACTAGTTACCAGGGAACCTTAAGCAATTACTCCACAATATTTAAAATATGTTCAAATTCTAGGCTATGTCAAGAATTTACCTGCGTAGGACTTCAAATTACAGTAACTGGAGGCTATTTTCAGTTATTTAAAATAAATATGGCAGACATCAGATTTAATGTAAGAAAATACATGAAGGCATCCATTTTAGCACACAATAGGAAGCATTTAGGCCTAGCTATAGGGCTAGAAGTGTCTTTTCATTGGTCTAAGCTGAAATTGTGAAATTAGTCATACAAATCAATATTCAATAAAATAAAAAAAATAAAAAAATCTTCATGTTGATAGGCTATTTTTGTGCATTGTTTATGGCACAGAGTTTAATGGGTCTGAAATCGTTTCAGACTTCCAGCACATTGTTGTCTGGGTTGGCCATGTACTAAAATGCAAGAGGGCAAGCTTCACAAAGGCTATGATATCATCAGTTGCCAGAGAACACTTTGAGAGAGCTTGGAGAAGTTTGGAGGTTTCACTTTCAGAAACGGTCGGATCTCTGTTTTAAATTGTTTAATTAGAGCGATTAATAAGAGCATATTGCTTGAGTACCTAGACCATCACGACACGCTTGTCCATCCGAAAGACGGAGTTGAGGCAGAGCTGTCATAGCTTATTTTTGCTGTAACGTCACCGAACTGTTTAGCACACCTAAGCGCTGGCATCTACGTTGCAAACCTCTGATCTTGGACGACTGATTTGCACAATACGGCGCCTATGTGTACGACGAGAACTCAGCTAGTTAAAGAAAAGAATGTGCACAGCACTCATGCATTTAGGTGAGATGCATGCACTGGCCTGAACAAGTAATTTAATTGATTACTTACTGCAAAAAGTAACGCCGTTGGTAACGCCGTTATACTCTAACTCCGTTATTAACAACACTGTTTAATTGCAAATAGCAAGCTCTTTCATTCCATGTTAATGACATCAGCACAATACTTTGTATGAAGTTATTCTGTGCAGATATTAGAGCAATCATCATATGATAAAGTTACACTTTAACAGCAGAATTTTGTTTCCAGGGAGACTCAGGAGGGCCTCTGGTGAGCAAACAGAACTCTGTGTGGATCCAGTCTGGGATTGTTGCTTTTGAGGGTGGATGTGGTCAAGCCAGTCAACCTGGGGTTTACACCAGAGTGTCGCGCTACCAGACCTGGATCAATGGCCAGATCAGTGCCAATCAGCCAGGCTTCATCCAGTTCATAGAAACTACAGTGGTCACTACTGCCCCTACAACAGCATCTCCAGTGGTCACTACTGCCCCTACAACAGAAACTCCAGTGGTCACTATCGCCCCAACAACAGCATCTCCAGTGGCCACTACTGCCCCAACAACAGAATCTCCAGTGGTCACTCTTGCCCCTACAACAGAAACTCTAGTGGTCACTCTTGCCCCTACAACAGAAACTCCAGTGGTCACTATTGCCCCTACAACAGAATCTCCAGTGGTCACTCTTCCTCCGACTACAACAGAAACTCCAACAGCATCTCCAGTGGCCACTACTGCCCCAACAACAGAATCTCCAGTGGTCACTATCGCCCCTACAACAGAAACTCCAGTGGTCACTACTGCCCCTACAAGAGAAACTCCAGTGGTCACTCTTCCTCCGACTACAACAGAAACTCCAACAGAATCTCCAGTGGTCACTATTGCCCCTACAACAGAATCTCCAGTGGTCACTATCGCCCCTACAACAGAAACTCCAGTGGTCACTCTTCCTCCGACTACAACAGAAACTCCAACAGAATCTCCAGTGGTCACTATTGCCCCTACAACAGAATCTCCAGTGGTCACTATCGCCCCTACAACAGAAACTCCAGTGGTCACTACTGCCCCTACAACAGAATCTCCAGTGGTCACTATCACCCCTACAAGAGAAACTCCAGTGGTCACTCTTCCTCCGACTACAACAGAAACTCCAACAGAATCTCCAGTGGTCACTATTGCCCCTACAACAGAATCTCCAGTGGTCACTATCGCCCCTACAACAGAAACTCCAGTGGTCACTCTTCCTCCGACTACAACAGAAACTCCAACAGAATCTCCAGTGGTCACTATTGCCCCTACAACAGAATCTCCAGTGGTCACGCTTCCTCCGACTACAACAGAAACTCCAACAGAATCTCCAGTGGTCACTATCGCCCCTACAACAGAATCTCCAGTGGTCACTATCGCCCCTACAACAGAAACTCCAGTGGTCACTACTGCCCCTACAACAGAAACTCCAGTGGTCACTATCGCCCCTACAACAGAATCTCCAGTGGTCACTATCGCCCCGACAACAGAAACTCCAGTGATCGCTACTGCCCCTACAACAGAAACTCCAGTGGTCACTATCGCCCCTACAACAGAAACACCAGTGGTCACTATTGCCCCTACAACAGAAACTCCAGTGGACATTATCGCCCCAACTACAACAGAGACTCCAGTGGTAACTCCACACCCAACTACAACAGAAACAGGTAATTGGATTATCATTGGATATCCACTGTGTTCATAACCCAATTATCTTGCATGGCTTTACCATAATATGTTTAGACTATGGGGATGGCTAGGTGCTACGTTTTACGTAATATACAAAAAAGCCACTTATGTGCCCATTTGCTAAGAGTCTGTTGCTGCCTATGGGCCTAGACAGTTAAATGCCAATTTTGCCACTTCACTCCATGAAATAAAGCTTGTCAACTACTGGCGTGCATTTAAAGTCACCGCCTTTCCTAGTAAATAGCCTACAATCTGACGTTGATAGTCTTTTATTCAGCTGGATCAATGGCCAGATCAGTGCGAATCAGACAGGCTTCGTCCAGTTCACAGGTACCACAGTGGTCACTATCGCCCCTACAACAGAAACTCCATTCGTCACTCTTCCTCCAACTAAAATAGAATCTCCAGTGGTCACTCTTCCCCCGACTACAACAGAAACTGTAACTCTAGTGGTCACTTTTGTCTCAACACACACACACACACACACACACACACACACACACACACACACACACACACACATAAATATTCCGTTGACTCTGTCCACTCTTTCTCCACTTAGTGTGTGGTAGAGCTCCACTCAACAGCAGGATAGTTGGGGGCCAGGATGCTCCAGCAGGAAATTGGCCGTGGCAGGCCAGTGTGCACTTGTTCAGCTCCCATCTCTGTGGAGGATCCCTCATCAATGACCAGTGGGTGCTCTCCGCTACCCACTGTTTCCTGAGGTAACCACGGGTGACAAACTCAAACATAACAAAAAGCCTAAAAGCCGGCCGCACGGGAAAAAGACCCTAAAAGTTGGCCGCACACCAGTTCCGACAGCATTGCGGAGCACTTTCGAATCTAACAATTTCGCAACGAACCTAGCCCCGTAGCATTAGAAATAACAATGGACGTCAATGGACGGCTACGACAAAAAAAGACTTCAATCGTAATTCACAATCGATGGCGGAAGGGTTCGGTGCTGGTGTGCGGGGTTGCATTGAAAACAATGGAAAAGAATATTGGAAGCAGAGTGCTCAGCACTGTGTTGAAACCGGTGTGCGGTGGCCTAAACAGTCTGAGTAATGGCCACTGCTTGAGCATTACAGAGTAGAGTCTAGAATTTGGTGCTGTACGTGACCTTGGAACTAGGGTTTACTTTTCCTGTGGTTTCATTTTTTATGACAGTGTGTCTGCAAGCAGTCTTGAAGTATATCTGGGTCGACAGAACCAGAATGGCAGCAACCCAAACGAAGTGAGAATGACGGTGAGCCAGATCATCTACCATCCCAGTTACGACATTTCCACCTTTGAAAACGATATCGCCCTGCTTCAGCTGAATGGGACAGTGTCCTTCAGCAACTACATCAGTCCAGTGTGTCTGGCAGACAGTGGGAGTGTTTTCCCTGAGGGCGTGGACAGCTGGGTCACTGGCTGGGGAAACACAGCCGATGGAGGTAAGACACAATGAAGAATTCAAGATCCTCTTAAACATCTTTTATTATGCATTTTAAAAGCTCTTGTCGAACAAAAACAATCACCCCAAAAGAGAATTGAAATAAATATAGTTTTTAAAACATTTGTTTAATAAAAATAGTCCCACCCACTGAGCCAGCCAGCCAAGTCTAGCAAGCCTCTATGCCAGTCATGCCTGCCCAGAGCTGCCCCATCTGCTGTGAGGAAACAGTGACCCCATCTGGGGACACCCCCAAAAGAGGCTGATCTTGATTGCTGACCATTACTGAGACATCTGATTTGGCATTGCAGCATACAGTATACAGTAATTTCCCGCATATGAGCTGCATTGTGTATAAGCCGCAGGACAGTGTTTTATGCAAGTAAAAAAAAATAAAAAACATATTAACACCATATTAACTACCCCCCTGTTTTAACCTCATAGCTGAAGATTTTTTTTAATCTTTTTTTTTTATAATTTATTTATTGAGCATTTTGCTATACAAGTTGACAATCAGGGTGAAACCCCACATGAAACATTAAATGCTCATATATATAGCGGAAGAAATTTTGCAAAATCAATGTATAAGCCGCGTCTACACTCTCCCAGTGCTTTTCTGGTTTATAAAGCAACAGGGGAAAAGTCAAACCAATGTCAGTGTAGCTGGTGGCGGTCCACACTCGAACCCGCCACCCCACAAGCTACAAACCCCCGACCACTGAGCCAAAAACCTGAGCTTCTAACTCAGCCGTTAGAAGCGCCCAAGGAACTGGGTGATGAGGATTTACACATACTGCCGCCAAGCTACTGGCCTCCGTTACACCATATATGAACAGGTCAAAAATTATAATTCCTTTGATCACTGATGTTGATGTTGATAATTCCCCACTAAAATGTGGTGATATTTACTGCGCTGTTCATGGCTTAGAAATGGTTTAGAGAGTTTTTAATGTAGTGCGATGCCCAAAGCATTAACATTCTGACTATTACTATCCAGCCGTTAGCTCAAATGGTCTAGTTAGTTTGTATCTAAAGAAGGCATTGGTCTAGTCCAAAAGCTCAAATGACAAAAAAACATGGCTAAGTAAAGGCTCTTCTCCCAGTCTGAAATAGATTACAGTATATTGCCACTGTTACCTTTCTCAGTCTTGAAAGTGCTCCATCCCTTGGCCCTGACTGTCGCACAAACTATGTGTATATCATCTCTGACTACATTCAGTACTCATACTGTTTTGTGTTAACCATGGTCAATCTATGCATCAGACTTTACGGATACTTTATTAGGCCCCAGGCAGGTAGGCTGAGTCCATGAGGCGTGGATCTGCCCAAGGTTTCTTCCTACATAACAAACTATTTACAAAGCGAGGGAGTTTTTCCTTGCCCCTGATTCTCATGGATGCTTCCCGTACTGTCTGTAAAGCGCCGCGAGACAATGTACTGTATTTGTGCGCTCTACAAATAAAATTGAATTGAATTGAATTGAATTGAATATGAGTGTTTAACATTCTCCATTACTGTTTCCTTGTCTCCCCTCTAGAATCTCCAACGACACTGCAGGAAGTGAAGGTGGCTGTGATTGATAACGCCCAGTGTGACTCCCTGTATGGCGGAAGTGGCTTAATCACAGACAACAAGATCTGTGCTGGTGTTGATGAAGGGGGCAGAGGTCCATGCCAGGTAAGAAATGCAGTCAACAATGGGTTTGTTTCTCCAGATGTGCTCAGACATTGAACGATCACAGTATGACACAACTTCCATGTAAACAACGGCCTACTTACCATACTATCGCCCCCACAAAGTGTGATTGTTTAATTGCAGTGTTGTGCAACATGCTATAAAAAGTAATTAGTTACAGTTACTAGTTACTTCTCCGGAAAACTAACTCCGTTAGTAACTGAGTTACTCTATTGTAAAAGTTACTAGTTACCAGGGAACCTTAAGCAATTACTCCACAATATTTAAAATATGTTCAAATTCTAGGCTATGTCAAGAATTTACCTGCGTAGGACTTCAAATTACAGTAACTGGAGGCTATTTTCAGTTATTTAAAATAAATATGGCAGACATCAGATTTAATGTAAGAAAATACATGAAGGCATCCATTTTAGCACACAATAGGAAGCATTTAGGCCTAGCTATAGGGCTAGAAGTGTCTTTTCATTGGTCTAAGCTGAAATTGTGAAATTAGTCATACAAATCAATATTCAATAAAATAAAAAAAATAAAAAAATCTTCATGTTGATAGGCTATTTTTGTGCATTGTTTATGGCACAGAGTTTAATGGGTCTGAAATCGTTTCAGACTTCCAGCACATTGTTGTCTGGGTTGGCCATGTACTAAAATGCAAGAGGGCAAGCTTTACAAAGGCTATGATATCATCAGTTGCCAGAGAACACTTTGAGAGAGCTTGGAGAAGTTTGGAGGTTTCACTTTCAGAAACGGTCGGATCTCTGTTTTAAATTGTTTAATTAGAGCGATTAATAAGAGCATATTGCTTGAGTACCTAGACCATCACGACACGCTTGTCCATCCGAAAGACGGAGTTGAGGCGGAGCTGTCATAGCTTATTTTTGCTGTAACGTCACCGAACTGTTTAGCACACCTAAGCGCTGGCATCTACGTTGCAAACCTCTGATCTTGGACGACTGATTTGCACAATACGGCGCCTATGTGTACGACGAGAACTCAGCTAGTTAAAGAAAAGAATGTGCACAGCACTCATGCATTTAGGTGAGATGCATGCACTGGCCTGAACAAGTAATTTAATTGATTACTTACTGCAAAAAGTAACGCCGTTGGTAACGCCGTTATACTCTAACTCCGTTATTAACAACACTGTTTAATTGCAAATAGCAAGCTCTTTCATTCCATGTTAATGACATCAGCACAATACTTTGTATGAAGTTATTCTGTGCAGATATTAGAGCAATCATCATATGATAAAGTTACACTTTAACAGCAGAATTTTGTTTCCAGGGAGACTCAGGAGGGCCTCTGGTGAGCAAACAGAACTCTGTGTGGATCCAGTCTGGGATTGTTAGTATTGAGGGTGGATGTGGTCAAGCCAGTCAACCTGGGGTTTACACCAGAGTGTCGCGCTACCAGACCTGGATCAATGGCCAGATCAGCGCCAATCAGCCAGGCTTCGTCCCGTTCACAGGGACTCCAGTGGTCACTACTGCCTCTACAACAGCATCTCCAGTGGTCACTACTGCCCCTACAACAGAAACTCCAGTGGTCACTATCGCCCCAACAACAGCATCTCCAGTGGCCACTACTGCCCCAACAACAGAATCTCCAGTGGTCACTCTTGCCCCTACAACAGAAACTCTAGTGGTCACTCTTGCCCCTACAACAGAAACTCCAGTGGTCACTATTGCCCCTACAACAGAATCTCCAGTGGTCACTCTTCCTCCGACTACAACAGAAACTCCAACAGAATCTCCAGTGGTCACTATTGCCCCTACAACAGAATCTCCAGTGGTCACTATCGCCCCTACAACAGAAACTCCAGTGGTCACTACTGCCCCTACAACAGAAACTCCAGTGGTCACTATCGCCCCTACAACAGAATCTCCAGTGGTCACTATCGCCCCGACAACAGAAACTCCAGTGGTCGCTACTGCCCCTACAACAGAAACTCCAGTGGTCACTATCGCCCCTACAACAGAAACACCAGTGGTCACTATTGCCCCTACAACAGAAACTCCAGTGGACATTATCGCCCCAACTACAACAGAGACTCCAGTGGTAACTCCACACCCAACTACAACAGAAACAGGTAATTGGATTATCATTGGATATCCACTGTGTTCGTAACCCATTATCTTGCATGGCTTTACCATAATATGTTTAGACTATGGGGATGGCTAGGTGCTACGTTATACGTAATATACAAAAAAGCCACTTATGTGCCCATTTGCTAAGAGTCTGTTACTGCCTATGGGCCTAGACAGTTAAATGCCAATTTTGCCGCTTCACTCCATGAAATAAAGCTTGTCAACTACTGACATGCATTTGAAGTCACCGCCTTTCCTCGTAAATAGCCTACAATCTGACGTTGATAGTCTTTTATTCAGCTGGATCAATGGCCAGATCAGTGCGAATCAGACAGGCTTCGTCCAGTTCACAGGTACCACAGTGGTCACTATCGCCCCTACAACAGAAACTCCATTCGTCACTCTTCCTCCAACTAAAATAGAATCTCCAGTGGTCACTCTTCCCCCGACTACAACAGAAACTGTAACTCTAGTGGTCACTTTTGTCTCAACACACACACACACACACACACACACACACACACACACACACACACATAAATATTCCGTTGACTCTGTCCACTCTTTCTCCACTTAGTGTGTGGTAGAGCTCCACTCAACAGCAGGATAGTTGGGGGCCAGGATGCTCCAGCAGGAAATTGGCCGTGGCAGGCCAGTGTGCACTTGTTCAGCTCCCATCTCTGTGGAGGATCCCTCATCAATGACCAGTGGGTGCTCTCCGCTACCCACTGTTTCCTGAGGTAACCACGGGTGACAAACTCAAACATAACAAAAAGCCTAAAAGCCGGCCGCACGGGAAAAAGACCCTAAAAGTTGGCCGCACACCAGTTCCGACAGCATTGCGGAGCACTTTCGAATCCAACAATTTCGCAACGAACCTAGCCCCGTAGCATTAGAAATAACAATGGACGTCAATGGACGGCTACGACAAAAAAAGACTTCAATCGTAATTCACAATCGATGGCGGAAGGGTTCAGTGCTGGTGTGCGGGGTTGCATTGAAAACAATGGAAAAGAATATTGGAAGCAGAGTGCTCAGCACTGTGTTGAAACCGGTGTGCGGTGGCCTAAACAGTCTGAGTAATGGCCACTGCTTGAGCATTACAGAGTAGAGTCTAGAATTTGGTGCTGTACGTGACCTTGGAACTAGGGTTTACTTTTCCTGTGGTTTCATTTTTTATGACAGTGTGTCTGCAAGCAGTCTTGAAGTATATCTGGGTCGACAGAACCAGAATGGCAGCAACCCAAACGAAGTGAGAATGACGGTGAGCCAGATCATCTACCATCCCAGTTACGACATTTCCACCTTTGAAAACGATATCGCCCTGCTTCAGCTGAATGGGACAGTGTCCTTCAGCAACTACATCAGTCCAGTGTGTCTGGCAGACAGTGGGAGTGTTTTCCCTGAGGGCGTGGACAGCTGGGTCACTGGCTGGGGAAACACAGCCGATGGAGGTAAGACACAATGAAGAATTCAAGATCCTCTTAAACATCTTTTATTATGCATTTTAAAAGCTCTTGTCGAACAAAAACAATCACCCCAAAAGAGAATTGAAATAAATATAGTTTTTAAAACATTTGTTTAATAAAAATAGTCCCACCCACTGAGCCAGCCAGCCAAGTCTAACAAGCCTCTATGCCAGTCATGCCTACCCAGAGATGCCCCATCTACTGTGAGGAAACAGTGACCCCATCTGGGGACACCCCCAAAAGAGGCTAATCTTGATTGCTGACCATTACTGAGACATCTGATTTGGCATTGCAGCATACAGTATACAGTAATTTCCCGCATATGAGCTGCATTGTGTATAAGCCGCAGGACAGTGTTTTATGCAAGTAAAAAAAAATAAAAAACATATTAACACCATATTAACTACCCCCCTGTTTTAACCTCATAGCTGAAGATTTTTTTTAATCTTTTTTTTTTATAATTTATTTATTGAGCATTTTGCTATACAAGTTGACAATCAGGGTGAAACCCCACATGAAACATTAAATGCTCATATATAGCGGAAGAAATTTTGCAAAATCAATGTATAAGCCGCGTCTACACTCTCCCAGTGTTTTTCTGGTTTATAAAGCAACAGGGGAAAAGTCAAACCAATGTCAGTGTAGCTGGTGGCGGTCCACACTCGAACCCGCCACCCCACAAGCTACAAACCCCCGACCACTGAGCCAAAAACCTGAGCTTCTAACTCAGCCGTTAGAAGCGCCCAAGGAACTGGGTGATGAGGATTTACACATACTGCTGCCAAGCTACTGGCCTCCGTTACACCATATATGAACAGGTCAAAAATTATAATTCCTTTGATCACTGATGTTGATGTTGATAATTCCCCACTAAAATGTGGTGATATTTACTGCGCTGTTCATGGCTTAGAAATGGTTTAGAGAGTTTTTAATGTAGTGCAATGCCCAAAGCATTAGCATTCTGACGATTACTATCCAGCCGTTAGCTCAAATGGTCTAGTTAGTTTGTATCTATAGAAGGCATTGGTCTAGTCCAAAAGCTCAAATGACAAAAAAACATGGCTAAGTAAAGGCTCTTCTCCCAGTCTGAAATAGATTACAGTATATTGCCACTGTTACCTTTCTCAGTCTTGAGTGTGTTGTATGAGTGTTTATCATTCTTTGTTGCTGACCATTATTGAGACTAATACAGCATAATTAATCAATAATTTTTTTATTATTACCTCTGCCAAGGAGGTTATGTTTTCACCAGCATCTGTCTGACCGTCTGTCTGTCAGTGTAAAAACGAACTCGGAAATATATGCAGATTTGAATAATATATGCAGATGTAGAATATATTGCCACTTTTACCTTCCTGAGTCTTGAGTGTGTTGTATGGTTGTGTAACATTCCCCATTACTGCTTCCTTATTTCCCCTCTAGAATCTCCAACGACACTGCAGGAAGTGAAGGTGGCTGTGATTGATAACGCCCAGTGTGACTCCCTGTATGGCGGAAGTGGCTTAATCACAGACAACAAGATCTGTGCTGGTGTTGATGAAGGGGGCAGAGGTCCATGCCAGGTAAGAAATGCAGTCAACAATGGGTTTGTTTCTCCAGATGTGCTCAGACATTGAACGATCACAGTATGACACAACTTCCATGTAAACAACGGCCTACTTACCATACTATCGCCCCCACAAAGTGTGATTGTTTAATTGCAGTGTTGTGCAACATGCTATTAAAAAGTAATTAGTTACAGTTACTAGTTACTTCTCCGGAAAACTAACTCCGTTAGTAACTGAGTTACTCTAAATTGTAAAAGTTACTCGTTACCAGGGAATTACTCCACAATATTTAAAATATGTTCAAATTCTAGGCTATGTCAAGAGTTTACCTGCGTAGGACTTCAAATTACAGTAACTGGAGGCTATTTTCAGTTATTTAAAATAAATATGGCAGACATCAGATTTAATGTAAGAAAATACATGAAGGCATCCATTTTAGCACACAATAGGAAGCATTTAGGCCTAGCTATAGGGCTAGAAGTGTCTTTTCATTGGTCTAAGCTGAAATTGTGAAATTAGTCATTATCTGAAATATTGATACAAATTAATATTCAATAAAATAAAAAAATCTTCATGTTGATAGGCTATTTTTGTGCATTGTTTATGGCACAGAGTTTAATGGGTCTGAAATCGTTTCAGACTTCCAGCACATTGTTGTCTGGGTTGGCCATGTACTAAAATGCAAGAGGGCAAGCTTCACAAAGGCTATGATATCATCAGTTGCCAGAGAACACTTTGAGAGAGCTTGGAGAAGTTTGGAGGTTTCACTTTCAGAAACGGTCGGATCTCTGTTTTAAATTGTTTAATTAGAGCGATTAATAAGAACATATTGTTGAGGCGGAGCTGTCATAGCTTATTTTTGATGTAACGTCACCGAACTGTTTAGCACACCTAAGCGCTGGCATCTGCGTTGCAAACCTCTGATCTTGGACGACTGATTTGCACAATACGGCGCCTATGTGTACGACGAGAACTCAGCTAGTTAAAGAAAAGAATGTGCACAGCACTCATGCATTTAGGTGAGATGCATGCACTGGCCTGAACAAGTAATTTAATTGATTACTTACTGCAAAAAGTAACGCCGTTGGTAACGCCGTTATACTCTAACTCCGTTATTAACAACACTGTTTAATTGCAAATAGCAAGCTCTTTCATTCCATGTTAATGACATCAGCACAATACTTTGTACACTGTAAAAAAAGAAAAGTTAGCAGAACTTGAAATTTCAAAGTCAACCGATTTCACTGGCTTTTTAAAGTTAGTCCAACTTCAGAGTGCATAACTTGATATTTCAAGTTGCCAGGACTCATTAAAATAAGTAGTCAGAACACAGCATCTTAAGTTGCCACTACCTTGATGTCAAATTGACATGTCCCAGAATCCCTCACCTTATCCATGTTGAAATGTAATTGTGAAGAATCAATGAGTAGATGAACAATTGTTTACACTATAAATTGCACAGTATAACCATCATGCTACTTGAGTACTGTGTACTGTGTGCAACTTTGTATTAAAAATTATATTTATTATGACACACCATCATGGAGATGGCTATCCACAACTTACTTATCCTTGTAGGTAACACTGTGGTAAAAGGACAAGCTTGTTTGGATATTTAAAATATTATTGCTGACAATGACTGAACATCAAAGCTGCAGGTGTTCGTCAGATCAGTGATAAATCAAAATCATCTTAACGAGCTACATATTTCACTCAAGATATTAGGTTTAGGAGATGTGAAAATGGCATGATGTTTTTGTACTAAGAAAAAATGCTGCTTATGTAAGACTTTATGTGAATATGATCAATCTGGTTAGGATTGGATTGTAATGGTAACTCAAAATCACATTTGTTTGAAAATCTGTTTATATTTACTAATAGGTTGCACTAGGAAGTGTGCAACCACAGCTTAAATTAGGTTGCACTAGGAAGTGTGCAACCTCCGTTTAAACTAGGTTGCACTTGGAAGTGTGCAACCTCAGGGTAACTAATCAACTAAGATTAGTTAACTTACTTCTTCAGGCACACATTTTTTTGGAGCATGTCCAAATTTCAGTGATACCTTTGCCGGAGCAATCAAATGATCAATTTCGAGCTCAGCTGAAGAATATAAATTACAGTTTGAAATCATCATTTGTCTTTTAAGAAAGGACTTCTCAGTTACCCTTGCTCTTCCCTGAAAATCAACCAATAATCTAAACTTTATCCTAAATTTGGCATCAGTTTCAAGCTTGCCTACTTTTTGAGAAACCACACTGAGCAGTAAGACAATATTTGAATTGAAAATGAACAGTAAGACAATATTTGAATTTAAAATTGACAAATACTGGTACCCATAATTCTCAGACGTAACTCTGAAACACCTCTGTCATGAGCGTGTTGACTTGTGCAAGAGCCAGTGGGAGCTTAGCTCCAGGAAGTGTGACTCCAAGTGACCATTAAAACTAACTTGACATTAATCTTATTTAATTCATTTCTTCAGTCTCATAGAATTAAGAAAGAAAATGCTTTGGTATGAATGATTATCACAGTTGTTGTTTTTAAAAGTATTTAAAAAGGATGCCATGCACATGCAAATGCACAGGCTATCAGCCTTGCTTTTATGGTTAGAGCAGGTATACAGATGAAGTCATACATAGACTAATGGTTGGAGCTTCAGACTTGAAATCACAAGGTTGTTGGTTCAGTCCCTATGTGCTCTCTACTTGTTGGTAACGACAGCATTTTTTTTGTACTAAGAGCAATCACTGTTTTCTCAAAAAAAAAAGATTTTATGTTGGCAGAGCAAGGATTTTTAAGTTGGTAGAACAAACAATTAGTAGTGTTTACTTACTTTAATGAGTCCTGGCAACTTGAAATATCAAGTTCTGCACTCTGAAGTTGGACTAACTTAACAAAAGCCAGTGAAATTGGTTAACTTTGAATTTTAAGTTCAGCAAACTTTTCTTTTGTAGTGTATGCTTTTTAAAATTATATTAAAAATATGGCATTACTGTTTAGGAAGAAGTTAAGCTATGCATAGACGGATAGGGCTTTAGACTTGAAACCATAAGGTTGATGGTTCAATCCCCATGTGCTCTCAACCTGAAGATGTATCAGTAAGGACAGCTTTTTTTGTATAAAGACCAATCACTTGACTTGAAATTTAAAGTTGGCAGAACAAGGAATTTTAAGTTGGTAGAACAAACGACTGTGTAGTTACAGTAAGTAGTGTTTACTTACTTTAATGAGTCCTGGCAACTTGAAAAATAAAGTTATGCTCTCTAACTCGAGAAAACCAGTGAAATCGGTTGACTTTGAAATTTCAAGTTCTGCTAACTTTTCTTTTTTTACAGTGTATGAAGTTATTCTGTGCAGATATTAGAGCAATCATCATATGATAAAGTTACACTTTAACAGCAGAATTTTGTTTCCAGGGAGACTCAGGAGGGCCTCTGGTGAGCAAACAGAACTCTGTGTGGATCCAGTCTGGGATTGTTGCTTTTGAGGGTGGATGTGGTCAAGCCAGTCAACCTGGGGTTTACACCAGAGTGTCGCGCTACCAGAACTGGATCAATGGCCAGATCAGCGCCAATCAGCCAGGCTTCGTCCCGTTCACAGGGACTACAGTGGTCACTACTGCCCCTACAACAGAATCTCCAGTGGTCACTACTGCCCCTACAACAGCATCTCCAGTGGTCACTATTGCCCCTACAACAGAAACTCCAGTGGTCACTACTGCCCCTACAACAGCATCTCCAGTGGTCACTACTGCCCCTACAACAGAAACTCCAGTGGTCACTATTGCCCCTACAACAGAATCTCCAGTGGTCACTATCGCCCCTACAACAGAAACTCCAGTGGTCACTCTTCCTCCGACTACAACAGAAACTCCAACAGAATCTCCAGTGGTCACTATTGCCCCTACAACAGAATCTCCAGTGGTCACTATCGCCCCTACAACAGAAACTCCAGTGGTCACGCTTCCTCCGACTACAACAGAAACTCCAACAGAATCTCCAGTGGTCACTATCGCCCCTACAACAGAATCTCCAGTGGTCACTACTGCCCCTACAACAGAAACTCCAGTGGTCACTATCGCCCCTACAACAGCATCTCCAGTGGTCACTATTGCCCCTACAACAGAATCTCCAGTGGTCACTATCGCCCCTACAACAGAAACTCCAGTGGTCACTCTTCCTCCGACTACAACAGAAACTCCAACAGAATCTCCAGTGGTCACTATTGCCCCTACAACAGAATCTCCAGTGGTCACTATCGCCCCTACAACAGAAACTCCAGTGGTCACGCTTCCTCCGACTACAACAGAAACTCCAACAGAATCTCCAGTGGTCACTATCGCCCCTACAACAGAATCTCCAGTGGTCACTACTGCCCCTACAACAGAAACTCCAGTGGTCACTATCGCCCCTACAACAGCATCTCCAGTGGTCACTACTGCCCCTACAACAGAAACTCCAGTGGTCACTACTGCCCCTACAACAGAAACTCCAGTGGTCACACCTACCCCTACAACAGAAACTACAGTGGTCACTACTGCCCCTACAACAGAAACTCCAGTGGTCACTATCGTCCCTACAACAGAATCTCCAGTGGTCACTACTGCCCCTACAACAGCATCTCCAGTGGTCACTATTGCCCCTACAACAGAATCTCCAGTGGTCACTATCGCCCCTACAACAGAAACTCCAGTGGTCACGCTTCCTCCGACTACAACAGAAACTCCAACAGAATCTCCAGTGGTCACTATCGCCCCTACAACAGAAACTCCAGTGGTCACTACTGCCCCTACAACAGAAACTCCAGTGGTCACTATCGCCCCTACAACAGAATCTCCAGTGGTCACTATCGCCCCTACAACAGAATCTCCAGTGGTCACTATTGCCCCTACAACAGAAACTCCAGTGGACATTATCGCCCCAACTACAACAGAGACTCCAGTGGTAACTCCACACCCAACTACAACAGAAACAGGTAATTGGATTATCATTGGATATCCACTGTGTTCATAACCCAATTATCTTGCATGGCTTTACCATAATATGTTTAGACTATGGGGATGGCTAGGTGCTACGTTATACGTAATATACAAAAAAGCCACTTATGTGCCCATTTGCTAAGAGTCTGTTACTGCCTATGGGCCTAGACAGTTAAATGCCAATTTTGCCGCTTCACTCCATGAAATAAAGCTTGTCAACTACTGACATGCATTTAAAGTCACCGCCTTTCCTAGTAAATAGCCTACAATCTGACGTTGATAGTCTTTTATTCAGCTGGATCAATGGCCAGATCAGTGCGAATCAGACAGGCTTCGTCCAGTTCACAGGTACCACAGTGGTCACTATCGCCCCTACAACAGAAACTCCATTCGTCACTCTTCCTCCAACTAAAACAGAATCTCCAGTGGTCACTCTTCCCCCGACTACAACAGAAACTGTAACTCTAGTGGTCACTTTTGTCTCAACACACGCACGCACACACACACACACACACATAAATATTCCGTTGACTCTGTCCACTCTTTCTCCACTTAGTGTGTGGTAGAGCTCCACTCAACAGCAGGATAGTTGGGGGCCAGGATGCTCCAGCAGGAAATTGGCCGTGGCAGGCCAGTGTGCACTTGTTCAGCTCCCATCTCTGTGGAGGATCCCTCATCAATGACCAGTGGGTGCTCTCCGCTACCCACTGTTTCCTGAGGTAACCACGGGTGACAAACTCAAACATAACAAAAAGCCTAAAAGCCGGCCGCACGGGAAAAAGACCCTAAAAGTTGGCCGCACACCAGTTCCGACAGCATTGCGGAGCACTTTCGAATCCAACAATTTCGCAACGAACCTAGCCCCGTAGCATTAGAAATAACAATGGACGTCAATGGACGGCTACGACAAAAAAGACTTCAATCGTAATTCACAATCGATGGCGGAAGGGTTCGGTGCTGGTGTGCGGGGTTGCATTGAAAACAATGGAAAAGAATATTGGAAGCAGAGTGCTCAGCACTGTGTCGAAACCGGTGTGCGGTGGCCTAAACAGTCTGAGTTATGGCCACTGCTTGAGCATTACAGAGTAGTGCATAGAATTTGGTGCTGTACGTGCCCCTGGAACTAGGGTTTCCTTTTCCTGTGGTTTCATTTTTTATGACAGTGTGTCTGCAAGCAGTCTTGAAGTATATCTGGGTCGACAGAACCAGAATGGCAGCAACCCAAACGAAGTGAGAATGACGGTGAGCCAGATCATCTACCATCCCAGTTACGACATTTCCACCTTGGAAAACAACATCGCCCTGCTTCAGCTGAGTGGGACAGTGTCTTTCACCAACTACATCAGTCCAGTGTGTCTGGCAGCCAGTGGGAGTGTTTTCCCTGAGGGCGTGGTCAGCTGGGTCACTGGCTGGGGAAACACAGCCGATGGAGGTAAGACACAATGGAGAATTCAAGATCCTCTTAAACGTCTTTTATTATGCATTTTAAAAGCTCTTGTCGAACAAAAACAATCACCCCAAAAGAGAATTTAAATACATCTAATTTTTAAAACATTTGTTTAATAAAAATAGTCCCACCCACTGAGCCAGCCAGCCAAGTCTAACAAGCCTCTATGTCAGTCATGCCAACCCAGAGTCGCCCCATCTGGGGACACCACCAAAAGAGGCTGATCTTGATTGCTGACCATTACTGAGACAACTGATTTGGCATTGCAGCATACAGTATACAGTAATTTCCCGCATATGAGCTGCATTGTGTATAAGCCGCAGGACAGTGTTTTATGCAAGTAAAAAAAATAAAAAAACATATTAACACCATATTAACTACCCCCCTGTTTTAACCTCATAGCTGAAGATTTTTTTTAATTTTTTTTTTTTATAATTTATTTATTGAGCATTTTGCAATACAAGTTGACAATCAGGGTGAAACCCCACATGAAACATTAAATGCTCATATATAGCGGAAGAAATTTTGCAAAATCAATGTATAAGCCGCGGCTAATACTCTGGAAAATTACGGTAATCAACATTTATTATTATTACCTCCGCCAAGGACGTCATATGTTTACAAGAAGTTTTTCAAGAGGTGTGTCTTTGTCCAATGAGGAACCCATTAAATTTGGGTAGTGGCTGGTGATCCAGAACACCTTCTGGAATTTATATTGCGTCTGTGACCATATTGTCTTGGCTGAAGTCTACACTCTCCCAGTGCTTTTCTGGTTTATAAAGCAACAGGGGAAAAGTCAAACCAATGTCAGTGTAGCTGGTGGCGGTCCGCACTCGAACCCGCCACCCCACAAGCTACAAACCCCCGACCACTGAGCCAAAAACCTGAGCTTCTAACTCAGCCGTTAGAAGCGCCCAAGGAACTGGGTGATGAGGATTTACACATACTGCTGCCAAGCTACTGGCCTCCGTTACACCATATATGAACAGGTCAAAAATTATAATTCCTTTGATCACTGATGTTGATGTTGATAATTCCCCACTAAAATGTGGTGATATTTACTGCGCTGTTCATGGCTTAGAAATGGTTTAGAGAGTTTTTAATGTAGTGCAATGCCCAAAGCATTAGCATTCTGACGATTACTATCCAGCCATTAGCTCAAAAGATCTAGTTAGTTTTTATCTATAGAAGGCATTGGTCTAGTCCAAAAGCTCAAATGACAAAAAAACATGGCTAAGTAAAGGCTCTTCTCCCAGTCTGAAATAGATTACAGTATATTGCCACTGTTACCTTCCTCAGTCTTGAGTGTGTTGTATGGTTGTGTAACATTCCCCATTACTGTTTCCTTATTTCCCCTCTAGAATCTCCAACGACACTACAGGAAGTGAAGGTGGCTGTGATTGATAACGCCCAGTGTGACTCCCTATATGGCGGAATTGGCTTAATCACAGACAACAAGATCTGTGCTGGTGTTGATGAAGGGGAAAGAGGTCCATGCAATGTAAGAAATGCAGTCAACAATGGTTTGTTTCTCCAGATGTGCTCAGACATTGAACGATCACAGTATGACACAACTTCCATGTAAACAACGGCCTACTTACCATACTATCGCCCCCACAAAGTGTGATTGTTTAATTGCAGTGTTGTGCAACATGCTATTAAAAAGTAATTAGTTACAGTTACTAGTTACTTCTCTGGAAAACTAACTCCGTTAGTAACTGAGTTACTCTATTGTAAAAGTTACTAGTTACCAGGGAAGCTTAAGCAATTACTCCACAATATTTAAAATATGTTCAAATTCTAGGCTATGTCAAGAATTTACCTGCGTAGGACTTCAAATTACAGTAACTGGAGGCTATTTTCAGTTATTTAAAATAAATATGGCAGACATCAGATTTAATGTAAGAAAATACATGAAGGCATCCATTTTAGCACACAATAGGAAGCATTTAGGCCTAGCTATAGACCCTTTTTGAAGCTACGTCACAATTCCATGAGTTGAGTTTTGGAAGCAGAAAATCGTCTGTTCTGATAGACATGGCTGTAAATTTGACAACTTTCCCCATCTTTGAAAATATAGCTTGTCATCATAATATTACTCAAGAATCTATCTCTTTACACGATATGATTCTCAAACAACAAAATATATGTCCACCAACATGATTGAACGAGTACCCAAAGTTCAGAGACTGAAACAGCACAGGTGGCTATCTGCCTCTTTAAGGCCCATTCATACTCAACGTTTGTCCTTACGTCTGAAATTCTGTCTCTTCATACCTCCGTACGTATTTTATGTTTGCAAGTGCTAAACCCCGGCCCCGCCCCATTATTCCTAATGAATTTCATCCGTTTCGTCCGTAATCGTAAGCTCCCCATTTTCGTGTTTCGAAATTGATGTAAAGTTCGTGTGAAACACTCCACACGTATCCGTATCCGTACTTCAGTGATGTTCACAAGTCATTTTTTCCAAGTCCAAGTCAAGTCCCAAGTCTTTGTAGTCAAGTCCAAGTCAAGTCTCAAGTCCTTGGGAGCAATGCCAAGTCAAGTCTCGAGTCTTTCGTCCCAAGACCAAGTCAAGTCTCAAGTCAAGTCTCAAATGACTGAAATTAACTATTAACCTTTTTTGTCTTTTTTTTTTTTTTTTTTGGGGGGGGGGGGGGGGGGCATGGTATGGTGCATTGTATCTTAAGAGGGCTATTTAAATTCCAAGTTGTGAAGAAACATGAACGTTTTGATTAAACTTAAATATTTAGAAAACAAATACCACAGATGGGCTACATTATGCATTTCCATTCTTGAGGTCTAAAATCCTATTTTGATCAACTGCATTTTCATAGCATATTACAGAAACTTCCTATCTTAAATCCAGAGGATTTAAAATTTGGTATTACAGAAACAAATCATGTAGCCTATGGGATGTTTTTTTTTTTTTTTTTTGCCCTATATTAGTATAAGATTATTCATCATGTATTTCAATAAACTATATTATTCAAGGAAATGTACAGGCTATTATATTTATCAGCTTATTATTGTTGGTTTACAGAAAGTTTTAAATAGTTTGATCTTTTCATGACAGCCAGTTATAGGCCTAGATCTAATATAATGGATAATTACACTACTCACCTCAACATGCTTTTTACAGTCATTCAAGCCACCATGGGCAATACTGAATTCACTGTTGCCAACGGCGCATCTGTCGAAATTGTCATTATTTTTTAACTCTTATCAGGAAAGGGTATTGTTTTGTATAATCAGAGGTAAAATGGGTCTTATACAGTATTTTCTTCTACTTTTTTTGACACTCTTTCTCTGCCATACCGATCCTGTTGACATTACCGAGCTGAGTTAAAAGACCGCCCAAACTGAAAGCTGATTGGTTTACTCAGCCAATTAGTAAGCCAATCAGGACGCTCTATGTCTTGCATGCACCCTCCATGCATGCACACACACACCGAGGCACCGCTTCTCTCTCTGTCCCTCTCGCTCACTTTCACATGCGCGCATATTAAGATGCGCGATGTAGACGTAAATGTTTCACGTGCATGCCTTGGCTTACTAGCTCTAGATTCCGGGAGATATTATTCTATTTGCGGGCATCAGGGAGGCATTATCAATGTCAGGATGTCTGCACAAACTAGGCAATATAACATAGCATACCATCATAAGATCCTCTAGAGGCGAACCCCGACTGTTGGGTAACATTAAATACTATCGGTCACAACCAAATCACGGTTAACAATCAATTAAGACATTGACTTATGTTTGCAACCTATACATTGCAACTGCGCAAGCATGCAGTACCCCTTTATCATCAGAGAACATAATAACAGCATGCCAATAAGGCAATAACACAAAAAGAAAAGATAATCAAAAACACCCCATAACAATAAGCGCTTCCCTGCTTGTGTGTCGTTCTGAGGTGCCTGATAAAGTTGGATGTAGTTGAGCCAGCATCATTTATCCTGACACCACACTCTTTGCAAAGGGCTGTTCGCCCTGTGTGAGAAGTCTTTATATTCAAATGCAACAACAAATGGAACAGGTGAATTTGCCGTCGCCATGGTCATTGTTGATTTCTGACTGCACACATGCCTTGCGCATCTGGGAGAGAAATATTCTGCCAGCGCTCCGCGTTTCCCATAAGGCAAGGGAACACATTGGAAAAACAAAAAGATGATTTTTTTTTTTTTCGGCGAAATGATCATTGTTCACGAGTCACAAGGCTCAAGTCCGAGTCAAGTCTCGAGTCATTGAGGGCAAGTCTAAGTCCAAGTCTCAAGTCTTTGTTTGTGCGACTTAAGTGCGACTCGAGTCCAAGTCTGGGACTTGCGTGAACATCACTGCCGTACTTTACGTTGAGTATGAATGGGCCTTTAGGCTGCTGGATGCCTACTGCCACCGTAGCGACCTCTCTCGATTTAAACCACTTGTCAAAGCAAACAAACTTATCGACAATCTCCACATATTTAACTGAACACGGGGATTTTCTATCAATCTAACACTACGCCTAAAAGCTAAACTTTACCACCAAATAACCCGCTAGCTTGTTAGCTGACGGTAGATCGCCTACCTTGTTAAGTGACGTTACTAACGTTAGTCGTTTTCCCATACGATTAAGCGCATTTCTCTTGAAGTGCACCTTAACTCACACAATTTGTAAACACTGTAAGGCATACAGGATCGCTACTGTAGTTGGATATTATTTAGTATACATCTGATAGATTACGCCAAAATTATACAATGTAGGATTAGCTGTTGAGAAAGCATTAAAAGACAGCGCTGAAAACGGTCACTTTTGTATAGGTTCTGATAGCTTCTGGAGGCTTTCTGCCTCCAGTTGCAGTTTATAGAATGTTAGAACACTGAATGTTTACAAACACAGAAAGGGTCTATAGGGCTAGAAGTGTCTTTTCATTGGTCTAAGCTGAAATTGTGAAATTAGTCATTATCTGAAATATTGATACAAATCAATATTCAATAAAATAAAAAAATAAAAAAATCTTCATGTTGATAGGCTATTTTTGTGCATTGTTTATGGCACAGAGGTTAATGGGTCTGAAATAGTTTCAGACTTCCAGCACATTGTTGTCTGGGTTGGCCATGTACTAAAATGCAAGAGGGCAAGCTTCACAAAGGCTATGATATCATCAGTTGCCAGAGAACACTTTGAGAGAGCTTGGAGAAGTTTGGAGGTTTCACTTTCAGAAACGGTCGGATCTCTGTTTTAAATTGTTTAATTAGAGCGTTTAATAAGAGTATATTGCTTGAGTACCTAGACCATCACGACACGCTTGTCCATCCGAGAGACGGAGTTGAGGCGGAGCTGTCATAGCTTATTTTTGATGTAACGTCACCGAACTGTTTAGCACACCTAAGCGCTGGCATCTGTGTTGCAAACCTCTGATCTTGGACGACTGATTTGCGCAATACGGCGCCTAGGTGTACGACGAGAACTAAGCTAGTTAAAGAAAAGAATGTGCACAGCACTCATGCATTTAGGTGAGACACATGCACTGGCCTGAACAAGTAATTTAATTGATTACTTACTGCAAAAAGTTGGTAACGCTGTTGGTAACGCCGTTATACTCTAACTCAAATAGCAAATTGCAAATAGCAAGCTATTCCATTCCATGTTAATGACATCAGCACAATACTTTGTATGAAGTTATTCTGTGCAGATACTAGAGCAATCATCATATGATAAAGTTACACTTTAATATCAGAATTTTGTTTCCAGGGAGACTCAGGAGGGCCTCTGGTGAGCAAACAGAACTCTGTGTGGATCCAGTCTGGGATTGTTAGTATTGAGGGTGGATGTGGTCAAGCCAGTCAACCTGGGGTTTACACCAGAGTGTCGCGCTACCAGACCTGGATCAATGGCCAGATCAGCGCCAATCAGCCAGCATCTCCAGTGGTCACTACTGCCCCTACAACAGAATCTCCAGTGGTCACTCTTTCTCCGACTACAACAGAAAAAGGTGAATTGAATTATCATTGGATATCCACTGTGTTCATAACCCAATTATCTTGCATGGCTTTGGGTCATTTCATGTCATTTCACCCAATGCCTCCTGCTTGACCATCTCAGAATTTCCTGAAAAAATTCTAGTAAAAAGATAGCATTTTTAATAGTAAGAATCCAAAATATTAGCTTCATACGGTCAATAGTTTTTTTTTATAAAAAATATTTCAAATGACATGCTTTTTGGTCACCATAATCTAAGGCCATTTTTAAACAGCAATATATGGAAAACCATCTCACCTATAGCCTTCAAATTTTCTACTGTCAATATGTAGTAGTTATAGCCTCCATACATGGAATATCAGGATTGTAGCTCATGATATAGGCACTCAAACTTCTACCAAAGTATGGCTTGGCAATATGAAATGGCAACTTTGAAGAGTTGTCAAGACCCAAGTTTTGGAGATAGAAGACCCATATTTTACAGGAAGTATCTCACGTAACGGGTTAAACAATCTACAAAAAATGGTCACTCTAAGATGAATAGATCCACAGGTATTAGGCCTAAAATATGGGGAAAAACACATCTTTGCCCAACTCCAGAGCCATATTCCAAAAAACTGAGTTAATGGATCAGGTCCATTTTTTTATTTTTGAAAGATCAAATTATTGTTAAACTTATATGAAAAAAATTGGGAGGGTGTTTTGCCCCATTTCATCACAATTAATTTTCAAACGTGGGCTATATGTGGGTGGGTGATTGTTTTTTCCTCTTGATTCCTAGGGGTGTGTCCACCCTATTTCAGTGCCATATTCCAAAAAAACTGAGTTAATGGACCAGGTCCATTTTTTTTTTACTTTGAAAGATCAAACTATTGTTAAACTTACATAAAACATTTGAGAGGGTGTTATGCCCCATTTTGTCACAATTAATTTTCAAACATGGGGTATTTGTTGGGGTTTTCCTCTTGATCCCTAGGGGTGTGTCCACCCAACTCCAGAGCCATATTGGAAACATTGACTTTTGTCTTATGACAATGTTTACCTTTACCACGTGTGACTATATTTACATTGCCATGTCAAAGTCAATCAACTTTATTTGAGACATGTTTTGGATACTCCTCCTTTGCTTTTACCTTAGATCTTCTGCCCTTCCCTACATGTTTCTGTTATCATTTCAAATACAGATGCTTCTATGTGAAGTAATATCTACATGCTGCATCTGAAAGAAGTAAACAACCAAATGCAGCAGCAATACAGTATTAAATTTCACAACTATGTATTTTTTAACTTTCCAGATTGAAATGTAAGACTTAGTTATCTTAAACATTTGCTTGCCTGGTTTAGACAGAAAAGACTTCAGACATAGCATTATTAAATTCATCCAGCCCAACCAAACAGACATGGCTTCTACATCATGGTGGTTGACAGACACACCCACAGATACAGCATGTGCGCAATCAAACCGTGATTACCCATACCCCACCACCATAACCAGTCGACTTACATTTATGATTTTTAAAATTTTATTTTCATGTTTGTGCTAGTAATTAGCCTTTTGAAGCTCTACAAGCAAAAAGAGTGAAGGTGTAGTCGTCCTGTGATTTTATTGGTTTTATTTTTTGGTAGCATATTGGAAAAACGCTAGAGCCACCCTCATGTAGACAACATGAAAGATCATACAAATAGCTTTTGAATCTCATCCAGGCGTGAATTTGATGTTGGTCAACATTGAACTTTTAAGGAAGGATCATGTTCACACTGCAGTGCTGTTAACATTACAGACAATGAATAATGATTGTTCCTATGCCAAGGAATGGCATAGATTTGTTTAAAGAGAAGAAATATAGAGATGTAGATTAGCATGGTGATTGTTAATCTCCTAAAACATTGTTGAAGTTAAATGTAAGTTTAAGTTCATTCTATTCTTTCCAAAAAAAAAAAAAAACGCATTTCACTTCAAATTATGAAGAGTCAGTAATCAAGAGAGATTTCAGTCATTGTTTTCATTAATGCAATGCAACTACAATGAACAGAAAATCTACTGTTGACTCTGAAAATGTTGATCAAACACCAAGCACTTATAGTTTTATTACACGAAATTAAGGTAAAAACATGAATTTGTATGTTCTTCAATGGAGAATAAAAAGGTCAAAACATGACTATAAAGAACTCAACAAGGCAGAGGTGAATGTTTTATCAGATCAATTCACATATTTAGTAAATGGTTGGATACAAATACAGCAGTCTCCAAAACACATGGCTATGTAAACATAGTCATAGGTAAACACACCCCTCGGAATCAAGAGGAAAAAAAAACAATCGCCCAACCACATATAGCCCATGTTTGAAAATGAACTGTGACGAAATGGGGCAAAACACCTTCCCAATTTTTTTTATATAAGTTTAACTATAATTTTGTCTTTCAAAAACAAACTATTGCACCTGATCCATTAATTCAGTTTCTTGGAATATGGCTCTAAAATTGGGTGGACGCACCCCTAGGAACCAAGAGGAAAAAACAATCACCCACCCACATATAGCCCATGTTTGAAAATTAATTGTGATAAAATGGGGCAAAACACCCTCCCAATTTTGTTTATATAAGTTTAACAATAATTTTATCTTTCAAAAACAAACAATTGGACCTGATCCATTAACTCAGTTTCTTGGAATATGGCTCTAAAATTGGGTGGACGCACCCCTCGGAATCAAGAGGAAAAACAATCACCCACCCACATATAGCCCATGTTTGAAAATGAATTGTGGCAAAATGGGGCAAAACACCCTCCCAATTTTTTTCAAAAACAAAAAAATGGACCTGATCCATTAACTCAGTTTTTTGTAATATGGCTCTAAATTTGGGCACAAATGTGTTTATCCCCATATTTGAGGCATAATACTTGTGGATCCATTCATCTTAGAGTGACCATGTTTTGTAGAGTGTTTGACCTGTTGCCAGATATACTTTCTGTAAAATATAAGTCTTCTATGTCCAAAACTGGGGCCTTGACTACTCTTCAAAGTTACCATCTCATTTTGCCAAGCCATACTTTGGTAGAAGTTTGAGCGCCTGTGTCCTAAGTTATGCTTGAGCTACAATCCTGATATTCCATGTCTGGAGGCTATAACTACCATATATTGACAGGAGAAAATTTGAAGGCTATAGGTGAGATAGTTTTCCAGATATTGCTGTTTAAAAACAGCCTTTAGATTATGATGCCAAAAAATGCCCGAAATGCATTCCAAATGAAATATTTCTTATTAAAAAACTATTGACCGTATGAACCTAATATTTTGGATTATTACTATTAAAAATGGTATCTTTTTAGTAGAATTTTTTCAGTAAATTCTGAGATGGTCAAGCGGGGAATTTTCCAGAATTTGGGTGAATTGACATGAAATGACTCCTTTACCTTAATATGTTTAGACTATGGGGATGGCTAGGTGCTACGCCATAATATACAAAAAACACTTCCGTGCCCAATCATTCTAATGCCTATGGGATTAGACTGACTGACTGACTGCGACATACAGACAGACAGACAGACATCTCTCCCACCCAATGGGAAATTCCATTGTACACACATAGTACACATAAGAGAATAAATCGATGTGCACATATACATCCAGTTATGGAACGGGGTGGACTCGCACTCAAGAGAAAAAATCTCCACAAGATAGTTTTAAACCACTGTATTTTAGTATTTTTTTGTGTTTTGTTTTTTACAATCCTCAACAAAAATTGTAAAAATATGAAAAAATACTAAAATACAGTGGTTTAAAACTATCTTGTGGAGATTTTTTCTCTTGAGTGCGAGTCCACCCCGTTCCATAACTAAGAAGACTTTGACTAACGCACCTGAGAACTCCTAAGAGGACCTTATACAAGTGCGCAGCTCTCTTTTGTGCTTTTTGCACATATACATCCAACCACAAGACGTTGGAGGTAGCTGTCAAGACTCCACATGCAAGTGAGCAAGTGAGACTGTAACCGCTTAGTAAAGCATAAAAAGTACTGTGCATTTCACACTGAAAGATAAGTCATCTCTCTCTGCTCAAAGAGGAGTCGTTATACAGTGCTATTGCTCACCTCAATATCGCAGCTTTTTTAAATTGCAACCTGGACTTTTCTGTTGGACTTCCACTTGTCAAGACCACCGGAGCAGAGAGAGGCAGAGAGAGAGAGAGAGAGAGAGAGAGAGAGAGAGAGAGAGAGAGAGGGGGGAGGGGGAGGGGGAGAGGGAGAGGGAGAGAGGAAGGCCTCCTTAAGAGACCTCACACCTAGGCTCACATTGATCAACCCGGCCAGGCTACGGCTCCACCTGTGGGCCTCGGGACAGATGGACAGGCACACAGACAATGAGTAGCAGTCAAACAGACCAGGACAGGCCCATGACAAGACCAGTGAAGCCGGGGCATTGACATTGAGTGTAAAAGGTGACGGGTTCCTATGCTGTTAGTGTGACCTGAAAATGCTAATGGACACTGAAGCGATTCCTGACCTCTCAATAGGCATTCCCATAGGTGTGACTTCAACCTGTGCGAACCTGAATTGAACAGTTTAGAATGTCTATATGTATGCAACATTGCCTGAAATTTTCGATTTTCTAACAATTATTTGTAATGGGAAACAGAACTTGACAAAGTCAAAAAACAGCATTTTTCCACGATCAAGACCCTGTTTTTTAGGGCCCAATCTCTCAGAAAGTAAAGTAGATAAAAGGTTAAAATTTTGCGCTATTGCTGATGGGTATGATGGCGTTAGGCACCTAAAGTTTGATGAAAATCCAAGAGGGTCAGGCAGAATGCATTTGTTGATTTCACACCGAATGACCCATTAATTCTGCGTCCATATCACTGCCTATTGGTGTGGGAGTCAGTGTTGTGATGAGGCAAATATTAAACACGGACTTGTTTCAGACAGGTGTGCTAAATGTAGCTTAGGGTTGCTAACAGAAAACAAACTAAATCAGGAAATTTCATTGGTTCTTAACGTTCATTGGTTCTCGGATTCACCATATGTCCCCTCATCCCCCCATCCTTCCAAAGCTAATGATGATGGCAAAAAATCGCAACTCTGATTCAATGTTCACCAGTAAAGAATAAAACGTTTTTGTTTTCTCTCTTGCTGTTTTCAGACCAGGTTACCGCACCAGTTAAAGAACCGAAGTGCCAATTTTGATAGCCTATGAGGCATTAATCACATTGGGTGTTGCTTCGCCACAAAAACAACCAGCTTTGCCTATACTTTGTCTAATGTTGCTGCTTAACTCCCTCTATAAATCTGTGTACATCCCAAATGTTAATCAAATGTTTGTCTCGTTCACCAAACACTACACAAACTCATTTTCACTTTATTTCTCTCATTTGACACTTCCTTGATTTAACCCCCAATTAGCCCAGTGACGTTCACTCTTGTCGTCAAGGTTTGCTTTGAAAAACTAAGTTTTACTTGATTCCCGCTGGAAACCAAGTTTTCAGTTACCTCACTCACGTCAGATGTAGCGCTACGCGCGTTCATCTGATATTCAGCGATAGACGAATTATTTCAGGAGCCAGAAATCCTTGAATCTAACTGGGCAAACGGCTTGTCCATCAATTTAATTGACGTACACTGCAGCCAACCACATCGAAACCAACCGAAGACGCTCGTTACGTTTGTTGGATTGGTTGGATTCAAAACAGTTGCTTCTTCGCTACGTCACACCCTCTACAGCAGCCAGCGGCCCTGATTGGCCCGGTTAGAGAATAATGGCTTGAAATCTCTCTGATGGGCTTCAACATCAGATCGTTGCGCGGAAGTGCCTTACGAAAGTTACGTAGCGCATGATCTGACGTGAGTGAGGTAAAGTTTTCAGTTCCTGATCACTTTGATTTTTGGTGTAAACAGGTCGGCCGGTTCAAGATGAGGTGCGGGAACAACCAGTACCGCCACAGTTCTTTGTCGGTGTGAAAGCACTATCTGAGGTCTATGTGATCGTATGGTTTAAACTGTGTGTTAAAAAGTATAATATGGGACCAACATAAACAGGGTCCAAAGAAGAAGAAGGGTCGTTCAATATGCTCCTAACTGCTTTGTGCTCAAAGGCTCACCAAACAAAAACAGAAATGCTTTCCTTGTATTTTCCAGCGACATGTTTCCTTCAAGACCTTAGCAAGATTGCCATTCCTGAAGTGATTGTACAAGGCAATTCAGTTATAGAAAATGTGGCAGAGACTCAAAAATGGTAAGTCGGAATCTTCATATTACAATAATTTCCAGTTGGTACGCTATATGAATAAACCTTGCTTTGCCTTGCCTTGCCTAGATGCAATATTTTAGACTATTTCTAAAAGGCATATAAAGATATTGTTGGGGCCTTAAGCAAAATATAATGATTACAAAGAGAATGTAAAGCATCAAGTTAAATATTTTTATAATCATGCTGATATTAATGAATTTGCATTTATTTATTTATTTTATTTTTTTTCTGATTTGCAGTGTGTGAAACTCATACTGTATGCACCTATTTTTTCTTTTTCTTTTTAACTCAGATCGAGAGGGATGCTCGTAAGATTTTTAATGACCCAACTCGATTTCTAAAAGTAAATTATGTGGAGAGGTAGGTGCAACGTAGCTAACCTAAAGCAGCTTTCTGGGCCTTTCAGCTTTCAGTTTTGCCAGCAGCAGCCAATCCTCATTCCATGTAGTGACTGCTGACAATCCTCATTCCATGTAGTGACTGCTGACAATCCTCATTATATGTAGTGACTGATGACAATCCTCATCACAAGTAGTGACTGCTGACAATCCTCATTCCATGTAGTGACTGCTGACAATCCTCATTACATGTAGTGACTGATGACAATCCTCATTCCATGTAGTTACTGCTGACAATCCACATCACATGTAGTGACTGCTGACAATCCTCATTACATGTAGTGAACAGGGGTTGGCTCTACTGTCTGTTCCATTTGCTTCTGGGATCCCAGGGCACCTGATGAATTAACACATCAGGAGTGTTGCATGTAAGGCTACAATGAGCATTTACTGATTTTGTGTTGTAGCTTGATTTTTATCCCTCTTTTGTAAGTCGCTTTGGATAAAAATGTCTTCTATGTATAATTTGACTTGTAATACATTCTGTAGGTCCATGCGCAATCTAGCGGCAAGCGTGTTGTTTAGTGTGGTCAGAGTCTTTCTGGTGCACAACCTTCTCTCATAAACTAATAACATTTTTCTCTCTTTCTAATCAGAAATTTCAAATTGAGTCTATGGTTTTTTGTGGCTGTCAACGGGAGTATCTGTTTTCCATCTAAAGAGGACATTAAGCGTTTGGAAATTTTGGAAATTGTCAGCAATACAACAGGTGACCAAACACACACTCATAATAAGTGAAAGTAAAAGTTTGGTTTGATTGACATCAAGCCTCATTTTCAGATCGTTCACGATGAAATAAAATGGTTGATAAAGGGTCCTGTTCCAAGAACTTTTGGTTGTTGCTGGAGCACCCCCCACCTCCACAACGGTAGCATAGGTTCAGTAGAATAATTCCTCCCTAAAACATATTAAATGTTCTTTTACAAAGGTGTGAAACTCACGAGTGGTGTAGTTGTAGGCTGCAAAGGGACGGAAAATTTCCGGAAAATTTCCAGAAAATTTACATGGACACTTTGGTCCGGGAATTTTGGGAATTTTCAGAGTTTGTCTGAATTTTACCCTTCTCTCTCTCCCACTCATTTCCTGTCACACTCTCTACTGTCCTATCAAATTATAACAAATATCTTTAAAAAAATAAAATATCTGATAGCAGTGAATTGCACTGTGATTGTAGCCTGTTTACTTTAACAACATTGATCGCCTGGGCGACACCCCCTCCCCCCTGGTCACCACCTTGCCAAGCTCATTTTCTGCGGGAAAACCTGCACACAATTCCTTCACCGGCACAGTGGACCACCACAAATTGCTACCTAATCTGTGGGAAAAACGGTTGCACATAGATAGAGAGTGGAATGAAAGAATTTGGATCAACATAGGCAGGGGCGGACTGGGACAAAAAATCGGCCCTGGCATTTCGAACAAAACCAGCACACCATACTGGTCAGACCATTAGAAAATAATCCTATGATTACAGTTACAGTGAGAATGTCAGGGCTGTCGGCCCAAATAGTGTGTCGGCCCACCGGGCATTTGCCCTGTGTGCCATATTGCCAGTCCACCCCTGAACATAGGCCGAACACGAATGCAAATGTAAATGTGGTCTGCCCTATGTTCCCACAGTTCTATGTTCCCCCAACTCTATGTCCCCACAGCTCTATGTGAGGTCAAAAAAAATATGATTCAGGCAACTTCTGGGGGTTCTGTAGTATTTATTCACAACGCTGGCATGTCTTTTTCCATACCACTGGTGGACTGATTTGTCCTGTGCAGTGCTTAATTTGTAAATCAGTAGGTAGCGGAACGCAAAGTACATTATAACGACAAGTCGATGACGATATGACTCAGGTCCCGGAACGCACAAAAAAACATCAAGTGAATTGCCACTTCTACAGCTGTGGCACATAAAAGGCTCAATTTCAGACAACATCCCTTTTAAAAATGCCATAAGATTGCATTACAAAAAAAAACCCGACCCAGCGCTATGAAGTACAAACATTCAAGAAAACAACCATATTTTGAGTGCGTTAACTTTTGGTACAGGTAATAAGTTTTCATATGCGCGCGCGCGTATGTGTGTGTGTGTGTTACGGACAACAAATACGAACAGGGTTCGAGTTATGATTCCATCTTCGTGGGAGCCCAAAGGCTTTGCGGACTTTTGAATGTAGGCCCTAATGGGAAGCAAGCACTGACCTTACAATGTGAGTTGTTGACAATGTCTCTCTGTATCTCTCTCTCTCTCCCGGACGCCTGACTGAATGTTATGCACAACGGTGAACTGGCACTTATTAATTTCGGTGAATATGCTACTTGCACGAAATCCTCAATAAAGTTTACATCATGCGCAGCATGATCGGAATAGCCTGGTTAAAGCAATATCTAGGAGAGAGGTTGACCTAGGGAGAGCCGCGCATTATCTTACTATCTGGAGCTACAGTAGGCCTATGTTTGGCTTTATTGAAGTAGGCTAAAACCGAAACGAGCAAGCGGCCACATTTTCAGTGGCATTGTAACGGAGTGTGTCCGGCGGGTGGTAGACTCAAGGCATGGAAACGGAATAATGCTGACGTCTTTCTTTTATTTTATATTAGGCCACCGGCGGGGTGCATAACATAACAAATTAACAAACAAACTAAACAAACAAAAACACTGATCAAACTGAAAATAATCAGAGGCAAGGCCCACAAACTAGGCAATATAACATACCATCATTAGATCCTCTCGCGTCAGAGGCAAACCCCGACTGTTACGCACAGTAACTATCGGTCACAACCAAATCATGGTTTACAATCAATTAAGACATTGATTTATGTTTACAACCTATACATTGCAACTGCGCAAGCATACCGTGCCCCTTTATCATCAGAGAACATAATAACAGCATGCCAATAAGGTAATAACACAAAAAAGAAAAGATTATCAAAAACACCCCTGTAACAAGCTCTTCCCAGCGGGAGCGCGCTCGCAACTCCATAAAAAGGTTCCACCTCCCATAGCTCGGTTTGATCCCCGCTTATGATAACTTTACTTGTCAGTAAAATATTATATACTATTCTATTGTCAGAGCCCCCACAGATGTTTGAGTTTGCTGCTTTCATGGGAGCCAGACCTCTCTCTATGGGAGCTCAGCTCTCACAGGCTCCCACCTAACTCGAACCCTGAATGCGAATCACCAGTACACACCATTCGTTTGCCCCTCTCACTGACACACTGTATTTTTGTACTTTATTTTGTACAATTCATGAATTGATTTTATACATTTTAAAACGTTGTCATGATTTTTTTTTTTTTTTTTAAATAAAAAAATATTATTATTATTCACGAGAGGTGGCGGATCAGCCAAAATAGGTCCCGGAACGCGGGGGGTCAAACTGACGAGGTGGGGGATCCTGTTCCGGCATATTCCGGCACAAATTAAGCACTGGTCCTGTGAACTAGGATCAGATAGATAGATAGATACTTTATTGATCCCCAAGAGAAAACCCTCTGTGTGGCTCTTAGTATTTCCTCTTATCACATTCCATACTCACTTGTTAGAGTCTTATACCACTTACATCACATTGCTTTTCTTTTATGCTGATCTAAATGACCAGGACAATTATTTTTTCCTACAGATGTTCCCACAGCCCTATGTTTTTGTCTTTTCTTTTTTTTCCCACAGAAAATGTTGAAAATTAGGCCCTTTGTCTCACAGCGTTATGTTCCCACAGCATTATGTTCCATAATCCCACAAGACTTTTTTGAAAATTAGACCCTGTTGTCCCACAGGAATATATTTTCCCATATTGGCATGTTCGCACTAACACTAATCTCATCCAGTTAGCCCTTCCTTCCACATTACAATGGAGGATTCTGAAACTGAAAACGGTCTTGATCCCAGAATGATCCCAGAATGATCGCAGACCCTTGTTTGATGCAAAGACCAAGGAGAGGGTCATGATTAGACTACCTTAAAGACGGAACAAAATGCTTTTTTTACTCTCCACCCTGAAGGCCTGATTTTGGAGAATAAAAAACAAAAACTGAAAATGGAAATATGGAAAGAGCTGTGGGAACGTTGGGCTGTATGGGAACATAGAGCTGTGGGAACATTGGGCTGTAGGAACATAGAGTTGAGGGAACATAGAGCTGTGGGAACATAGAGCTGTGGGAATATTGGGCTGTAGGAACATAAAGCTGTGGGAACATAGACATGCTCCCATGCAAATAAGCACTTTATATTGAGTTAGCGAACCTTATAATATTCGAAACCGGAAATAAGATCATAAGTTCCATTCACTCAATGTAAACTGCTTGTTCATATTTGCGTTCACATTCAGCATGTTGTTCCAAATTCTTTTATTCCACTTGCTAATTGGTGCTGTCAGTAGGGTCGTGTACAACAGGGTTATGATGCCAAAGTTTTGCTTGAAGTTTCTTCAACTGTGGAAAATACACAAGAGGCTCCAGAGAGAGCCTTCATCATGAATTAATCATTTAATCATCAATGACAACAACGTTGGTAAATTAAGTTAAAACATTGGCTGGTGTTTAAAGCCCAAATTCAAATTTAGGACAGCACTGTACTGTATCAAATATTCCAGTCAGGTCAAAAGAACAGAAGTCTTAAAAACTATGCCTGCATCTATTTCAGTTCAAAGGAATGCCAAGGTAGTGATTATGTTCAAGACAAAGATTAAACTTGAGGACTGTGACGGTTCAAATGGGATCAAAGGAGTGGTGAGTAATGTGCTTTATTTACTGTATCAAACAGCCTCCACTGTAAAAAGTAATTCCGGTGCCTTTTAAATATCACAATAACAAAAATATACATTACGTCAATAAAATTGTGTAACATCATGAAAGTATTTTTTTTCAATAAATGTACTTAAGTAATCTTGTTAAAATCCATGCATGATTGTATTTGTAATATACCCTTCATATTTTTGCCAATCCCCTACAGCAGGGGTGGCCAGCCAGTCGGAGACCAAGAGCCACATATGTGACCATGTCACAGCAAAGAGCCACATCGGCACATGAACATGTTACTACTACATTACCCATCCTTCTGATGCACACAAACACACACACACACACACACACACACACACACCTCAAAACAAAATCACTGTATTAAAGCTATAATCTGGTGTGAATCAACACCTAGCCCTGCTGTTATACTGCTATGTGCTACTGAAAGCCACCTCAACGATAACATTTTGTGCATCGTAGACCGAGTTTGCAAAATGGCAGCTAACACTAAGTGAATGAGGCATGTCAAAAACGAAACCTAATCGATTTGCTTTCGTTTTGAAATGCCCCATTCTGTTAACGTTAGTTGCCGTTTCGCTATCTCAGTCTGCCTTGCATGAAATCCAGTGGTTGAGGTGGCTAACAATAGCGCTTGGCACTACAAAACAGTAGGACTATGTGTTGATTCACGCCGGCTTTCTCCTTTAAGCGTAAGGGAAGTGAACACGGACATAAACACACACACACACACAAACACAAACTTGGACATGAATATAAGAGCCGCATGACTCCGGGCAAAGAGCCGTATGCGGTTCCCGAAACACAGGTTGGCCATCCCTGCCCTACAGCATATTTTAAGATATACTTAAAACCATCAGTTCCATTCACCTATTCAAAATCATTTTTTCGCAATTCACAACGACTGAGAAAATTAAGTAAATAAAATTTATGTCAAATAGTTGTTTTTAATTGGTCACATGCAGTCACAGTTCTATGACAGAGTTGTTTGTGAGTTGCCTCTAAGCACTGTGGGAAGCCTAAATATCAATTTGAATTATTAATTTATCTTTTTGTCTGTTCAATGTGGCCTGTCACATGATTACTGAAGTGATATAATTATCAAAGATCTCATATGCTTTAGTGTGGGAAATATTGTCATCAAAAGTGGCCATCATTTTGTGTTCATACCATTTTCAGGAATCCATAACTTGGCAATTGTCTTACTCTAAGCTAAAATATTTGACAGTTCAGAACGTCTACATGTATGCAACATCGCCTGAGATTTTCAATTTTCTAACATGAAATATGTGTAAGTAATGGCCAACAGAACTTAACAAAGTTTAAAAAACAGCATTTTTCATTTGAAAACTGTCAGAAATATCTTATATCTTATTTATGAAAAATCTGATTTCAAGTAAAATCGCTGGCATGAACAATTCCAATGTCAGTGAAATAACATTCCATAAGAGCTTACAAACTGCCTTTGGTAGCGATGCCGTCGGCAACAAGCTTGGCGGGCATCAAAGGCAGCTAGCGGGAACATTTAATCCAAGATGCTTGGCTTCCCCTCTACCTGTGCAGAAAGCATCCAACCGCTTAGCCAGTTCACCACAAATGAAAAATGTTGCCTGAAAGTCTACTCTAGCTGATTTACGATCACTAACTAGTGTTAGTTACAATCTAATGTAGGCCGTCACACCGCTGACAGACACACACACACTTGCTCCCTGCCTCTGTCTCTCCATCTTGCATGTAGGCTACTATGAATGCTTTTAGACTTATTCTGTATTCCTAGGTTATTTGTTTCTGTAGATAGGCTTGTAATTCTTTTGACTTTTAAAAGCTAAAACTAAGGACAAATAGCCAAGCCTCTATTTGTAAAGTGTAATTTTATTCAAGCCATGTTTTTCAATAAGACGTTGTGTCATGTGTATGGTTATATGGTTATTTACTTCAGCAACCATTGAGAAAGAAGCATAGGTTAATCGTGAATGTAACCAAGTAGCGTTAATTTCATTTAGCTGAGACCACAGAGGAGTGAGCTTCATTTTGAGCGCAGAGTAGGTTGAATCATCCCGTTTTAACAGTTTGTTTAGCAGTGACAGGCGGACGACTGAAGTCAATTTTAGCCTGCTCACAACATGTTCAGAAATAGCAGACATATTTTGAATACTGTAAGTCCAAAAAGAATGTGTTTTTGCCTTCCATAGCATTGAAAAGGCATGCACTCATCTGTGCTTCTGTAGGCTACCATGATATAGGCTAGGCTACATTAGGATGCCGTCTGTAGCCAAATGCGAACATAACAGATGGTAGCCTAAACAATTACAAGAAATTAAGTTATAATTAGACATACAATGCATATGCTACATTTTGAAAATGATCATGGACCATAGATGGTTTGTTTTTATTTGGTATGATTTTTATCATGACGTAAACACATACAGTAAAGTGCAAAATAATAGGCTAGCAGTTTGTTTAAAACAACAGAGAAAAAGTTCTATGTTTATAACACCATTAATTTCCAGAGATAAGAAGGCACTAGGAACTATTATTATATAATTTTTGTACTGAATTATGAAGTTAAAAAAGTTACTCCTAAAGTTAAGATAAGATTCTTTGAGAATACGGCCCCAGTTCTTTTTTTATGTTGCGAGCCATACATTTTTGAAATAATTTCCACAACCCCCCCCCCCCCCCCCCCCCCCAAAAAAAAAAGACTAAAAATAGGCTATAGGCCTACAGTATTCCAATTTCTCTACTGTATTCCATTCAGTAGTCTAGGCCTAGAATATTTTTACAGTCAACCAGCATGCTTCCATTGGCTTTATCATTACATTGGCCATGATGACCAATATTCAAAAGGCATTGCAATTCCAATGCAACTTCAAAAAAAAATCCTGCACTTTTACATTCCCATCAGCTGTCCTTAAAACAAAACAAGCATGTGTGGGGAAAAAAGCATGGGAGGACAATGTGTTGTAAGCTTACATATTTCTACCGCGCAAAAACAACACTGAAATGCTTTTTAGTGATTTGATGATGATAGAGACAGGGGCAGTCTATTTAGGCTATCTGCATAAATATTAGGCCTTCTTGCGAACTCTCTCTCCATTGTAACTCTGTCTCACCGCATGTCACTTGTGCTAATTATTCCACTGCAAATTTACGCGACAGTGCAAGACCAAATTTCTCTCGACTAGTGAGATATTTTAACCTACATCATTCACGGGCGTCCATGAGCCTCTATAGAACAATGGTATACTTTATTTTCTTAGTTCAATGCTGAACAAACAAGTTACAAACAATATTGGTGACTGCCGTTGCGTGATCGAAATCTCTTATCTATCTGCAATACCACTCTCGGCCTCCACGCACCTTCTATATAGACAGTAGAAGAAAGCATGCGCAGCAATTGACTCGTTGGGCAGCCCTCGATACAGGACTGTTAACGGTGTGTTGTTCGCCTGGAAGTCTGAAAATCTGACACCTTATTGAACAAGATTATAAAGAGTGAACGTATTGTTCACAGACACCAGAATGAACGCGTTCACATCATCGTTCAACAGGCAGTAATGCTTACGTTCAGTTCAAGTTCACCAAAATCATGAACGAGTTCATGAACTTTCGTTCAGGCACAACACTGTGCTTAATTGCCGGTTTAAACAGGAACATTGTGTGAGACACAAAACGTCAATCAAAGTGGTCCAAGTATCTGACCTTCCCTGGAAATTGTGTTTTTTGTGTATTTTAGCTGAATTACCCAATAGGCTAAGGCTAAGTCCAATTGGGTAGTCAATGCTGTCTGTGGATGTAGTCATTAGTATTTCTATGGAGAGCTGACACCAATGAGTCAATGACATCTCTATGGCGAAACTTGCGTGAAGTTTATACCCAGAATTACATTTCTGAGAGGATGAAACCAAACAGTTTATGGAACAATGTTTATGCTAATTGACAGCTCAAGTGATTGCACACATTTAGAAAGCTTTATGTATAATTTATTTACAAACTTTTTGGTGACATTTTAGGGGAGGCTGAGGTTCATTTACAGTCTTGTAACCAATAAGTTCATTCATGTTTACTTTTTGTTTCACCAACCACAGAAAGCTGTATTTGCCTCCATATTGTTTCAGATTGATCAAGTTTTTGCTGAAAATTTCCAAATAATCTACAAAAGAACTGTTGTAATATGCAGGTAAGACACAGTTATGGTGTAGTCAGTATCAGCATGTCCTCTGTCTAAGGATGCTGTATATACTGTGCATATAATACACAGTATATAGTGTAGTATACTCTGTACATTTGGATGGACATTATTACATACTATGTACATTAGAATGTAGATTGTTTATATCTCTTCAGAATGTGATTCTCTTCTATGATTGGCTGATGGGGTGGCCATTCATTTTGTATAACTGGCTACCTGATACGTTTTTCTGTTAAAAGGTTTCACCACCGTTCCTTATCAATACTTTTTGTAATGGTAGCTATAACAACAGTAACAACAGTAAGCCAAAAGTAGCCCAACTAAACAGATTAACTACTTTTAAATTGGAGGAAAATGTGGGTCATTCTGTGTCAAATCAACAAATTTGTCTGAAAATTGTTGATTTGACACAGAATGACCCACATTTTAATACATACATATATATATATATATATATATATATATATATATATATATATATATATATATATATATATATATATATATATTTAATATTCCACCTGACCATCTTGGATTTGTTTCAAACCTCGTGAATAATGTTACCATACCCAGGACCTATTATGAAAAATATTACCATTGTATATTTTGTGGTTGTTGAGATATGGGGTCTTAAAAAAGGGGGCTTGTGCGTCAAAAAAATGGAGCTCTGAGAAAATGTCCATGTTCCACAAAGTGTCTTACATTTCTGAATCTTTACGGACATATTTTAATGATAGAATAATAATAGTTTATGTCTTTAAACTGTGAGGTACACTCTAAAAAGTACTTCGGCTGCCTCTTAAATATCACAATAACAAACGATATATTACATCAATAAAATTGAGTAACGTCATGCAAAGTATTTTTTCAATAGATGTACTTAAGTAATCTTGTTAAAATCCATGCATGATTATATTTGTAATATACCCTTCATATTTTTGCCAATCCCCTACAGCATATTTTAAGTAATCTTGTTAAAATCCATACATGATTATATTGGTAATATACCCTTCATATTTTTGGCAATCCCCTACAACATATTTTAAGTAAAGATATACTTAAAACAATCAGTTCCAAAAAACAGTGATATTCACCTATACAAAATCATTTTTTCCACAATCCACAAAACTGAGAAAATTAAGAGTCAGTTTCTGTAAGACTCATGCGGATTTCCATAGGGGCTGATACAAACCCTCTTCAGATCTCAATGAAAAAATTCTCATAGATACATATATGGGATAGATATTTAAAAATTACAATTTAAATGTTTTGGACCTTTCCTAAAAAAAACTAGGGACTTTTGAAATGACTCATGGCAAAGGTGGAAATTTGATGCTTTTCAAAAGGCACAGCTTTGCCTGTCCATATTTCAGTGGGCTTTTAAGACAACACTCTGACATTTGGCAAAATCAGAGCATGGGTCCAACACTTTTGAAACATAGTTTTATGATGGTCACTAGGTCAACTTACAGCCATTAGGTGGCCATTGAAAACTCAACTTTTCGGTTTTGGAGCCTTGTTTTGGGGCCTCTCACTGCTTGTGCAAACACGTAACCTTGCTCAATCATAAAGATATGAGCACATTGGGAGGTCCTGTTTTGAAATATAATTGGTTGAAGATTGCAAAACTTTCAAGTACTGATAGAGAGGATGTTTCATTTGGGAAATATGAAATTGAAATTGAAATTAGATGACCATATCTTTGTGCGCCATCAGTAAAAAAGGTTGAAACAATTTTTATTATGTTGACATGTATCTAATCTATTTGTATTTTAAATATCTTGGAGGCATTTTGCTTTATTAACCATTAAATGCCATTTATTAACTGCATAAATTACATACATTGATAGGCCCTCTAGAAATACGTGAAATTGAAAACAGCACCATCATGTGGACAAAGCTTAAAAAAAAAAAAAAACATGTCAGTATTGAAGCCATGCCATACAAAGGCATGCTTGAGTCTCCAACAGTCTTGGTGGTATTATAGTTTGAAGTTTCCAAATATTTTTTTGGAATAGGGAGTGGGTTCATTCGAAGGCATAGTTTTCTTAGAAATATTTGAGATATTGAGGTATAATTTTGCACACCTTCCCTTGAGATGTGTGGCTACATAATCAAAAGTGCACATTTAGGAAAGACATTCATGTATTTTGGGCCAAATTGCTATGACAAATAACTTTTTTGAGTCAGAATAGGTGAAAAAAAGTCACTCACAAATAGACCAAATTGAATGACATACACTCTGCATAGTCTTTTCATCATGTGTATTTATTTTTATTGTGATCTAGTATGCAATGTGTAACCCTAAAGAACTGCCAGCATGTAATGTCCAGGAAAGAGTGAGAAATTACATGATTTTCTAATAAACACTGAATCTAAATAATGGGGGAAAATCACCAGCATTATCTGCCATGTACTGAAATGAGATGAATTTTGAATTTTCCCACAGATTGGTAGATATAGATGTGTGACAAGACAATAACGATTTCTAATCTGTCAAGTGATTATGTTCAACAATAGGATTGTTGCTGTTTTCAATTGCACAAGAATGGAGGTTGCTGATTTATAAACACTTAGCATAGTTGATGTCTGAAGACTATGTCTCACTCTAAGCAACTCAATAAGGGTTACCTTGATGCCACTGGTGGTTATGGGTAATTGACGTTTTGAGTCACCATTACAGAGAAGTGTAGTTCTACACACATGGTCAGACTCACCCTTCACTACAGGGTGTGTCTGCCAATTGATTGGCAGCACAGACAATATTCTTGTGTACTTGACTTTTGCCATGGCCTTCACTCTGGCCCTTCTTGAACTTGTCAAAAGCACCCATTATATTAGAAAGGAACACTTTGGTACAAGTGTTCTGAGTCTAATGTGATGTCCAAGAAAAATTTAATCTAAGTTTACAGTCATTAGATCTGAAGAGAAATGTGTTATTCTCATGTTCTGAGTCTTGAAGTAGATTCTGTGAATGTTATTCTCATGTTCTGTTCAACTTTTTTGTTTCAAACAAAGTGATACATTTACAGACAATTGATTTGATATTGGTCATTTACCTTTAGTCTACTGCCCCAAAGGAGACCATTACCAAGAATAATAGGTTTAGCAAACAGTTATAAAGACACACAAGTGATTTTATAAAAACGCACAAGTGTCTTTTCATATTTCAAATCAAAATTTTGGATTTAAAGACTACATCTTCAAAGAAAAAAAGTATACGCAGCATCAATTGAGTGTTGATAGCACAACGTGTAAAGAAACAGCCTAGCACACTTGTAAGCTGATAAGCTGGTGGTTCTATACTTGACTGTCCTCTTACTCCCCTGAGCAAGACACTTAGTGTTGATACTTTTGTATTGTTTGCAATATACTTGAGTGGTAGCCTTCTTTATCTAATCAAGTAATGTTGCCTAATAATTTGCTTACTCAAAGCAATAAATAAATCATGTGATGCTTGAGAATTGAACCCTGGTCTGCTGATTGGTAGTCTGTGACACAACCACTGTGCCACCACATCTACAGTCTGACAATGGCTCAAACAGGGTTAGAGCTTTGGCGTCTCTAGTTAGTCAGCACAACCCTCCATAGAAGTTATCATAGGTGCAAATCTGCTGTAAATAAAATTCATTTACTTGGTGATAGAACAAAAAGCCACCTAGATATTTGGACCACAGATAATATGAGTGCAGACGAACAAAGTAATACTAATTTCAACTGTTTTGAGTGATGGCGCACAGAGCTATGAGCATCTAAAATGGCACTTCATTTCATATTTGCCTAAAATAATTGCCTCTAGCTTAAAATCACCAATTCATGCCCATATATTTTATTCAAATTCTAAAAGAGGAGGTGCCAAAGTGAATATATACAACAAACTAATAAGGTTTTGAGTGTCATATGAACTGTGAGAGGCACACGAAAATGGTACAAAAATGTAAAAGGTCCAATTTCGAAGAGGCCCTTAAGGACAGTGCCTTCAATTTGCCACAGAAGTGACATCATTACTCAAAGGTTTATTTCCCCAACATTTATGTGCCAAAATTTCAGGATGGTAAGATGAAGGCGCAATGAGATATTTGAAGGCAAAAACTGGAATTTTCAGTACCTCAAAATTATGCTGAAATTTTGGCAAGCCCTAACTTTTGTTAGGAACATTCTCAGTGTTTAAAAATACAGTTTTGTCCTTCTTAGGCACATGTCTACTGGTATTCAAAATTTGAAGGGAATATGAAGAGGGTTTGTATCACCACCCGCATGATTCTTAGAGAAACTGACTCTTAAGTAAATAAAATTAATGTCATATGGTAGTTTTTAATTGGTCATATGGGGAGAGTGAGTTACCTCTAAGCATTATGGGTAGCCTAAATATCAACTTGAAATATTAATTTATCTTTTCATCTGTTCAATGTGGCTTCTCAAATGTAGGCAAGATTGAAAATGTATGCCAAATTCAATCTTCGGATACAGCTAGTCATTTGTTGATTCTCAGGGTATGGTAAGGATAATTGAGAAGCTTGTTCTCAAAATATGAAGGTGAATTTTGAATCATTGTATTACTTTCTCTTGAACTCAATGTGAAGTTGACTGCTCATGGTCAGGTGTCAAACCAAGTTGGGCAGTCTGTGCTCACTTCAGTTGTGCACTTGTGTCTCCCTTCACTTGAAAGGGAAGCTACAAGTAAACTGACCCTTTGAGGTTAGTTTCAACATCAAATGTCCAAGGCTTTTTTTTCAGAGTAAGATTGTTCATGAATATCAAGTAGAGTGACTTCATGATATTGATTTCTTCGATTCATTTTCATCTGGTTTGAGTCTACTCAATTTTTTTTCAGTGTAATATTGTTGCACCAAAAAAAATTGAGTAATCCTATTGTTAGACTTTTTACAGTGCAGAGGAGCAAGAGAGAAGTTGCTGAGGATGCTGAGAAAACAGAAGTGAAGGTTCAGTTGGAGTTTGACACTGATGCCTTATCCAGCACATCATCCCGCTCCTCCTCTCCCTCTTTCCCCACGATGGAGGCAATTAAGGGAGCCTTGACGAAAGCTGTTAACAATCTAAACCTAACAATCTCATCCGACATCGATTTCATACGTAAGCAGTGCACCCACACACACACACACACACACACTTTCATTTGTACACAAACTTTCATTTTGCATTCCTTCATAATTAGCGTGCATGGATCGTCGGTTAGCTTGATTCACTGTATCAAGATATAGGTTTAATGGTAACACTTTATTTTAAATTTCACATATTAGCCACTAATACATACCTAATTAATGTCTCTATTAGTGCATTGTAAGGTATGTGTTAGGCAACATTAATTATTTGTTAAGCGTGTATTCACAAATGTCTTGACTTCATGACTAATTAGGCCTTTATTCTTGATATAATCTTAATAATGCCCTAATAAGCCTTCATCTATGCTTACTAAGTAATAGTAAAAAAATAGAACATGTATAACCCACTAGTATATTGTGGAAAAACACTTGTAGAATAAGCAAGTATACTGTAGCTCAGTGTTTCTCAAACTGTGGGGCGGGCCCCACTAGTGGGGCGCAGACACATTACAGGTGGGGCGCGAGACATCTCTTTGCCCCGCTAATTCACAGTTATTCATAAGATATGCACATTTGACAGTAAATTGAGCTTTCCAATTATGTTATTTGCTACTTGGTGTGATGAAGGGTTTGAGAGAAATTTGGCTTTGAATTAGTAACATGAAAAATATAACATAGACAAAAATCCTATTTTCGCAAAGTATTTCTCACAGAGATATTGTGCGCAAATTGAGCCTTCCAGGTGGGGCGTGAAAATTCTCTGCCTTCTAAAGTGGGGAATGACAGAAAAAGTTTGAGAACCACTGCTGTAGCTCAACGTCATTGCTGTATGTCACTGCCCAGGTTACTGGAAGCACATTATCATCAGTAATACCTATGCAGTACTTACTAGTCAGGAATTCTATTCTGTTCTATTCTATTCTATTCTATTCTATTCTATTCTATTCTATTCTATTCTATTCTATCCACTATTCTAGATTTATTCAGACAGTATACTAGTGGGTTATACATTTTCTATTTTGGTAGGTACTACTACTTAGTAAGTGGCTGTGCAGGAAACAGGTTGGCCTGGCGGTGTAATCTCCCAGCGGAACACAATGAAAAAAGTATATTTCAAACAGAAAAAGGAAAAAAAGGCGAGTGTGTCTAGTGGTTTACCGCGTGAAAAAAATTTATTAAAAAGTATAGCTCTCACCGGGTCCAAACAGTAGAATCCCCAGCGAACTTAGAAGGTGATTGTTACCGTACATCCTCTTGCTGGAGGAAAACACACTTTGTGCGGGTCTTTCAATTAACTGAATTAAATTTTCCCCCAGTCAAGGTAATATGTAGTCCCAACTCTTGCCGGACTACTAAACAAAGCAAAAGGAAGATACTTTCACAAACATTTAGGCGGCAGCTCAACACTGGCACCATGAATTCAAATCCTCACCCGCACTTGATGCTTCTCTGGACCGTTCATGGACCGTCTCCACACACCTAGCGCACCCGACTAATGTAAATTAGGATGCACCATGCAGGCATGCAGGCAGTCAAGGCCTCTAAGGGATATCCCTTAGCCATACGATAATACACAGTGAATCAAAGCATCATTCATTACGTACGGGATAATAATAATGTATTGTCCGCCGGTCATTATAGAAAAATATTTCCTGAGAGGAAGAAACGGAGACCGACGGCGACCGCTTATTATAAGGGTTCTTGCCAACGCCACGATATAATATTTTACAGGAACATCTTTTACATTTAATTTGTTATGGTTTCATGGCCTCTGCGGAGAAAGATATCTAGTTCGCAAAAAACATTCTATAGAACGCAGGTAATGTCCTTTCACTTTCAATGAAGTTTCATGGTTGATCTCTATGCGCGGAATGAAACAGAGACATGAATCTCAATCAAAAAACCTGTTGCCATTTACAGCGGTCATAGTTTTTCAGCAGTCATTATACAAAAATAACTGACCTGCGAACGTTGAGGAGGTCCATTGAAAGTCAATGGAGCCTCCCTCAACATTCTAGAGACCGGTATAATAAACAGGTACACTAAACACTATTCAACCATATATATATATTATATGCAGTCAGCGTAATAACAATTTTGTGTAATAGTAATAATCTATCTGAGGACAAATTAATGTAACTATTGTGGCGCAACCCCTTGGGACACTTAATATAATGTATAATATTTTTACAAGTGTCCTGAGCATGTAGTGTGTGTTTGGGTATGTGTGTTTACAACACAATTTTGAGTATTATATTGTGACTGTGCCCTTTTAATTACTTTTTTGCCAATACTCAACAGAACCAGAAATAGCAAAAGCATCAACCACTGCTGCTACCACCACCACCACTGCTGCTGCTGTCGTCACCCCCACCACTTCTGTCACCGCTGACTACAACATCATTGCTGCTGCCACCACCATTGACAGTACTACTGATACCAACACTGACAACACTGTCACTGACACCATCACCACTACTGCGGCTGTAGCCACCATAACCACTGACACCATCACTGACACTACCTCTACCAGTGCTGCTGCTGTCACCGCCACTACTGATACCATAACCACTGACACCATCACTGACACTACCTCTACCAGTGCTGCTGCTGTCGCCACCACTGCTGATACCATAACAACTGACACCACCAACGCTGCTGCTGTAGCCACCACCACCACTGACACCATAACAACCACCACCATGGCTGCTGCTGTCGCCACCCCCACCACTTCTGCCACCACTAACTACAACACTGTTGCTGCTGCCACCACCATTGACACTACTACTGATGCCACCACTGACAACAATATCACTGACACCATCACCACTACTGCTGCTGTAGCCACCATAACCACTGACACCATCACTGACACTACCTCTACCAGTGCTGCTGCTGTCGCCACCACTGCTGATACCATAACAACTGACACCACCAACGCTGCTGCTGTAGCCACCACCACCTCTGACACCATAACAACCACCACCACGGCTGCTGCTGTCGCCACCCCCACCACTTCTGCCACCACTAACTACAACGCTGTTGCTGTTGCCACCACCATTGACACTACTACTGATGCCACCACTGACAACAATATCACTGACACCATCACCACTACTGCTGCTGTAGCCACCATAACCACTGACACCATCACTGACACTACCTCTACCAGTGCTGCTGCTGTCGCCACCACTGCTGATACCATAACAACTGACACCACCAACGCTGCTGCTGTAGCCACCACCACCTCTGACACCATAACAACCACCACCACGGCTGCTGCTGTCGCCACCCCCACCACTTCTGCCACCACTAACTACAACACTGTTGCTGTTGCCACCACCATTGACACTACTACTGATGCCACCACTGACAATAATACCACTGACACCATCACCACTACTGCGGCTGTAGCCACCACCACCACTGACGCCACCACTAACTACAACACCGTTGCTGCTGCCACCACTACTGACACTACTACTGATACCACCACTGACAACACCATCAAATGCACCATCACCACTACTGCTGCTGCTGTAGCCACCACCACCACTGACACCACCACTAACTACAACACTGTTGCTGTTGCCACCACCATTGACACTACTACTGATGCCACCACTGACAACAATATCACTGACACCATCACCACTACTGCTGCGGTAGCCACCATCACTTATAAAACCACTGATACCACCATCACTGATACCACCACCACTGATACCAACACTGACACTACCACTACTGCTGCTGTAGCCAATATTGCTACCACCACCACCGACACCACCACTAACCCCATCACCACTGCTGCTGTTGGCACCACTGACACCATCACCACCACTGCTGCTGCTGCTGCTGTCGCCACCACTAACACTTCTGTCACCACTCCATCTAATACAGTCACCACTCCACCTACTACAGTCACCACTCCATCTACTACAGTCACCACTCCACCATCTACTACAGTCACCACTCCATCTACTACAGTCACCACTCCACCCTCTACTACAGTCACCACTCCACCCTCTACTACAGTCACCATTCCATCTACTACAGTCACCACTCCACCCACTACAGTCACCACTCCACCATCTATTACAGTCACCACTCTACCTACTATCATAACTCCATCTACTTCAGTCACCACTCCATCTACTACAATCACCACTCTATCTACTACAGTTACCACTCCATCTACTACAGTCACCACTCCATCTACTACAGTCACCACTCCATCTACTACAGTCACCACTCCATCTACTACTACAGTCACCACTCCATCATCTACTACAGTCACCACTCCACCTACTACAGTCACCACTCCACCTACTACAGTCAACACTCCATCTACTACAGTCACCACTCCACCCTCTGGTACGTTTTTTTTTTTTTTTTTTAATCTCCGCTCAGAATGCCATTCTCTTCTCTGATTGGCTGATGAGTGGCCATTATTCTCTTATAACTGGCTACTTTCGATGTAGTTTCAAAAATAACTAATTTAATAACTTATCAACGTTCCCTATGAATGCCTTTGGGAATGGTAAATATAACAACAATACACAGCCTTGTAGATCTACTTTCAACTGAACATAGTACCCAAACTGAACAGGTTAACTTCTACAGACCCTTGTAAGAAGCTAAAGCGTAGACCAAGGGGATGGCCAAAGCCAGCCTAGAAAAAAATAGTCTTAGGCTTATTTTCTACTCTTCATAGTAACTTAATCACTTAACCTAACCTAAACTTAATCATATCATAATCAGTACACCAAAAATAGGCTCAGGCCACTTTTGTTTCTTTGCGTAGGCAGTGATCAGCAATCCACAGAAAACTGATTGGAGCATCTTTAGTTTCCATACTTTATCTTGACTGGCTTTATCTTATTTTATCATACCTATAGCTGTTAGCATGAGTTAGTCACTAGCTCGACTGACATTAGGTGGTCATTTAGGAGGTCAATATATCTTTGTGCGCCATCAGTTAAAAAGGTTGAAACAATTTTTATCATGTTGACATGTATCTAACCTATTTGTAGTCTAAATTATAGGTCTGCGCGGTACTAGATTTTCTGTCCCGCTCCCGCAGCACCCCATCCCGCTCCCACTCGCACCCCCAATGAAAATTATTTTTTCGTCCCGCTCCTGCTCGCACCTAGAATCATGTCCTGCTCCTGCCCGCAGCTCCGGGTCCAAGGATAACTGGGACCCACTTTTGGTCAAATCTATATTGCTGAATTGTTGTAATTGACGATGCTTATTTGTACTAATTGTTGGAGTAAATAAAATGCAACTAAATATGCATCTATGGAGGGCATTAGAGCCTAATCTATGGTCCATAGATTAGGCTCACAATGCCCTCTCACGCTACACTGTTACATTTTAAAAGCGAAACTGATGCCACAACCAAATTTGGTTTATGGACTGACGACCCTGTCGTGACTACATAGAAAAAATAATACGTTAATCATTACATCTCTGCAACGGTTTGACGTATCGTCACCCAACTTGGTATATGGACCCTGTCCTGAAAACATCTGTCCATTGTGCAGGGTCTAGCGCCGCCAGTTGGTGATCACTGGAAATGCATGCATATGCTTGCAATTTTGTGTCAAGAGTGGACAAAGGTGAAAAATCATGTGGACGAAGGTGAAAAAAAATGTTTGAGGCACCTGAATTTCACGGATGTGACAGATGACAAGCCTAGCACCTGGACTGTTTACATACCAAGGCATGCTTGTCTCCAACAGGTTTATGGTTTTATAGTTTGAAGTTGCCAAAAATGGTTACAGGTACTGCTTTGGTATAAGAGAATCTCATGAGTCACATATGCTGCCGCTGTATGCAGTTCATCAAACTCTTTGAGCCTAACAAGGGAACTAAAGGCTTGTGATCTGTCTCTATATGGAAATCATTCCCAATCAGGACCTTTGCAAACCTCTCACAGGCCCACATAGTGGCTAATGCCTCCTTTTCAGTTTGAGCATAGCGCTGTTCAGTGTTATTCAGTGCACTTGAAGCATACGCTACAGGATTCCGGTCTGTTCCATTCTTGCACTAGAGAAGGACGGCCCCCATACCATAAGACAAATAATCCGCTGAGACAAATGTGTCTGCATTTGGGTCATACAGAGCCAGACCCAGCGGAGTCCTCAGTACTGCTGTTGCAGCCCCCAGACCCACAAGTTGGATTTTCACAACAGGTTTCTGAGTGGACACGTCTTTGCAGCCAGGTGTGGCAGGAATTTCCCTAGGTGGTTTTTCATTCCCAGGAACCATCTGACTTAAATGACATTGGGTTCTGTCATCGCTTTAAAGGTGCCATGCCACACCACTACAGGGTATTTAAATTGTTCTTTGAGGTCTAAAAATAGGGTATGCGACTTCACTTGGACTGAGAACGGCCCAAAGAGACCGTAATTAGATCGTTTGCAGAGTGTAGGAATAGCCTTCGAAAATTTCATGCGGTTCTTCCGGTTTTTTTCCCACTGTGATAATGGGCTGCGCTCTGATTCGCTGTTGAAGCTCGACGTTGTAAAGCACATGGGCTGAATATTTACATTAGTTTTAATTCCGAATTGCGAGGTATGAAAAAAAAAAACCTTGGAATATTATCATGAAAGCGAGAAAGAGGATATCTGCACCAACATAGCTTGCAGATTGTAAACAGCCACTTTGCAAAGGTAAGCTTACTACATAGTCAGGATGTCACAGTAGCCAACATAATCAGATACTTATTGCAAGAGTAGCCGACTGTTTGCCTATCCAGTCAGATTAACGTTACACTTACCAAGACTGTTGAACTCGCCAAGTTGACAAGTTCTTCTCAAAATATACAGGACACTGAATAAATGATGGACTAGCAGGTAGATGAGTTAACAGTTTGCTAAACTCATAGCCAAAGCTAAACTCACTAACGTCTTGATATTCAGTTAAAACTAAAAATAGTTGCCTGTTACCATTTCATGGATATTCCTTCTTTTTCGCGAGTATTTCAAGGGGCGGGCTTTAGTCAAATACAGGAGAGCATGGATTGGGCGATAATTCTCCTCAGTCAGCCAATGGCTGTAACGTTGTCTATACTACGTAGCACAGACCATGGATTCAAATTGACCTAATTTCTCCGCTATTTCTTTTAATGGGCTATTGCCGATAGCGAAGACAGTATTACATTTTCACATGCACGGTGTAACTCGAGGTCATATAGACCTATTCTATACCAAAAGCAACAGGTAAAAACGGTTTTGTGTGGCGGGGCACCTTTAAAGGAATAGTTCACCTCTTTATGAAAATTGGTTATTCACCCCCTTACCTGGAGTTACTTATGTGGGTAAAAGCATTTTGGTCCCAGTGCTGGCGTTTTCCTAGAATGGCATCGTAGAAGAAGTCTGTGTGTGAGGGAATCTCAATCTCAATCTCCTGTGAGGCTGGTCTTCAGTCATTTTATAGCACATGCTCACTCCAGGTGTAAACTATCAAGACAATTAGCACCCCGCAGCTCCCCAATTCCATGCATAGGTCTCTACATGGCAGCAGGGAGCACTGAGAGTTGTCACAGTTAACAAGTATTATATGGTACCAACATAAACAGGGTACAAAGAAGAAGAAGAGGGTCGTTCAACTGCTTTGTGCTCAAAGGCTCACCAAACAAAAACAAATTGCTTTTCTTGTTTTCTCCAGCAAGATGTTTTCCTCAAGACACAGACAAGATTGCCATTCCTGAAGTGATTGTACAAGGCATTTCAGTTATAGTAAATGTGGCAGAGACTCAAAAAATAGTAAGTCGGAATCTTCATATTACAATAATTTCCAGTTGGTGTTTTTTTCTGAATATGTTTATTTAACAGGGACAATGTAACACATACATGACACTCATGTGTACCTATGTTTCTTTTTCTTTTTAACTCAGATCGAGAGGGATGCTCGTAACACTTTCAATAAGAACCCAACTCAATTTTTAAAAGTAAATTCTCTGGAGAGGTAGGTACATTATAGCTAACCTACAGAAAAGAAGCTTTCTGGGCCTTTTCAGTTTTGCCAGCAGCAGACAATCCTCATTAGTAGACAGGGGTTGGCTCTGCTGTCTGTTCCTTTTGCTTCTGTGATCCCAGGGCACCTGATGAATTAACACATACTGTAGTCAGGAGCTTTGCATGTAAGGCTGCAGTGAGCATTTACTTGTATTGTGTTGTAGTCTACTATGATTAAATATAAGGCTGTAATGGCTTTGTGATACAATTTCAATGCAACTACATCATGCATGCATCTACTTGACTTTTAACACTGTACATCATGTATGTCCATGAGCAATGTAGCGCCACCTTTTGAAAGTGTGTTGTTTTGTGTGGAGTATTTCCGACGCACAACCTTCTCTCAAAAACTAATAACATTTTTTCTCTCTTTCAAATCAGTCTATGGTTTAAGGTGGCTGACGACAAGACTATCTGTTTTCCGTCTAAAGACAACATTAGGAAAAGTTTGGAGAATGTCACGACGTCTAACCTCTCAATAGGTGACCAAACACACACACTCAGTAAAGGTTTGGTTTAATTGACATGAAGCCTCGTTTTCAGATCAATCATGCTGAAATACAATGGCCAACATTGAAATTCTGACAAAGGCTTCTGTTCTGAGAATGTTTAGGTTGTTGCTGGAGCACCCCACCTCCACATATATCCCTAAAGCACATTAATCAGTCTTTTACAAAGGTGTGAAACTGACAGAGTGGTCTGTGTAGTGTAACAAATATCACCGCCAAATATGACTTCTAGCAGGTTTCATTGTAGTTTTTGTCCCACCCCATTGAGTGCTGAGAAGTAGCCTAATACGTGCCTCACAAGAAATTTAAATCAATGCTAGAACCTGCTAGAAGTCATATTTTGCCAAAACATTTGTGTCAGCATATCAGCGAACACTACAGACCACTCTGTGAGTTTCACATCTAAAGATTATTATTATTATCAGCGAACACTACAGACCACTGTGTGAGTTTCACATCTAAAGATTGTTTGACTGCACCTAGAGTATGCTGACATAGTGGAGGTGAGGGGTGTTCCAGCAACAACCAGAAATGCTCAGAATAGAAGCATATATCAAAATGCAATATGAACAGCTTGAAACAGGGGAATTACAGAATATTTTTTCATCCAAACCAAATAAATAATTTTTCAATTTGAAGCAGTATGACTCAAGGGCATACCAGGCAACAATGGGATTTTTTAAGTTGCCAATAAAAAAAACAAATAGCACCAATCATTGTGCCCTGTGACCAATCCAAATGAATTTACTTGCAAAGCAAAGAATAGGAACCAGTGGCGATCATTTGCAAGTGCTATGGTGACTGACAAATGGTGATTGACGGTGTCACATAGGGTTGGGTATCAAAGAACCAATTCCAATTCAGAACCGGTTCAAAATGATCAATTCCATTGATATTGTACGTCTCCAAATGTTATCAATTCTCTTATCAATTCTTTAGTGCCACATGCTAACTGCAATTTTCATAATAAGCTATCACATTAACTCCAGTGATTCACATAGCCTACCATATTGAGGAGACAGAGCCTATAAAGACTGCCTTTTTTTGGGCATGAACTAGGCTACTCAGGAATCGATAAGAGTATCGATAAGGAATTGGATTGATAGGCAGAATTGACAATGGCATTTATACTGATAAAATATTATCAGTACCCATCCCTAGTGTCACACTAAACCAAAGGTTTGGCGTCATTCAAGCACAACCCTGTAGTACAAATATGCTGACTGCACTTAGGTAGAGAGTGGAATGAAAGAATTCGGATCAACATAGTCCGAACATGAACGCAAATGTGAATAAGCACTTTACATTGCGTCAGCGAATCTTACAACATTCAAAACCGAAAATAAGTTCCATTGACTCAATGTAACTGCTTGTTCGCTATTGCGTTCACGTTCGGTCTGTTGTTCCAAATCCTATTCCACTCGCTATCTGGTGCAATCAGTAGGGTTGTGTAATGCGACAATGCTTGAATGATGTCAAACTTTTGCTTTAACATCCTGCAACCATGGAATCTACACTAGAGGCTGCAGAGAATGAATGAATCATTTAATCATCAATGACAACAACGCTGGTAAATTAAGTTAAAACATTGGCTGGTGTGCCTTTAAAGCTCAAATTCAAATTTATCAAATTCTATCAAATTCCAATCAGGTCACAGGAAAGAAGTCTGAAAATTATGTCTGCATCCATTTCAGTTCATATGGCGCTCATTGCAGTGAAGTTCAAGACAGAAGTTGTATTTGAGTTCTGTGAAAGTTCAAGCGGGATTAAAAAAGTGGTGAGTAATGTGCTATATTTACTGTATCAAACAGCATGTATGCAACCAATGAGTTCATTCACGTTTACTTTTTGTTTCACCAACCACAGAAAGGTACCGAGTCCTTAAGAGGACTTCTGAGTGTAAATTAAAACCCAAGAGTTTCTCGTGCGCACCAGAAAGTGAGAAAGTGAAAGTTTCACTTTCTCGTGCGCATGAGAAACCCTTGGGTTTTAATTTACACTCATAAGTCCTCTTATGGGCTCCGTAGAAGGCTTTCTGAAAGTTTATTGTATCATACAGCCTGCACTGTATATGCAAGTGGCGGCAGCTTTTTTTTATGGGGGAATAGATAGGGGAAGCTCAGACTAGGTGCTTGGTCATTATGCTATTTAAACAGATACATTATTGATTCAAAGTCAGGATTGTCATCATGGTCATTGCAATTAAGATAATTGTGTTATTACACAATTGCACTCTAATTGCAATTGCATTTCAATGTGCACTCAATGTTTATCTTATTTGACAGCTCAAATGACTACACGTTTAGCAAGCCTTATTAATAATTTATTTACAAACTTTTTGGTGACATTTTAGGGGAGGCTGAGGTTCACTTGCAGTCTTATAACCAATGAGTTCATTCATGTTTACTTTTTGTTTCACCAACCACAGAAAGGTTTCTGAAAGTTCTTGCCTTCATGTTGTTTCAGGTTGATCAAGTTTTCAAAGAAACTTTTGAAATAATCTATAGAAATAATACTGTTATATGCAGGTAAGATACAGTTATTGTATCCTCTGTCTAAGTATGCTGTGTTACTGTGCATATAATACACAGTATATAGTGTAGTATACTCTGTACATTTGGATGGACATTATTACATTACAATATTATATTATTACATTACAATATTATATTATTACATTATCCTCTGTCTAAGTATGCTGTATATACTGTGCATATAATACACATACTCTGTACATTTGGATGGACATTATTACATTACAATATTATATTATTACAATATTATCGTTGTATCTTAAAATAGGGGGAGCGTGTGTCATTTCTGAAACTTTCCAGACATTTTCTAATGTAGTTTATGTCTTTAAACTGCGAGGCACACTTTTCATGGTTGCACAATTGTTGAGTGAAAATGACAAGAAAATTACATGGTAATTTTTATTTTCTATGTCTTGTAGATGAATGACATCAGATCTTTAGTATTTCTATGCGTTGCATAGAAGTTATTGTGCATTATTTACAAATAGCTAAATGCGTGGTAGCCCTATAAATGAAAGTTTTTGAGTTGTGAGACATTAAAGATGATGTTAATAACCTACACTTACTTTTCCCAATCTATGGCAAAGTGTACCGTATAGTCTACTCTGTACATTTGGGTACTTTATTGCAGGCTACGTACATTAGAATGTACGTTATATATAGAGGGCAATTCTAGCGTTATGGACGTGACATTTTCATGCATTATTGATGAACAAAAGGCCAAATAGCCTCCACAAACCTAGCAGTATTTCACAATTTTGTTCATATTCTTATGCAAACTCCATGGCTGAATATAGGCAAACACAAAAAAAATATGATCATGATTTACATCATAAGAATATGAGCCTTTCAATTTGCGTTATGGGCATGACGAAAAATGCTTTTTTGGGAGAGTAGTTTTTGCTGTGAACTCTGAAATTTTTAGAGAAACGTAAATATTACTACATTCATGCCAAACAGGACACCTCAGTAAACACAGAGAAAGTCTTAATTTAAATGTTAAATGTAAAAAAGTTGGTTTTCATTGGGAGAAATGGCGTTATAGACGTGACGTCTGGAAAAGACTTCCAAAACTATACAATAGTTAGCACTGCAATAGATAGCATTGCAGCTTTGTGTGTGTTATCACCCACTTATGCCCATTATAAGCCCCTCCATAGTCTTACATTATGGCTGAATAGGGTAAAACATAGGGTAAACAAACAGATATCCTTTCGAAACTTGCTCAGATGATTATTTACATTGAGACAATACTTCTTTGTAATCCAAGTTTTCTGAGAGAATTTGTATGTCCATGTAGATGAGACTTGAAGTTTTAAGGTGAGGTTTACTTTTTCGTGGAATTGCCCATACCAATGTTTACCTCTGGATGTACTTAATTATATGCTATGTATGTACATTATATGTAGTCTACTCTGTGTATGTGGATGTTCATTAGAATACACTGTGAACGTTGTCATGCAGACGAGCACAGAGTAGCGAGGATCCTGAGGAAACAGATGTGGAGGTTCTGTTGGAGTTTGATCCTGATGCCTTATCCAGTACATCCTCCTCCTCCTCTCCCTCTTTCCCCACCAAGAAGACAATTAATAGAGCCTTGAGCCAAGCTGCTAACAATGTCAACCTACCCTTCTATGACATTGAGTTCATACGTAAGCAGTGAACCTACACACACACACACACACACACACACAGACACACACATATACACATACTACTGCTCTTACACACATACATACACATATGTACACACATGATTAAACACACACTTTCATTAGTACACAAACTTTCATTTTGTAGCCAAAGTTTCCATAATTAGCGTGCATGGATTGTCTGTTAGCTTGATTCAGTGTATCAAGATATTATGGGTTTAATATATGAAATAGTGACAATTGGTGTACCAAAGATGATCAGTTCTCTCTGGTACCAAGAGTGAAAAATAACAATACCTCATCCAGATGTCTACTGTGTCCCTCAGTGACTGTCTGTGTCTGGAACGTCCCAGTGTAGGGGTGAAGGACAATTACACAATTTAAGACCATAATTTAAAAAAAAGCAAATGATAATGCCGTCAAATTGAAAATATTTATTTTACAAAAAGAATAAGAAATGATGAAGCAAGGTAATGAGCAAATCAAAACTTCATGGTCTTACTCTCAGACTCTTACTCTAAGAGACACAGTTGAGGTGGGAAAATTGGGAGCGCAGGTTTGGGCCGATGGCAGAGACGACAGAGCGTAGTGCAGCATGGTGGAATGCATCTCCTCTCACGTGACCAAAGCCATCTTTAGAAAGGATGCTGCCCCAGTTAATCTGCACATCGAAAAGTAAAATAATAATCTCCAAATTCCTGCATATAACCTCTTTATAGGGAGGGAAAGTGATATGTGTTCCTATCTCATCGACTTAAAAAATATTCCATGACGATATGACTTGGAACATATACACCCCCAAAAAATATGTTGTGTATAGACGAATCCGAGGAAACTACCGGAAGTAAGCAGGCGCCATTGTTGAGCTACCCAGATCGCCAATCTGTCCATAAGAATAACGTGATAGCACACCATAAAATGCCATGATTTACGAGATTCATTACTACCTGTATAATGTCAGAGTATTCCATGGTCTTTGCTGTTAGTTGTCATTGACTGTACATTGTCAAAATGTTTTGTTTACAGTCCAACAATGGCGTCGCCACAAGATGGCAGCCTACACAAAACGCTCGTCGGATTCGTCTATATTACAACTATCTATGACCTGTGAAAGTACCATGCGAAATTTTGCTGTCTCCTCAGAGATTGAATGTATGCTGAAATCGTCAGAAAAACAGAAAAAGAGAGGATGACGTTGAATGAAGAAATCAAGTTTACTTTCAAGTTTGCTTTCGGTTTGTCTGCTGACATTGAATGAATATTCCGAGATACCTAGGACGGAATTAGTTTCATCTGTGTCTTATGCAGCCTGTAGACATCCATTTAATACTACGAGAGCCATTATGACTCTGACTATTACTTGACCCCATAGTTCTCGTGTTGATTCTCTAATTATATGAAGGACAATTGAGAAGCCTGTTCTCAAAATATATAATTATAATTATCTTTATTCTATATATTTGTACCCGTATAGCCTATAGGCCCACACTGGCCCTTATATTTGAGCCCTAAGCCCTCTCAAGGCCCACACAGGGCCTGCATGGGTTTCTGGGGAGCAATCAGCTACTTGTGGGCTGCCCACAAGTCCAAAGACTTGGTTTGTGAGTGTGTGTGTGTGTGTGTGTGAATGGTTATACTTTTTGACTTGAAATGTTAACAGATTTTTCATGTTAACAGATTTTTTGTTTCATCCACAGAGGCTACTGAAAGCCTTGGAGATCAAATAGATTTTGAAGATCCATCAGGTATGACGATCCTTAATTTCTAGAGTTTTAGTAGGTGGTAATTTTATGTGTTTGTCATTATGACTGCCTCAGGACTGAAACACAAATTACTTATTTTTTTATTTTCCCAGAGATAATGTGTTACAACCAAAGCCTGTGCGAGTCTTGTATTCCAGTCATGACTGTGAGAGTTTCACATGAATCAGACATATTGGATTCACAGCTTCTAGATGATGTGAGTCTGAACCTTCTTGTAACAACCCTTCAAGTTGATTTGTTGACACACCTTGTGACAGTGTGATGTGTAAGCAGTGAGCCATTTAATATCAGTAGTACCTCTTAGCTGTAAAACCAGCGTAACCTATAGACTTGAGTGTAATTCTGAACAGTTATCATTCTAACTTAGCATAGATTCATTTTACAAAGACAAAACTGTAAAAAATGTGTCATAACAATTCATTCATAAATATCAGTTCCTCCACCAAGGAGTGATTTTAGGGTGTTTTCACACTTGGTCCCTTTTAAGTGAACCGAACTCAGTCTTCTTAAAGTGGACTAAAAAGGGAACCCAAACAAAAAGAACTGTTCTGTTTGTGTTCACATTATCAAAGACTTGACCTCTTTCTGGTCTGCTTCAGCTCTAATGAGACCTCAGTTTTCTTTCTGTTCACATAAAGTTCTTCTGGAGGTCTCAGACCTCTTTGAGTGCTTTGGATTATGGGGGATGGTGATGGTTGGTATTGCGTTTTCTATTCATAATAACATTTCTGTTGGGCATTTTTAGGATTATAAATGTGACCGAACAAAGGCAAGCATGGTACAGGTGGCTACAGTTGAGTAGTAGGCCTATAGTCCTGTGGCCACGCACATTTCCGTTTTTGGATGGGTGCTGGATCAAAGTAAAATGTACTTGTCAACAATGAGATGGTCCGCACACCAGTTAGTTGTTCCCTTTTTTTCTTCTTTTTTTTCAGTGAAAAAAAATAAATAAAAAAGGGAACAAAAAACTGGTGTGCGGACCATCTTATTGTTGGCTACAGTTGAGTAGGCCTATAGTAAGTTTCTTAGGTAACACTTTATTTTAAGCTTCACATATTAGCCATTAATACATACCTAATGCCTGTATTGGTGACTTGCAAGGCATGTGTTAGGCAACATTAATCATTTGTTAGGCGTGTATTCGCAAGTTTCTTGTTCATGACTAATTAGGCCTTTATTCTTGATATAATCTTAATAATGCCCTAATAAGCCTTGATCTCGACTTAATAAGTAGTGGTACCTACCAAAATAGATTATGTATAACCCACTAGTACTTGCTTATTCTACAAGTGTTTCTTCCACTATTCTGGATTTATTCGGGCAGTATACTAGTGGGTTATACGTGTTCTAATTTGGTAGGTACTTCAACTTAGTAAGTAGAGATCAAGGCTTATTACCGTAATTTCCCGACTATTAGCCGCAACTTATACAGTGATTTTGCAAATTTTCTTCCGCTGTGAGGTTAAAACTGGGGGCAGTTAATATGGTGTTAATATGGTTTTGTTATATTTTAACTTGCATAAAACACTGTCCTGCGGCTTATATGCGGGAAATTACTGTATTATTATTGCTGCACACAACTAGCACAAGCTAAAGTTTTTTTTATTGTATGGACATCATACATACAGCAATTGTGCTGCAGTTTTCTGTCAAAATACTGCACTGTTAATTGCATGACAGTTGCATACGAATGCAACGATGAGGAATTCTGTAACGTTATCCTAGATATACTGTACTCGTTACATTTTTATCTCGTTGTGAAGAACAGACGTTTGTCATGTCTGCAGCATATTTACATCATGATCAGAGGGGTAGAGAAAACTCCATCTGTTCGAGATAAATACAGGAGCAAGCCATGCGACAATGGCAAGTCTAGAGGGATTAAATACAATGCAAAAAAGGCAAAACAAAACCGGACCGTTTTGTTTTTAACACCGAACCGTACCACTGATTTTTAGCGAACCGGCTCAATCCAGGGGTGTTTTTAGGGGTTCTGAGTACGTTTTTTGTGTTCACAACTGACAGAAAACATGCTGAGTCATCATTTGAGTTCGTTTAGAGGGCTGAAAGGGACCCAGTGTGAGAATTTTCACACACACACACACACACACACACACACACACACACACACACACACACACACACACACACACACACAGTGTGTATAAATCAGGGAAACAGACATTCAGGTTCTTTGCATTAATGCTGTTGAAGTGTGTAATGAATAAATTTATTAAAGTATGATATCTAAATTCACTTGACTACCCATAAATGTGCGATTGTCTTTTTCGGTTTTACTTTTACAGATTAGCAGAGAAGCTAACAATACTTCCCTAGATACCTTTTGGAAGATTGGTTCTTCTGAATTCGATTGTTCAAGGTTAGTGTAGCTCATAGAACCTAGGTCTGTTCCTTTAGTTGATTGGTCTCCCAGGATAATAATAAAAGATACTGAACTGGACTGAGTCTACAGTCTTTCTGAAACACTTTTTGACTCCTTTCTTCTCTCTCCTCTCTCAAAAATGTCTTCTCTCAAAGGCATATTTTGGAGTTGAATCTGTGGTTTAAGCTGCGTTCAAATGGAACATTCTGTTTCTCAAAGAGACACCGGAAAAGCCATCAATGCGCTTATTATCAATGAACATGTCATAGGTGACCAAACACACACACACACACTCAAACATACACACAATTTATTAACAGTAACTATGACTGCATGTAGTGTAGTGTACTGCATGCAACTGTAGTGTATATCAAATTCATGTGAGGAGTAAAACCAAACTGTTTCCTTGAGTGGAATTAAACAAACTGTCTGAATCCACTGTAGCATTGAAGAGGATTATCGCAATCACCTTTAAAGCATACATGACATTTGAGGAATGCACAAGCAATTTCTGTAGAAACATAACAAAACTGGTAAGTAATATGCTTTGAACCAATTAGGCTTCACATTTTTCATGAATAGGAGACTTAGAAACTTCTATGTCTTCTGTATTTCAGATGGAAACGTATAGTAAATCACCCAGATCAACCATTTGTAAATGCAGGTAAGTTAGGAACTTTATGTAAATGCAGGTTACAGGTTAAGTTAGGTTACAGAGGAACCATTTATAAATGCAGGTAAGTTAGGCTACATTGGGACGTTCTGTAAATGCAGGTAACTTATAGGTTACAAGAGGAACCATTTGTAAATGCAGGTAAGTTAGCCTACAATGGAACACTGTAA
>JAODXP020000035.1:1920213-1943869 GCA_027497455.2 Sardinella longiceps | reverse complement strand
GTAAGAAAAGTCAGTAAGTAAGTAACTCCTCACCAGTCTGACTGCTCTCTCCGTATCCATGAAGAATGTTTTCCTCTTTAATGCTGACAAGCTGTGGATTCTGGAATGAGGCAAAATCCTGTGAGTGAGGATTTGGAGGGTGAGTGTAACGATTCTGTGTCTAACGGAGGCCAGCTAGCTCGTCTAGCTCGGCGGTAGTACGTGTAAATCCTCATCACCCAATTCCATGGGCGCTTCTAACACGCTGAGTTAGAAGCTCGGGCTTTTAGCTCAGTTGGTTAGAGCGTCCCACTCCCATGCCGGGAGTTTGTAGCTTGCGGGGTGGCGGGTTCAAGACTCGTGTGCGGTGCGGACCGCCACCGGCTACATGTGCATCATAATTAAAGACAATAAATGGAAACAATAATAAAGTTTACTTCACCTGTGTCTCTTCATTTTTAATGTGATCCTGATCGGTCATGAGTTCAACTCCATCTGGGAAAGAGAGGAGAAGAGAGGAAGGCCTTCAGAAACATAATTTAGCATATTGCGTATGTGTATTGTTTGTATATGTGTATATATAGGCATGAATATAAATTATGTACATTGCATAGCTCTGTCTCTGATGTGATAAAAAAAGATTATCTCTTTGTGTGTGTCTGTGTGTGTTTCTACCAACTTTTCCTCACTGGGCTAACTGTTCTCTTCATATCCACACTTGTGTGTGTGTCTGTCTGTCTGTGTGTGTGTGTGTGTGTGTGTGTGTGTCTGTCTGTCTGTCTGTGTGTGTGTGTGTGTGTGTGTGTGTGTGTGTGTGTGTGTCTGTGTGTGTGTGTGTGTGTGTGTGTGTGTGTCTGTCTGTGTGTGTGTGTGTGTGTGTGTGTGTGTGTGTGTGTGTGTGTGTGTTGTGTGTGTGTGTCCAACTCCTCCTCACCAGACTGACTGTTCTCTTCATATCGACACTGTTCAGTTTTAATGTCTGCAGAGACGCTCTGCTCGGTTTGTGTAGAAAAGAGAAAGGCTCACACCTTTTTATTCGAGAGACAAACTTACATGTATCAATGCTCTGCTAGGTCACCAACATAACTGAAGGGCTGACAGTGAGAAACTTACATGTATCAATGCTCTGCTAGTTCACCAACATAACTGAAGGGCTGACAGTGAGAAACTTACATGTATCAATGCTCTGCTAGTTCACCAACATAACTGAAGGGCTGACAGGGAGAAAAAAATCCTGAGCCTGAACTTTTCTTCCATCACGGTCGGGGAGGCTGGGTGTGTTGTGTTTGCGACGCACTTTTAGAACTCTACTTGGATTGGATTGTTATACCTACCGGTAGGTATGAATAATAATTTAGGGGCATACAGTAGCAGCATACATGTGATAAAAAGATTATTTCATTGTGTGTGTGTCTTTGTGTGTGTGTGTGTGTGTGTGTGTGTGTGTGTGTGTGTGTGTGTGTGTGTGTGTGTGTACAACTCCTCCTCACCAGACTGACTGTTCTCTTCATATCCACACTGTTCAGTTTTAATGTCTTCATGTGTGTGTGTGTGTGTGTGTGTGTGTGTGTGTGTGTGTGTGTGTGTGTGTGTGTGTGTGTGTGTGTTTACAACTCCTCCTCACCAGGCTTACTGTTCTCTTCATAGCCACACTGTTCAGTTTTAATGTCTGCAGAGACGCCCAGCTCTGTTTGTGGATCAACTTCATCTGTGGAAGAGAAACAGAACACAACTCACAAACATTTATAAATTCACAATGCTTACAATCCAATCTACAGCTCCATTATATTGTTTTTATCATCTTTGGGTGACATTTTAAGTGATTAATTGATTATTTCTATTAACATACAGTAGCTCTGCCTCTGGATAACCTGAGCAGTGGACTAACCATAACCATCTCCTTCACATACTGTACATTTTTTTTAATTTTTCGCATAATTTATGACTTTATTGTGCTTTTACTTTCTACCAATTACTGTACTTGCTTTTATTTTTGTGCAGCACATTGAAATGCCTTTGTGTACGAAATACGCTATATAAATAAACTTGCCTTTGCTTCTCCTCTTAGCAAATGGCACTCCCAGTAGGTATTGTACTGTGTTGCAACATGATTATCCCTCTTTTGTAAGTCGCTTTGGATAAAAGCCTCTGCTAAATGCATAAATGTAAAAGTAATGTATTTTTGTTTTTGCTGCCTTGGTTTGTTTGTGTGTGTGTGTGTGTGTGTGTGTGTGTGTGTGTGTGTGTGTGTGTGTGTGTGTGTGTGTGTGTCTGTACACAAGTCCTTACCAGTCTGACTGCAGTCTCCATATCCATGAAGAACGTTTTCCTCTTTAATGCTGACAAGCTGTGGATCCTGGACAAATGATGAGACTGGCTCACTCAGACTCCAGACGGCAGTCAGTTTCAGACTCTGGACATTAGAATCATCCATCTGATTCTCCTGGGTATCAGAACAGACCAGCAGACTCAGAGTCTTCGTGTCAGGTAAACTCTGGACCAGACCTGGTCAAATCTTGAACTTTCAAATAATGAATTCTTCAGATTTCTGCAAATTAGGCAGTTACTTAATATTATTATTACTATTTGCAATGCTGAAAGAGGCCTTTCACCATCTGCTATTAAACAGTAGGCCTAATATGATGGGGTTCTGCTGGTGTAAATAGCTATCTGTACAGTTAGCCTACTAAGTTTTCAATGCCTAGTTTAAACTGCTGGAACTGTCATTAAACAAAGTGCTCTGAACACAAAGATGGTATAGCTACACTTAGTCTTATATAAAATACATTTGCAACATTTCGGTCCTGGAAAGATGGAGTATGGTATAACGTTAGGTTGGAGGCTTCAGAGAGAGAGAACACCTTGATTAATTACTATATTGCTTTGTTGAGGATGTTACAGAAACTGCCTAAGACTTCGCTATATTCTGGATGAGTCCACTGAAAAGTCTCTTCATTATGTCGTTTATTGTGATCATTACAAGCTAAAGTTACTCACCTCATCTCAGTATAGAGTTTCAATGGTGAGGGGTGGGCGACGATGCTTCCCCTGTGATGTAGGCTCCTATGTAAGTGTCTCTTTGTAGGCTACGTCGTATATTTCCTTCAGGTTAACGTTAACTTTTCAAACTATGTGCCAATCTATTCAACTTCCCTCGCCATAAAGAAAAATATCAACTTAGTTTTCTATCCATAGCATTTCGCAAACAATAATGACCACGCAAGTACCAACTACCAAGGCAATGCTGTTTTGTTTTGTTTATCTTCTTCGGCTGACTTTTAATGTGTAATGGATATTATGTACGTCACTTACTAGTGCCATCTTGCGGAGAGGATGAAGAATTACTCTGAAAATCATGAGGGGACAAGAGGACCGTTCTGGGGACAAGTTTGGCATTTTACAGTCTTACTGATCAGTTTTAATGAGACATCAGCTTTTTTGTTTAGTGAATGAGACAGGCCCAATGTTTACAATTTTTTAACAATTTTGACATGCCTCTACTCCAACAGGTAGGCAAACGCTGGCTGTTGCTGTAGGCCTATCACCATCCTCTACAGAATGGCTGCATCATGCAGTCTGTAAACCTAATAAAGTTGAAATTCTCAATGGCAAAAAATGGAAATGAAAATTCTTTAACATCCAAATCCGTTTTGATAGTTTGTTATGGTTAAAAAAGAAAAAAAAAAGAATAGAAAATAATAATGAACAAGTACATGAAAATGAAAATGCTTTAGCCTATTGCATTTCTATGACAATTTTACCAAGTCTGGACTTCTGGTGCAGGCTATAGCAACCTTTCAATGATCAGCCAGGTTCAAGGATTTTATTTGCCACATACATTGAAGTAAGACATGTAGTGAAATTGCATTCAGAAAAGACAGAGAAAGACTAAAAGGAAAGAGAAAGAGGGAAAGAGAGGGAGAGAGAGAGAGAGAGAAAGAAAGAGAGAGAGAGAGAGAGAAAATAAAATAAAAGAAGTAATACTCATAGTCTCCAGTATATTAGTCAAAAGTAGAATTGACATTTTGGATCAAACGATGCTTCATGTACGAGCTGAGCCTTTCAACAGTAGTCATGTAGGGGCTCTTAAGTACAATAATACAACACCTCTCCCCGTCTCCCTCTTCCTCTCATTTCCTCTCTCACACTGTTCTCTCCTGCCTTGTCCCCAGTGTTGAGGAGTAACGCAATTACATTATTTAATAACAAAATAAACGTCACAGTAATCAGTTACATTACTTTGAAAAAAAAATGTATTATTGAGTTACAGTTACTACAAGAAATGTTCAAGAAATGTTCAGAATTACAATTCCAGTTACATCTCAATATCTTCTGCAGAAACATTGGCTGTGTGTACTTTGTCTGTACTGTACAACGTCCTCTATTTACAATTAAACATCATCAGTTAAAGGAATAGTCCACCTCGTTATGAAAATTGGTTATTCACCCCCTTACCTGGGGTTACATATGTGGGTAAGAGCATTTTGGTCTCAGTGCATACGCTGTCCTAGTCTGGCAACCCCAATTTCACCTTTAGCTTAGCATAGGCGCTGGAAAGTAAAGTTGCCAAAGAGTTGCTATCTGGCAACATTACATTCCAGCACCTATGCTAAGCTAAAGCTAAAAAATGGGGAAAATTGGCCACTTTATGAGCAGTACCAACAGAAACCTGCTTATTCAGTGATATTCACCAAGTCTGACACTGCTGTGGCTGTTTCGCTATGATGATTATTCTGAAACATCAACGGACACCATTATTGGTAAACTACACGTATTAAAACAATGGTTTAAAGTTCTTTTAAGGCAATTATCGGACATGCACAAAGCAAGCCATTCTGAAGCAGATTCTAAATGAGCCAAATATCAGAGACAGGGACAATCATCAAAATTTAGGTTTCGATCATTCATTCCATGAACTAATTTCCCCCTGTTGTTTGTCTGTGTCTATGTCCATGTCTTGTGTGGGTTTTGTTGTTGTTGTTGTTGTTGTTGTTGTTGTTGTCTTCGTCCCCATGGCACGATTTGGCGGGCGTCCGTGGGGAGGATCCCCCCCCCCCCCCTTTCTTTTTTTTCTTTCCATTGTCTTCCCTTTCATGTCTGGTTTTTGATTGTGTGTCGTTTTAAGGGTGGGGTGGGCTTTTGTTTTCTGTGGGTGAGGGTGGGATGTACACATATGTACTTTGTGATATTCTTTACAATGTGTGAGTTTCTGAGTATGTGATCTAATCTTAAAATTTTCAATAAACATTTGATCACAAAAAAAAAAAAAAAAATAGTTTTCGATGATTCTATTTCACATTAGACACTCCATGACCTAATACCTTCAGTCCTGTGAATGCAGTGCGAGATCTTCACTCTCTGTGTATTGATATGTTTTTTTTTTTTGGCTTAATTGAACTGCAATGGCTTTGTGCTATTTGACATTTTAATCAATTTCCAGGTGTTGATGACTGGAGAACCAACCTAAAATTCCAGGTTTTGTAAGTGTTCCTGGATGCGTCTAGCCTGGGCCTGCCCATACTTCCTGTCGCTGCATGAAATTTCACGATCAAGTCGTATGGTCAAAGACGCAATTTCCTCAACTCTTGAACCCAGAAATATCAGGACCCAATGACAAACGAGCAGGCAACTGTGGAAGTGGTTGCAAGGGTACTCGATGTGATTGCTAGGTTGTTGCCAGGTTAGGATGGGTGAGAACCATGATCTAATACCTGTGAACGCAGTGCAAGATCTTCACTCTCTTTTGGCTGTGCGAGCACACTAGTGTCGTTTAAGACATCCCTTTTGAGTGAAGTGTCACACGGACTGCAGTGGTACAGCTGGTGCTTTTTGAAATACCCTCCATCAGTGAAGCTCTTGCCACACTTACAGTGGTACGGCCTCTCTCCTGTGTGACTGCGCAGGTGTTTTTTAAAATACCCGCCGTCTGTGAATGTCTTGTCGCACTGAGTGCAGTGGAACGGCCTCTCTCCTGTGTGAGCGCGCTGGTGTTGTTTGAGATATTCCGCTCGTGTGAAACTCTTGCTACACTGATTGCAGTGGTACGGCCTCTCTCCTGTGTGAACGCGCTCGTGTAGTTGGAGTGTTCCCTTCTGAGTGAAGCTCTTGTCACACTGAGTGCATTGGTACGGCTTCTCTCCTGTGTGAATACGCTGATGCACTTTGAGAACTTCTACCCGAGCAAAGCTCTTGTCACACTGAGCGCAGTGGTACGGCTTCTCTCCTGTGTGAGTGCGCTGGTGTAGTTTGAGATATTCCTCTCGAATGAAACTCTTGTCACACTGAGTGCAGTGGTACGGCAACTCTCCGGTGTGAATGTGTAGGTGTAGTTTAAGACATCGTCCTGTGCTGAAGCTCTTGCCGCACTGAGTGCAGTGGTATGGCTTTTCTCCTGTGTGAGTGCGTTGGTGTCGTTTGAGATTTCCCTCTCGCCTGAAGTTCTTGCCACACTGAGTGCAGTGGTACGGCCTCTCTCCTGTGTGAGTGCGCTGGTGTATTTTGAGATATTGTCCTGTAGCAAAGCTCTTGCCACAATGACTGCAGTGGTAAGGCCTCTCTCCTGTGTGAATGCGCTGGTGTACTTTGAGATTTTGTCCTACACTGAAGCTTTTGCCACACTGAGTGCAGTGGTACGGCTTCTCTCCTGTGTGAGTGCGCTGGTGTTGTTTGAGACCTCCCTCTTGAGTAAAGCTCTTGCCACACTGAGTGCAGTGGTACGGCCTCTCGCCTGTGTGAATGCGCTGGTGTACTTTGAGACTTTGCTCTGTAGTGAAGCTTTTGGCACAATGCTCGCAGTGGGGCAACTTCAATCTTTCCCCTGTTTTCAAAATAATAAGAAAAAAAGAACAGAAGTCAATTGTTAGATAAATAGACAATACAACTGCTTGCACTTTGTAAAAACATCCTCAGTAAATGAATCAGTTATTAAATAGCTTATTAACATCATTAAAGGTTATGTGATCAGGAAAAACTAATTTGCCAAGAGTAGCACTCAAACATTCGATCCTACTTCTCAACAGGCGTCTCAACAGCGTCTCGTCGCCCGACACACCTGCCGCTTTTAACGCCGAAATCACCTATCTCCATACAAAGTCAATTACTTCCGTCGTCCGTGTCACCTGAATTGCTTTTGGTCGGAATGCACAATAATATGGCAACGGCCTCATTGTATTTACTGAACAAATAAATAAAGTAGTTAGTAGCTACAAGCAGAGAGCAATAAAGAGCGATCAAATATTTCTGGAATTGAGTATTCTGTCCATTATTTCATCAATTGATTGAGTAATTGGATATAAATTGATTTTGAGGTTTTAAACAGCATGTTATGCAACATGAAAGGCTATTGGCTGTTATTATATCATCCCAACGCTATTGGCTTCTAAAGTCATTAAGAGCATGTGGCATCTGACATTGTACCAATTTTATGGTTATGTAGTAGAGTACAGCCACACTCATGGCACAATCATACCTTGGTGTGAAACAGGTCACATGAATGAAATTCAACTTGAGGAATGCATGCTATTTGCCAAGGTTTATTTACTATTTGTTTGTTGGTTTATAAAAAGGAAACAGGATTGTAGGCCTATGTCCTGCATCAAATCATTAAGGAGTAGCCTACATTATGCACGATGAGGAGACAGGTAGGGAGAGAGTGTGTGTGTCTGTGTGCCCACGGATGAGAGAGCGAAGTGGATGGCCCACTTGGTGTGTGTGCTCTCCAATTATAGATATGCTTAATCATTACTCATACTAGGCGACAAATTATTGCAAATACTGTAAGTAGCACTAGCATTTACATTAGTTATCGATCGCTTTGAGGCTTTGGTGACTTTGGTAAACTGCCGTTTTGTTGCGAATTTTCAATCTGAATTGGCCTTAGTTGTTAACTAAATCACTTACTTAAATATTCTGTGGAATACTGTGGTAATGCAGTGTACACCCATCAAGCTGGAATTTAGATTTTTGGGGGCGAAGTCTCGGAATTACATAGACTTGCCGAATACAACTTTAATGAAATGTGATTAAACAGAAGTTAATGGAGTGTACAGTACACCCATCAAGCTGAAACACAGCAATGATTGATTTGTAGTGCCGGACTATGAAATGCTCCCTGACTGGACGCTAGCAATATATGTACGCTAGCAAATGTATAAAACTCCTCCTCACCCGAATGACTGTACTCTCCATCCTCTTCGTCATCATCATCATCTAATTCCACTTCCATCTCATACTCCTCTTCCTCCTCTTCATCTTCACCTTCATCCTCCTCCTCCTCCTCCTCTTCATCTTCAGAGACTGGGGCCTGTAGTAGATTCACACCATCAGACGGCACCAGTGAAGCCTGAGTGAGAGAAGAGACTTTTATAGGTTAGTTAATCAGGGCTGATAGTGGAGAAAAAAAAAACAACAACAACAACATCCTGATCCTTAAACACCAGGCAGGACCGCGTTTTTTCTATCTCCTGATCCTTAAAACACCAGGACCGCGTTTTTCTATCTCCGGAGCTCCACCTACAGTCGCCGAAATATTAGAAAAAATACAACTACGTTGCACATTCTCAACAACCGATGTAAATTTATTTGCAAACCAAAGAGTTCGAACCAAAGATGATCATTTTCGTGTGCTACGTTGTCTGACAAGCTGGTAATAAATGCGATTTCAGTTATATCTACTTTGAGTTTCTATTTCGTGGACCCGCCACCGGTCATATTGCAAGTGGGACTACGGCGAAACAAAAGCTAGAGAATGCCAATATTGGCATCGGTCACCCCGTAATTAACCATTTAATCATCTAAGTGACTTTGAGGCTGGTAAATTAACAGTAAAACGTTGCCTGGTGTCCCTTTAACTCTCCTTCCAGAGCGGTTGGGTTGGCATCTGTCTTTCGGATGAGACTTTAAACCGAGGTCCTGACTCTCAGTGGTCAAAAAAAATCCCATGACACTTGGGACAAGAGTAGGGAGTCCCCCGATGTCCTGGCTAAAGTCCAAACCTGGCTCATTCAATCTGGCCCCCTAATCATCCTTCAATGTAATTGGCTCATTCAATCATTCCCTCACTCTCCACCTCTTCTGTAGCTGGTGAGCGTTCTAGCGCACACCTGGGCAAACTAAGGCCCGGGGGCCACATGCAGCCCGTTGAGCTGTTTTATCCGGCCCGTGGAGCCTTCCCAAAATAAAATGATTTCTCATTTAGCCAAAGTGACTTAGATTATAGGCCTGATTTATCAAATTTGTTGTATTTATGAAATACATATCCCACCCTTTTAACCCTGCATGTTCTCTGAACATGTGTCTCCTGGTTTCAGACATGCAAATTTACCAATTGACAGTTAACACCCGGGCCATTAGTCAAGATCTAAAACCCAATGTGGCCTTCGACCAAAATAATGCCCACCCTGTTCTAGCGTGTGCAACTCACGGCATTGGGATAGAATTCTCTAACCACTGAGCTAAAAGCCCAGGCTTCTAACTCAGCAGTTAGACAGACGTTCATGAATCATTAGATTGTGAGGATTTACACGTACTGGCGCCAGCTATCCTAGGCTAGCCTGAAATCTGGCCTGGTTAATGTGTTATGCTGATTAATTGTCATTACTTTGATACTGTTGAATTTAATGTAAATATTCCCTTATAAGATGGCCAACATTACAATATTAAGCACAAAAGTAAAAGTAAAGTTCATCACCTGGGTGTGTTCAGTTTTAATGTCTGCAGAGGAGGCCTGATCTGTCATGAGATCAACTCCATCTGGGAAAGAGAACAGAAGATAATTGATGTGATATGGATTGACACCCATTAATGCATTCAAGACAAACACTACTAGCTCTTTAACTCAATGCCAACGTGTGTGCGTGTGTGTTCCATACTGAATGTTAGAAAATGTGTGTGAAATCCTCCAGGGTGTGTGAGAAAGTGTTTCTCTGACTGTGTGTGTGTGTGTGTGTGTGTGTGTGTGTGTGTGTGTTTTCTTGTACTATATGTTGGAAAGTGTGTGTCTCTCTCTTCCCCTGTGTGACCTAACTCCTTACCAGTCTGACTGCAGTCTCCATATCCATGAAGAACGTCTTCCTCTTTAATGCTGACAAGCTGTGGATCCTGGACAGATGATGAGACTGGCTCACTCAGACTCCAGGCTGCAGACAGACTCAGACTCTGGGCATTAGAATCATCCATCTGATCTCGGGGTATCAGAACAGACCAGCGTGTATTCAGACTCTTGGCGACAGGGTTTGATTCGCACTGTGAACCTAAACAGTTCGGTGGTTGGTGCTAATTTTGAGCCGTAGCACACATCATACAAATGCAGTGTGATTTGCAACTGCTTTATGTGAACCTGGGCCGTTTCTTTATTATATCGTGGCGAAAGCTCCTCAACTAATGCTGTCATTCCCACGTTGTCGGAATTTGAAGCGAATGACGTTACAGTCTGATTGCGGAGAATAACGTTACTTCCGCTGCACGTCGCATGTTTTTTTTTTTATTCCGGTGAAAGTAGACTTCAATGTTAATCAAATAGAATCTTCGACCTACCTAGCGATAGAAAAACACCATCATATTTCCACATTCATTTTCTTTCCACAAGCCAGTCACAACACAACAACGTCCACCACCATGGAGGAGGACAGGGTTTGTTTTGTTTTTTTCTTCTTTGACTGACGCATTCACAAACTGGTTGGTCGAGTCTGCATAAGCTTATCATTGCCACCTAGTGGAGCGGAAGCAAAAATGAATAAAACCAAAGTCCTTCTGTCTCTGATAAAACATCTCTCTACTCGTCTTATTAAATTAAAATTGCCCTCCTGGCGGCTTTTTCACAGGAATCCCATGTCCTCACAACGTTAAAGAGGCCAGGCAGTTTCCCCAACTACTGATTGGGATCTGGTTAACAGTAACTGTGCTTGAAAAACAGATGCCAGGATGTCAATTTCATGGTTATGACAAATGCTAATTGGAAGATGAAGAAGAAGAAGAAGAAGTAGAAAACTTCACTTTCTGATAGCCTATGTGAAAAATGAAATGAAAAATACAAAAACTAAAGAAAATGACAGCTTACCTTTGATTGTCAAGAGGCAATGTCACAGTTAATACGCAAAATGCCAATATAGGCCTACTGTATAGCAGTGTTCATATGAGATGTAGGCTACCTGGTGATTGTAGCTCGGACACCTCCCCCCAATCACAACCCAACCCAACAAGATTGACACATTCTTACAGTCACACACTAGCCATGTGTAGCCTACACAACACACACACACACACACACACACACACACACACACACACACACACACACACAAAGAGAGGGGACACAATCAAAGGCTGTTGCTGATATAATTTGTATTACAAGTAAAAAAAGTGTACATGACAGGACAAAGACTGGCCTTGGCGAAACACTGACCAGCTGAAGGCACAGGTGCCGACTTCATCTTGGAACAAAAATTCAATGAACTACAGTATTTTGTGCGCTTTAAATAAAATAATAAAAATAACAAAAAAGGTGACCCAGAGAGTTAGTCTACACTGAGTCGACCAGCTGTACAAAGACTTAAGAGGAATGCTTGAGAACTTAAAAAACATTTGATCAGATTAATCTTCAACTCAACATTAACTCCTCAACAAACACAACAGTAGGGGTGCAGAAGGGCGTAGCAACATCATCCCCTTCCTCATCACATCAAAAACAGAATTAAACAAACAGACCAAAATAAAAACAAAAAACATTTCACGGTCATAGAAAAATAATTAAGTCAGGCCTTCCGAACACCTTATCAAAAGCAACGAGCAATCTTGTTCAGACCAAGGACCACTTTGTTCAAAAAATGTTTTTCAGGGACCACATACACTCGCGCTCCCTCACCAAGTTGTATGCTACTACCACTGCCTACCCTCTGACCAAATCAATAGGCTATTCTAAATTTTAATCTAGGCTACATGTGTGGGAACTTCACATTCAGACAGCTCAAACGTTTTAATATAAATTACAGGTCTGCCCCATAGTAGCCTATTCATTGTACAACTTCTCTTTGGCTCTCCAATAATGTTAGTGTGAAACAGACTAAATTAGCATTCTTTTTTTTTTTTTTTTTTGGAAATCACCTTGCGGACCACCAGTGGTCCCCGGACCACACTTTGAGAAAAATTGGGGATGCCATACTAGGAAAAGCAAGCACTGACACCAAAATGCTTTTACCCACATATAACTTAGGGTAAGGGGGTGAATAACCAATTTTCATATTTCTTTAAGAGATCCATTTAGAGCAGTGGTCCCCAAACTTTTTCTGAAAAGGGCCTGATCGCTCTGCTTGCCTCGAGCTACCTTGTAAATTACAGTAGATGCGCCTAGGCTACTTTATACAACAGGTCTATTTTAGCCTATTCAATGTAAACTACTAGTATTTAGGCCTATATTGATTTACTTTTGTGAAAATATAAGTATAATAGTCTGAAATGGAAATGGCTAAAACCACAAAATATTAATATTATGAGTAATATATGAGTAATATATGAAAGCCTAAGCATTATTTAAATATCTGATTTTATTCCAACATTTTTAAATGACCAGAATAGAATATTTTAATGCCATAACCTATTTGAAGTGAATTATTAATCGTTATACTGTATGTCTAGAACTAATTTTTTCTCATTCAGTGAAAGTTCTACCACACTGAGGCCCTCATTTACTAAGACTAGGCTATTTGCGCTGCGCCTGTTAATAGTGCACGCAGTGCCTCCTCATTGCGCGATGTATTTATCAAGGCTCAAACAGATAAGGCAAACAGCGCTTACCCCGCCCTCTAGTGCAAAATTACTGTAGCATGCCTCTCGCGCCCGTATGATCTCTATACTGGTCCTGCGTGGAATAGCGGGCGCAACAGAAGTTTTGCAACGAAGAATTAGTTTAACAATGGAGTTATTAGGTTATGAGGTAACTGACAATTCAGTCCTCACCACCCAAAACAACCAAGTCCTCACCACCCGAAAAAAGCAGTATGATATTTTGTCTGACATTAAAAGAAATAACTGGCAGATACTTAAATTAATGTGTTAGACTGGAAGTGATTAAAAATAACAACGGGGAAAATAAATTCAACGCAAGAAATAGCGCCTGAAAACGGATAGCGCCATCACAAAACCAATGATAAATCTACCCGTGTGCAGTGGTACGATCTTTCTCTTGTGTGCATATACTGGTGTACTTTGACATATTTCTTCTGAGTGTACAGAGCTACAGTCTCTCTCCTGTGAGTGCGCTGATGTAGTCTGAGATATTCCTCACGAGTGAAGCTCTCGTCACACTGACTGCAGTGGTACGGTTACCTCACTCACGTCAGATGATGCCCTACGTAACTTTAAGCCACTCCCGTGCAACGATCTGATGTTGAAGCCATTTGGAGGGATTTCAAGCCCAATATTGTCAAACCGAACCAATCAGGACTGCTGGCTGTGTAGCGGCTGCTGTAGAGGATTTCTGACTCCTGAAATAACTCTGCTGTCATTCAACATCAGATGTTCACGCCTTAGCGCTACATCTGACGTGAGTGAGGTAAGTGGTGCGGCCTTTGTCCTGTGTGAATGCGCTGGTGTTGTTTGAGATATTCTTTACGAATGAAGCTCTTGGTACACTGAGTGCAGTGGTACGGCCTCTCTCCTGTGTGAATGCGCTGGTGTTGTTTTAAAGTACCCTTTTGAGTGAATCTCTTGTCACACTGAGTGCAGTGGTATGGCCTCTCTCCTGTGTGAATTCGCTGGTGTAGTTTGAGATATTTATCACCAGTGAAGCTCTTGCCACACTGAGCGCAGTGGTACGGCCTCTCTCCTGTGTGAACGCGCTGGTGTTGTCTGAGATTCTCCTTTAGAGAGAAGCTCTTGCCACACTGAGTGCAGTGGTACGGCCTCTCTCCTGTGTGAATGCGCTGGTGTCGTTTGAGATCACCCTCTCGAGTGAAGCTTTTGCCACACTGAGTGCAGCCGAATGGCTTCTCTCCTGTGTGAGTGCGCTGGTGTCGCTTGAGTGCTCCTTCTTGATTGAAGCTCTTGCCACAGTGAGTGCAGTGGCACGGCCTCTCTCCTGTGTGAATGCGCTGATGTAATTTAAGCTGATACTTTGTACTGAAGCTCTTGCCACACTGAGTGCAGTGATACAGCCCCTCTCCTGTGTGAATGCGTTGGTGTCGTTTGAGATCACCGTCTCGAGTGAAGTTCTTGCCACACTGAGTGCAGTGGTACGGCCTCTCTCCTGTGTGAGTGTGCTGGTGTATTTTAAGATATTGTCCTGTAGCAAAGCTCTTGCCACACTGAGTGCAGTGGTACGGCCTCTCTCCTGTGTGAGTGCGTTGGTGTAGTTTGAGATATTTATCACCAGTGAAGCTCTTGTCACAGTGAGTACAGTGGTACGGCCTCTCGCCTGTGTGAATGCGCTGGTGTATTTTAAGATATTGTCCTGTAGAAAAGCTCTTGCCACACTGAGTGCAGTGGTACGGCTTCTCTCCTGTGTGAGTGCGCTGGTGTCGTTTGAGACCTCCCTCTTGTTTAAAGCTCTTGTCACATTGAGTGCAGTGGTACGGTCTCTCTCTTGTGTGAATGTGCTGGTGTACTTTGAGATTTGTAGTGAAGCTCTTGGCACAATGCTCGCGGTGGGGCAACTTCAATCTTTCCCCTGTTTTCAAAATAATAAGAAAAAAAGAACATTTTCAATAAATGGTTATTAATACAATACATTGTAAAGAACATCCTCAATAAATGGTTATTAACACAATACATTGTAAAGAACATCCTCAATAAATGGTTATTATTACAATACATTGTAAAGAACATCCTCAATAAATTGTTATTAACACAATACATTGTAAAGAACATCCTCAATAAATGGTTATTAACCCTTTAGACCCATAACGGCAGTCGCCGGCTGCGCTGCCTCTCCACGTAACGGCTGTGGCCGACCGACACGTTTCCTTGACTGTTTCAGTGTGAAACCTGAGCTAACAACCCTGAATTTTGTCATAGCCCAATAATATCACTACTTAACTTTATCATTGTACAAAAATATGTCAGTGTTTCAATTAAAACTTTTTGTGATATTTTACTTTTTTAATCTCAATCACGCGAAACGACAAACTCAGCGGCCGTGGCCGTTTTATGTGAAATATCTCGACGTCAACATGATCATTTATTTGTTTCCTAGTCGGCTGACTTCTCCTTCATAGCATCTGATAACAGGTTAGCTTGCCTATATTTACCTAGTGTTCAAGCTTGCTTTATCCTGCTAGATAGCTAATTACCCAAAGGCAAATTATTAACTATTTTCTCCGACATCTCACAGCCGCCTATAAACTTCCGCTGTACGTTTGAACGTGAAGAGTTGCACAGCTTGTGAAAAGTCTACAGCTAAGCGTACAGCGGAAGTTTATAGGCGGCTGTGAGATATCGGAGAAAATAGTTCCAGGATTTTCAAAATGCTAAATAAAACACGACAGGAATGGTTTTTCACGACGAGAATTGTTTTGCATGCCCATATAACAGCACTGATGACTCGGTGAGTAGCATATTTGAAAATAACAATGTTTTAGGTGGTTTTAGGGAACATTGTCAGACATGCACAAAGCTAGCCTGTCTGAAGCAGGAAGGGGGGTTCTGAAATAGCCGTATACTCGAGACAGGACCAATCATCCAAATTTTGGTGTCAATCGTTCTATTGCACCCTGGACACTCTAGAAAAGGGGCTAAATGTGTTAAAAACCGAACCTCCCCTTTAAGGCCAATTCAGACTGAAAATCCGCAACAAAACGGCACTTTACCAAAGTCACCAAAGCTGAAATACTAAGATAGCTTAGTAGTGCTGGACTATGAAATGCTCCCTGACTGGACGTTAACAAATGTATAAAGGTAGCTCCAGACCAAAGATCCGCGACGAGACGGGCTGCAACGTTCTAAAAACCTGGACGTTCTAAAACTCCGAAACTGCGATTTGACATGTTAAATCTTTTGCGATGCTTGCAACAATCTGCGACGGTTGATTCACACCACTGCAACTCTTCTATAAAACAGTTTCGTCTCGCCGTGGATCTTCAGTCTGAATTGGCCTTAAGACTCCTCCAGAAGGTAATGCAGTGTATACCCATCAAGCTGAAACGCAACAATGATTGATTACTAGTGCTGGACTATGAAATGCTCCCTGACTGTACGCTAACAAATGTATAAAACTCCTCCTCACCCGAACGACTGTGGTCTCCATATTCTTCATCATCATCTAATTCCACTTCCACCTTATACTCATCTTCATCCTCCTCCTCCTCCTCATCTTCCTCCTCTTCATCTTCAGAGACTGGGGCCTGCAGTCGATTCACACCATCAGACGGCACCAGTGAAGCCTGAGTGAGAGAAGAGACTTTTATAGGTTAGTTAATCAGGGCTGATAGTGGAGAAAAATAAACAACAACATCCTGATTGTGAACTCCATCGCAGTTGGGAGACATTAAACCGAGGTCTTGACTCTCAGAGGTCCTGGCTCTCAGTGGTCAAAAAAATCCCATGACACTTGGGACAAGAGTAGGGAGTAGGGAGTCCCCCGATGTCCTGGCTAAAGTCCAAACCTGGCCCCCTAATCATCCTTCAATGTAATTGGCTCATTCAATCAATCCCTCACTCTCCACCTCTTAGCTGGTGTGTGGTGAGCGTTCTAGCGCATAATGGCTGCTGTGCAGCTCACGGCATTGGGGTAGAATTCTCTAACCACTGGGCTAAAAGCCCAGGCTTCTAACTCAGCAGTTAGACAGCGTTCATGAATCATTAGATTGTGAGGATTTACACATACTGACTAAATATTGGCCTAACATTACAATATTACGCAAAAGAGTAAAAGTAAAGTTAATCACCTGTGTGTGTTCAGTTTTAATGTCTGCAGAGGCCTGATCTGTCATGAGATCAACTCCATCTGGGAAAGAGAACAGAAGATGATTGACACCCATTAATGCATTCAAGACAAACACTACTTGCTCTTTAACTCAATGCCAATGTGTGTGTGTTAGAAAGTGTGTGTGAAACAGAGTGTGTCCCTTCCTTTACTCCAGGGTATGTGTGTGTGCCCTTGTGTGAGAAAGTGTGTTTGAGACAGTGCTTGTGAGTGTGTGTGTTTTCTTGTACTTGCTAGAAAGGCTCTCTTCCCCTATGTAGGCTAACCCAAGTCGGTTACACTTTAATTGAAGGTACCGTCATAAGACTGACATGATGTTGTCATGAATATGTAAACTTTATACTCCTGTCATGACTTCTGTCATTATAGTGTCACCTGGTATTTGTTAGGGTTAGAGTTAGGCTATGTCAGAAGTCATGACAGGTTTATTAAGTTTATGACAACGTCACGTAGTTAATGACAGTGGCATATATGACGGTACCTTCAAATAAAGTGTTACCAAATAAAGTCAGTCCTTACCAGTCTGACTGCAGTCTCCATATCCATGAAGATCATTTTCCTCTTTAATGCTGACAAGCTGTGGATCCTGGACAGATGATGAGACTGGCTCACTCAGACTCCAGACGGCAGTCAGTTTCAGACACTGAACATTAGAATCCATCTGATCTCGGGGACTCGACAAGCGGACAAGCGTCAGGATTTGGGTTGATTCGCACTGCCTAAACGTTGTCTGACAGACAGTTCGGTGGTTGGTGCTAATTTTGAGCCGTACCACTCATCATACAAATGCAGCGCGACTGGCAACTGTTTACTATTTTTCAAGAACCCGGACCGTTTGTTTATTATATCGTGGCTCAACTATGCTCTCTTTCCCAAGTTTTCGGAATTTGAAACGATCACGTTATGGTTTGACTGCGGTGTATAAGCTATTTCCGCTGCACATAGCATGTTTTTTTTTTTTAATCCAGTGAATGTAGACTTTTCAATGCTAAACAAATACAATCTCCGACCTGCCAAGCGATAGAAAAACACCATCATATTTCCACATTCATTTCTTTTCACAAGCCAGTCACAACACAACAACGACCGCCGCCGCCATGGAGGACAGGGTTTGTTTTGTTTTTCTTCTTCCACCGACGCTTTTACAAACTTGGTTGGTCGAGTCTGCAGAAGCTTATCGTTGCCATCTAGTGGCGCGGAGGAAAACTTACGGACAAACTTGTGTCAAAAATGAATAAAACATATACTCGTCTTGTTTAATCTCAAATTGCCCTCCTGGCGGCTGTTTCACAGGAATCCCATGCCCTCGTAAGGTTAAAGAGGCCAGATGTTTCCCAGCTACTGCTTGGAAAACAGACGCCAGGATGTCAATTTGAATAAAATAACGGGCTGGTTACGACGAGGCTTACCTGCTTACATGCAGGCCAAACGCTATTTAAAAAAAAAAAAAAAGTTTGGGAAAAACAAACAAACAAACAACAAAAAAACCTACTTCACTTTCTGCATGTGGAAAATAAAATGAAAAATACAAAAGCTGAAGAAAATGACTCTAGCTTACTTTTGATTGTCAAGAGGCACTGTCACAGTTAATATGCAAAAATGCCAATAGGCATAGCCTACTGTATGTGCAGTGTTGATATGAGATGTATGACTGTACCTGAGTACTATAAATACACATTACACACACATATATACACACACCCAGGGGTGGACTGGCAATATGGCACACAGGGCAAATGCCCGGTGGGCCGACAAACTATTTGGGCCGACGGCCCTGACATTCTCACTGTAACTGTAATCATAGGCTTATTTTCTAATGGTCTGACCAGTATGGTGGTCTGGTTTTGTTCGAAATGCCAGGGCCGATTTTTTGTCCCAGTCCGCCCCTGCACACACACGCACACACACACACACACACACACGCACGCACGCACGCACACAATAAGAGAGGAGACACAATCCAAGGCTGATGTTCATATAATTTGTATTACAACAGAAAAAGTGTACATTCAAGTCTAACTACTGCACATGAAGACTGGCCTATAGGCGAAACACTGATCAGCTGAAGGCACAGGTGCCGACTTCATCTTGGAACAAAAAATCAGTTGTACAAAGACTTATAAGGAATGCTTGACAACCTAAAAAAAAAAAAAAAAAAACGTGATTAGATAAACCTTCAACTCAACATTTTCTAAACATCAGTGCAGAAAGGCGTAACAAAATCACCCACTTCCTCATCACATCAGAAACAGAATTAAACAAACAAAACAGAACAAAAAACATTTCACAGTGTTATGACCCCCTGTGCCCCCTTCAGGCCTGGCATGGGATATGCCAAGGCTATAGATACAGACGGCAAGTCTGAGCACGCCCCCAAAATCAGCTCCCCATGTTCCCTCTGGGGGAAAACAAAGCTGAAATCAGTGTGGAAGTCAATGAGATGCTAAGCTAGAGGTTACACAGAGCACCATCCACAAGGAGCTTGAGACATTTTTGAGGGCAATGCCTTAAGGTAGTAATGATGGTCAAATGGTCCAATGTGAATTCTGAACTTGACACCCCTCCAAACTTACCTCACTCACGTCAGATGTAGCGCTACGCGCGTTCATCTGATATTCAGCGATAGATGAATTATTTCAGGAGCCAGAAATCCTTGAATCTAACTGGGCAAACGGCTTGTCCATCAATTTAATTGACGTACACTGCAGCCAACCACATCGAAACCAACCGATGACGCTCGTTACGTTTGTTGGATTGGTTGGATTCAAAACAGTTGCTTCTTCGCTACGTCACACCCTCTACAGCAGCCAGCGGCCCTGATTGGTCCGGTTAGAGAATAATGGCTTGAAATCTCTCTGATGGGCTTCAACATCAGATCGTTGCGCGGAAGTGCCTTACGAAAGTTACGTAGCGCATGATCTGACATGAGTGAGGTAACCTCTAAACGTGATACTGAGGACAAATTAGTTGATCCTTGTTAGCTTCATTAGCTTGCTAACTAGCCAACTTCATTCATCACCACAGTAAATGTTGCTAACTTTAGCTTGTTAAACAGAGCTAATCTGCTAATCTGTTTGAAAGTTGCTTCATTTATGACAGGAGCAGAGACAGGTCATGACATTTCTGTCAGTGTTACTGGAATAATAAAGTCATGGAAAATTTATTTTAGTTTAAACCCAAGCAGGCAAACAGGTCATAATTGGACAGAACATATAATATGGACTTTGTTCAATTTTACTAAGCGATCTACCATTGTTAAGCAACTTTCTCTACCTTGTCCATTCACCATAATGTTAATTTGGCCTCTGTTATCCCCCACGCTGACTCCACTCACGCATTTTGAGGGCGTTAACCGGACTTGCCATCTGTATCTATAGATGTGATAAGTGATTTGCCTACTCCTATATTCTCTCTCTCTATCTATATTCTTTGACATAGTTCTATGTTCATAGTTTGACATACCTCTATCTTCATAGTTTACAGAGATACAGTCCCTCTCTTGTGTAAATGCGCTGGTGTCGTTTGAGACGTTCCTTATGAGTGAATCCCTTGCCACACTGAGTGCAGTGGTACGGCCTCACTCCTGTGTGAGAGTGCTGGTGTTGTTTGAGATTTCCCTTTTCAGTGAAGCTCTTGCCACACTGAGTGCAGTGGTACGGCCTCTCTCCTGTGTGAATGCGCTGGTGTAGTTTAAGTTTATACTTTATACTGTAGCTCTTGCCACACTGAGTGCAGTAGTATGGCCTCTCTCCTGTGTGAGTGCGCTGGTGTACTTTGAGATTTTCCTTACGAATGAAGGTCTTGCCACACTGAGTGCAGTGGTACGGCCTCTCTCCTGTGTGAGTGTGCTGGTGTACTTTAAGATTACCCTTTTGAGTGAAGCTCTTGCCACACTGAGTGCAGTGGTACGGCTTCTCTACTGTGTGAATGCGCTGGTGCAGTTTGAGATATTTCTCATGAGTGAATCTCTTGCCACACTGAGTGCAGTGATACTGCCTCACTCCTGTGTGAGAGTGCTGGTGTTGATTGAGATTTCCCTCTTCAGTGAAGCTCTTGCCACACTGAGTGCAGTGGTACGGCCTCTCTCCTGTGTGAACGCACTGGTGCAGTTTGAGATATTTCTCATCAATGAAGCTCTTGCCACACTGAGTGCAGTGGTACGGCCTCTCTCCTGTGTGAATGCGCTGGTGTTGTTTGAGACTTTGCTCTGTAGTGAAGCTTTTGGCACAATCCTCGCAGTCGTGGCACTTCGATCCTTTCCCTGTAACAAAAAATAAAGGAAGACAACTGTTAGCACTTTATAATAAGGGTCCTCTATAAATGGTTATTAAATAGCCAATAAATCAGTTAGATGTTAATTGAAAAGTTAGTGGTTTCAATCAATCAATGAGATGAATAAATTCCATCAAGTTTTACCAATTTTTAATTTAGCCATAACAAACTGTAAACTAACTGTTAGCTTACTAACCTACTAACTGTCTTAATTACCGTTACGCAACTGTTAATTGTTATCTATTAACAGTTAAATAACTACTTACTCATGTTAATAAGCTATTTAATAACCATTTATAGAGGATTATAAAGTGCTACTGATCATATTGCACCTTTAAAAGAGACAGAATGGAAAACCTCTTTTATATTGGCTTTGATGAATTAATGTAAGAGAGGTTGTGTATGGTCAAAGAGCTATGATGAACTTGAGGCATGGTTCTGCCTTACCTCACTCACGTCAGATGATGCGCTACGTAACTTTCGTAAGGCACTTCCGCGCAACGATCTGATGTTGAAGCCCCTCAGAGCAATTTCAAGCCCAATATTCTCTAACCGGACCAATCAGGGCTGCTGGCTGCTGTAGAGGGTGTGACGTAGCGAAGAAGCAACTGTTTTGAATCCAACCAATCCAGCAAACGTAACCAGCGTCATCGGTTGGTTTCGATGTGGTTGGCTGAAGTGTACGTCAATTAAATTGATGGACAAGCCGTTTGTCCAGTTAGATTCAAGGATTTCTGGCTCCTGAAATAACTCGTCTATCGCTGATCATCAGATGTTGGCGCGTAGCGCTACATCTGACGTGAGTGTGGTAAGGTTCTGCCCAGACCGAGGACCACTTTGCCCAAAAAATGTTTGAGCTTGCTCACCACACTTGAGAACCACTGGCCTAGTGCATATCAACAGTAACACTGGCCTAGTGCATATCAACAGTAACACTGGCCTAGTGCATATCAACAGTAATGCGAAGACTCCACCTCACCCCAACGACTGCAGTCTCCATCCTCTTCATCACCGTCCAATTCAACTTCATCCTCCTCTTCATCATCATGCCCTTCTTCATCACCACCCAATTCCACTTCCACCTCACACTCCTCTTCGTCCTCCTCATCATCCTCCTCATCCGCTTCCTCTTTAGAGACTGTGGCGAACAGAAACAGAAGATAATGCAGTACAGACCTAGCCTGATTACCATCGACTTTCAAAGCTCTGCGAGACTTTGGTCTGACCAAGACCCTATAGCGCTGTCATTTCTAAAAGTGCATCCGTGTTCCCCAAAAGTGCATTTTTGGGGAACTCAGAAATCCGTTCAAATCAGCAGTTGGCCAGACCAGTGACAGCAACGCAGAAGGTGTTACGTCACTGGGAGGGTGTTTCAGGCTATGAATGTCCAGCAACATGGTTGGGGAATCCATGGGGGTGGGTACAAGTGTGAATTGCCCCATTTGAGAAGAACAAAGCCAGCTATTTAGTATCAGGGCCTTTACAGGGCAAAAGTGATAAATTAAGTAAGGGATAACGGCCGACGAGGTGTCCAGTTATTCATTTATAATTGTCGAGGCGGAATCTAGAACTCCGGCGACGCGCGCAGCGCGAAGACGGAGTTATTCCGCCAAGACAATTATAAAATGAATAACTGGACACCTCGGAGGTCGTTATCCCGCTTATCTCCCGTATCTATCTATCTCTCGTATATTTGAAGAAGCGTATAAAACGGAAAGGAAATAAGCAACTCATATTTAAAAGAAGCTAACCTGTTCGGTTTGGGTACTACTTTCAGTTGAAAGTAGATCTACAAGGTTGCTTATTGTTGTTATAGTTACCATTCTGAAAGGCATTCATATGGAACGGTAATCAGTTATTAGATGAGTTATTTTTTGGAACTACTTCCAAAGTAGCCGGTTATCTGGAATTAATGGCCACCTAGCAGCCAATCAGAGAAGAGAATGGCGTTCTGAAGGGAGATAATCACGATTAATCATTGCAAAATATTGTGATTAATCAGATTATTTCTTTTATCGTTTGACAGCACTAGTTAATAGTAGCCTAACGCTCTAGACGCACTCTAGCGGCAATAAATTGAATTTGCTCAGCGAGTACATCTAGGGACGAGCCATAGTTCAGACCTCGATTGTGTCTGAGCCGTTTCTGAGCCGTTTTGCTCTAGGTTATATTCAGACTGAATATATGGACAGTTACTGGGCGGGCTTAGCGTTGTTTGAACCGCTTAGTAGTTGCTAGTTGCACTGATTAGTTTTAGCTGTTTAACGCGGGGGTCTTCAAGTGTATCGGGAGGGCACACTCAACTTCAAAAGTAAGATAAATCAGAGACTTAGGGTGTGTGAAAAAAGAAAACTACAGATTTAAAGAAAAATCTGCACTCATGAGTTGTATCTCATTATTTATTTGGCATACCACCATGTCCTATGCAAACGGCATTCGGCATTTATGCCATCATCAGAGCGTGATACAGAGAACAATGGAAAGGGTGCATCT
>JAODXP020000035.1:1907713-1917713 GCA_027497455.2 Sardinella longiceps | reverse complement strand
CTTTTATGTCACAAACACAGGCAATAAATGTACAGTATGGCGAGACATTTTACACAAAACACAGGCAATAAATGTACGGTATGGCGAGACATTTTACACAAAACACAGGCAATAAATGTACGGTATGGCGAGACATTTTACACAAAACACAGGCAATAAATGTACGGTATGGCGAGACATTTCACACAAAACTAGCCCTTTGGGCCATGATTAAAATTTGGTTCGCAAGTGGTGGCATGGTTGACTCACGATCGTGCAATAGCAATAGGGTTGACTCGTGCGATCCTGCAATACCAATAGGATGGGTGGGTTTATGACGGCATAGTTGCCTCCATCGCTTAAAGGGTAGCACCGGAGTAAGTTTAAGCATAGCCCTATAGAACGAGCCTTCTAACAGCTTCTAATATAAATTATCTTGCAGGGAATGAAACAATTTTGAAAAGCATAAACGTGAACGTGAAATACGTTACATTGAGTCAAAGGCACCTCAGATCTTACTATCGGTTTCGAAATAATGAGTACCGGTAGCATAGTTGCCTCAAGGACAAGTCAGATGTGCAGGCACACAAGGTGGCCACTTGCTAGTTGTAGCTTCCGGGGCGCCCGGCTAGGTGTTAGTGACCAAATCGCTGTTTTAAACCATAGGAAGACTCAAAGTAGCCCCACACTTTGTTTATCGTACAATGACAGTTTCAACATTTAAAACCAGATATTGAAACTTATTAACTGTACAGATACCGTAGCTATTTACCCCCGAGTTGGGTGCCCTCTGCATGAACGTGTCAAAATTCTGCTCCCCAGCAAACATTCTTTTTATGATGTTACAATATACAGCCATTTACAGATTTATGTTTAGCTACAACACAACATTCTGAATGATTTCATTGTGACTAACTTGGTTCATAATCTCCGCTTCTCTCAGCAGGCTCTCGGTAAAGACTAATTCAGATGTGTGCCGCCTGCTTTTCTGGAAGAGCAGCTCAGGGAAGTCTCGTCTCAGCCTCCTCTTCAGCGTCTCCTGTCTGCAACACAACAAAACAACAACAACAACGTGCCCATTCCATAGAGCAACAACAACAACAACAACAACAACAAGGTAAAAACTAGAAGGTTAACCTTTACCGTATGTTCTCACAGAATTTTGTGGGTACTGTTCCAGTTACAAAACCGAATAAAACCAATAGTGGGGGGGGGGATAATGGCTTGGAGAAATAATGGCTTGGCGGTCGCCGGAGTTCACGCTACGCACGCCGCCGGAGTTCTAAACTCTACCTCGCCATTATTTCTTTAGATATGGTCACCTCGTCAGCCGTGATCCCTTACATATAAGTAGGCTGTTTCGCATTGTTACTAGGCAACCAACATAATGGTGAGAGAGAGAAAAAAAAAATTGCTACTTTAAATCCCCTTCCTCAAGGAAGTGTGTAACACCAGATAAATCTTTTAAGCTGGCCTTGCATGTGACAATAAAAGATTAAATTGACTTGCAATTACCTGTAGTTTGAGGCATCGAGACCTTCACATGACTTGACGAGTTCCACAAAGGTCTTCCTTAAGTGGTTCAATCTCAAGACCTCCTTATTGACGATCAGTCTCTGGTGGATTATGCTCTCACAAAATGCCTTGTAGCTTACAGTAAACATTAGCTCATTCCTTAGGAAAAGCACACACACACACACACACACATACACAAAGCGTTTTAGCTTTGATCAAACGTTGGCTCATGGCTTACAAAACACACACACACACACACACACACACACACATTCATTTATGTCAAATTAAAAACATGTAGCTGACTTGAAACGCTGGCTCATTCCTTTATTTTTTTTTAAAAAAGACTGCAGGATTCAGAAGTATGTGAATATTTTTCTCACACAAAATTTGAGAAATACATTCAGGATTTCCCATACACAGACTACTGATAATCTGTGGCACAGCATGACAAAATCAACTCCAACTCGAAGCATAATTTATGCTTCTTGTGGGTTTAAAATGGTCACAGCAGGTGACTCTGAAGAACGTGTGGGTAAAAGCATGTTGGTCTCAGTGCACTGGAATGTAAAGTAGCCAGCTAGCTTGAGCTTAACATAGGCACTGGAATGTAAAGTAGCCAGATAGCTTTAGCTTAACATAGGCACTGGAATGTAAAGTAACCAGCTAGCTTGAGCTTAGCATAGGCACTAGAATGTAAAGTAGCCAGCTAGCTTTAGCTTAGCATATCATAGGCACTGGAATGTAAAGTAGCCAGTTAGTTTTAGCTTAGCAAAGGCACTGGAATGTAAAGTAGCCAGCTAGCTTTAGCTTAGCATAGCATAGGCACTGGAATGTAAAGTAGCCAGCTAGTTTTAGCTTACCATAGGAACTGAAATGTAAAGTAGCCAGCTAGCTTCAGCTTAGCATAACATAGGCACTGGAATGTTAAGTAGCCAGATAGCCACAGATTATTACATGGGACTGGGGGAGATAGGACTCCCTGGTGAAAGAGATGATATACAGTATCTCAAAAAAGACAAAAAGAAGAAGACACACTGAAAAGAAGAAGAAGAACAAGAAGAAGAAGAACAACAACAACAAGAAGAAGAAGAACAAGAAGACACTTGAAACTGAATGTTTATTTACGTAGCCTAAAATAACAATAAAAAAGTGCCTTACTGTGTATTGTCTGGTTTGGCAGGCTTTGTGTACTTTCGGTAGCAGCTCTTGTGATACTGCACGCCCACAGCCGCACAGTCTTTGCCTCTGAGGTGCACAAGAACACTCTGGTCCTTCTTAAACTCAGCAGCTGGCTGCAATAAGCCTAGAGAGAAAGAGAGAGAGAGAGAGAGAGAGAGAGAGAGAGAGAGAGAGAGAGAGAGAGAGAGAGAGAGAGAGAGAGAGACAGAGCGAGAGAGAGAGGGAGAGACAGAGAATATAATATACACACTAGTTACAAGGTAATACCAGGATTTGTTTGTTTGTCTTGTTAAACATATATGTCATACAATATATATATTTTGTAATAATGTTATTGTGACATTCATGCCAATAAAGCCTAATTGAACTGAATTGAACTGAGAGAGAAAGAGAGAGAGAGAGAACGAACGAAAACGAGGCTCGGGTGGTAAAACTAGAGGAAGTGCCGACGAAACGTTAATTTAATTCAATTCAATTTAATTTGTAGAGCGCTCAAATACAGTGCACTGTCTCGCAGCGCTTTACAGGCAGTACGGGAAGCATCCATGAGAAACAGGGGCCACGAAAAACTCCCTTCGCTTTGTAAATATAATAATTAATAATTTCTCACAGATGCCGGACTGAAAATCTACTGCTGGTCCCCTCTCTTACTGTTGGTCAGGTGGAAAGTTGGGCAGATGAGGGGCATCCCATCCCCAGAAGCTACTTCTGGGGAAGTTTTAGCACCCAAGCTTCGTTCTAGTGCCTCATAGTGATGTAGGTGAAAAAGGTGAATGATAGATATTCATACATACAGCACATAGCCTGTACTGATGTAGGTGAAAAAGGTGAATGATAGATATTCATACATACAGCACATAGCCTGTACTGATGTAGGTGAAAAAGGTGAATGATAGATATTCATACATACAGCACATAGCCTGTACTGTACTGTACATTAAATGATAGATATTCATACATACAGCACATAGCCTGTACTGATGTAGGTGAAAAAGGTGAATGATAGATATTCATACATACAGCACATAGCCTGTACTGTACTGTACATTAAATGATAGATATTCATACATACAGCACATAGCCTGCCTATACTGTACATTAAATGCAGTGGTTAAGGTGAGATTTTGCAGGAGGGGGAACTCTCATATTTTGTGTCGGCACAAAAAAATTAAAATGTATAGGAGAAGAATGGGATGATATAGGTTAATTTATCAGCATCATTTATCATGCTATAGCCTAGTTCATTTATGCGCAGGACCGGACTGGGACCAAAAAATGGCCCGGGCATTTTTGGCTATGGCGGCCCACCATGATTTTATTCAACATAAAATTAGTAAATTATGACAGCCCCAGCCCAAAAATGACCGTCGGCCCACCAGGCATTGCCCTGTATGCCCTATGGCCAGTTCATGCCTGTTTATGCGTACCCCCGCATTTCCCCTATTTTTTTAAAAAAAACCTGATTACTTGCACTATGCAAATGTAAAGGAATATATTGTGTGCAGTGTAGTTTAATTATGACATGTTGTATGTTCAGGAGCAGGGATGAGAAAAAGCAGGTTGCACCGGGGACACCAAGGTGGGAAGTAATTTCCGTGCAAGAGTGCAGTGCAAATTCAAAATGTTGGTTTAAGTGTAGAAGTTTGCCTACAAATCTCACACATAATTTAACGTTTTTTAATTGTGTGCTGTGTGTGGGTGTGTAAGGTGAGAAATGCATTTCTTTTTTTTTTTTTTCAGCATACCTGCTGTGACTGTTTCAGCTTTTGACAGAGCTTCTTTAAGCCGTTTCCCACCTCTGACGATGCATTTGGATTTTCTCTTGCATATGATACAAATGGTGGGAAGGACAGAACCAGAGCTCGGCATGGGAAGGCCTGAACTGGACAGAAGAAGTGTATTTGTTGGACTTGATGTAACGCTACTCAAATGCATCGAGACGTGAATGCTTTTAATGCTCAATGTTTTCTGCTCTCTGGACTTGTTTGTTGAGCGTTCCTCTGTAACGTTGTCCTTCGCTTTTTCTTCTTCACGCAGGAGACGTCTTTCTGTTCTAGCAATGGCTCTCTTGTCGATAAATCGCTTATAACACGTGTCATGGAAGGCAGCCTCCCCGGGAATCTCTTTGAACTTCAAATCTAGACAATGCATAAAGTCTTCAGCTAAATTACGGTTTGGGCACTCGCCCCTCAAACCCAGCCACAGTTGAAGGCTTTTCCTGTATGTATTCCACCGTCTGAGTGTGAAATCTTGAAGGTCTTCGTCTTCAGCAGCACATACATGCATATAGCATCGCTTGGGTCCCAAATAGTTCGATTCTGCCCATATGTCTGTGTTGTTCTCCTCATCGGAGCTAACGTTAATGCACGTAACGTTATCCATCTTCGTTTCTGTTGAGCAAACGCAGCTAACTTTTACATTCACGTGTAGCACGGTCACCCTATGGTTTGATGCTTGTTGTTGTTTTGTATGTTATTTGGGTAAACGTAGACATTTCAAATTACATGTTAAGTAAACAGCGTCTCCACAATAATTTCTTTCCATGAGCATGTCGGCGGTCACAACCACCACACAGGGAAAAGTTTGTTTTGCTTTTCTTCTTCGTCTGGCGCTTTTACAAACCGGCTAGTCGAGCAGTACAAGCTTATCACTGCCGTCTAGTGGAGCAGATGAGGAACTACAGACAAACTCGGTAGCTTATTTTACAGGCTGAATGATAATAGGCCTAATGGTCAGGTGAAAGATGAGAAATTGTAAATGACACTTTATCTGCACATTTATATAATTACATGAAGTAAACGGGAAAGCTAGCCTGGGAGTTCCCATGCTCCTTTGCACGCTTATTTCATTTCACTCTGCAGAGCAGCATGGTGACCATGGCTGTTTTTCTCGCCTGGTTTCGGTATCCAATCGCAGAACAAAAAGCGATTTGTACGGCCCTCGATTGCATTTTACGTCACATGGTGGCTCTGGTATTGGCTCCGAGGTATGTACGGATGCTATGATAGACATTTGTAGCGCCCAATAAACGGCTATGGACAATTATAAACGATGTTTCCGCTACGAGAAATGCAATAGGTAGGTCCCCAGACTAAATATCACTTGTGATTTTAGTTTGGCATTCGCCAGGCTACGGGAAAGCCACATTTGGATTTTATTCTTCCTTGTCAGAAAAAATAACTTAGGCCTAGAAACAAAATAATTATAAACATCTACTTATAGGCCATTTCATTTTGCCATCCCAGAATAAATTTCACCACATGTACATGCTATTTAAAGGCCAAACATTACTTCATGATATGTCAATAATAAAAATAAACAAAATGACACCTGCTGACATGTAATTTTAATTTTCAAGTGTCACTGACAGCACAGTAGGCTACAAATAACACAACGACCACGATAGAATCAAACATACCTGTATATTGGGACAAGCAAGAGCTGATTCGATTTTGGTGGCGATCGGTGATCCAGAACGTGATCTGGAATGTATATTGTGTCTGTGACCACATTGCCTTGGCGGAGGTCTGCGCTCTCTAGGTTTACAATTGTAACAATTTATCATTCCATTAAAAGTGCTTTCCCCATATAAAGTGCAAACAACAGATGCGGATGGATATAAGTGCAAGAACTTATTAAAGTAGAAGTTTGCTTTATATGATGAGATTAAGCCGAATGAAATACAATCGGGATAAGTTTGACATTTTAACAAACGCTTCTGTTGTGAGAATTCCGGTTATTACCCTCCAATCTCCACAAAGGCAGCCTATGTACTGCTAACATCTGACTACCTACAGTGTGTCAACAATCCTTCTTAAAATGCATTTAACATTGGTTTTCAAAGGTAGTGTGTAGTATTCATTCACTCATAAGCTGACATACATACGTAAATGTTACCGCAAACAAAACAACTAGCAGGTATCATCATAGTTTGTTGTTCAACTCCATTGACTGCTGAGAAGTAAAACCATTGAGTAAAACGCAGGCTTGATAGTATTCAGACGCAGTGTCTGATTTCAGGAATACCAATATGACTGTTAGAGCCCCAAACAATAACAAAGAATTACTGAGTGAGCCTTTAAAGAACCATAAACTGTTATCAGTAGAAGCATTACTTACTTTCAAAACGCAAAAATTATTACATGATGTTGAAAATGTATTACATTTTGTCGGCCTGTTACATATTGGGCAATTATTACATAATAGGCAACGATGCACAGCAAGATGTCGAAAGATACAACCTTGAGGTAAACCGACTCCAGTTAATACCATAACAATGCAAAACTCAAGTAGCGCAGCAAAAAGAACATGGACATGTTCGCAATTAGTCTCTTCAAGTAGTAAAGTGTTCTTTTGGGAGTACAGGAATGTTATAATTTTACAGCACAATATAGAATTTTCCAGCCATTAAAACACACTTGTTGCACAAGGCTGCTGATTTCACTTATAGCGAGTGGAACAAAGGAACAAAAGAACTAAAGAATTTGGAACAACATAGACGGAACCACCAGCCAGACCAATGGTACTTTATCTCTTCTGAACTTATAAAGCTAAGCAGGGGTGGGCGTGGTTAGTACCTGAATGGGAGACCACTGAGAAGTACTGGGTTGCTGCTGGAAGTGGTGTTGGTGGGTGGCCTGTAGGTGGCTCTCTTCCCTCTGCCCTAAGATCAATCTGAAGGTCCCAATGTCCCAATGCAGTGACGGGGACACTATGCTGCAGGAAAGGCCATCTTTCGGATGAGACGTTAAACTGAGGTACTAACTCACAGTCCTGACTTCAAACTGAAAAAGTCCCCTGTAAAATTAAATTTCAATTTATTTTGTAGAGCACACAAGATTCAAGATTCAATTCAAGATATTCCTGGCCTCGCAAGTGTTTCTTTAACGGGTTTAATGAAGTCTTCTCCTCTTCAAAATCGTCCATAGACATCCACACACCATGAAACTAGCAATACACAGTATTAAAAGTAACAGTTAGCCAGAAAAAGCAGAAGTGGAAAGTAACTAAGTACATTTACTCAAGTTACTGTAATTAATAAAAATAATAATAAAAAAGTTACTGTAATTAAGAGGGCCTGCCCCTGAATCACACACCTCTAAAATTCAATTTCAATTTATTTTGCCAAGCGCTCAAGATTCAAAATTGAATTCAAAATAAATATTCCATATGGGAAGCCTCTAGCCTGACATGGTCATCCCATAATACTACTGTTCATCCATATTCATGGTCCGGAGACGGTCTTCTGGGGAGGGTTTAGTCTGTTAACAGACAACTGGCCAATAAGCGAAGCTGATTAGATGAACTGCCCAATCGTTTTTAAACGAGGACTGAATGCCCCCCCGCCCTATAATCGTGTCAAGTTAAAGAACCTCCAGACCATGAATACGGATGAACAGCAGTATTATGGGCGGGCTATGTCAGGCTATGCCTTGCCTTCAGTCCAGTGAATGTTTGATGAATGTTGCGTGACACTCATTCTGCTGAGTGACTCCACTGGTGTCGTTTGAGACTTTGTCCTGTTGTGAAGTTCTTACCACATTGAGTGCAGTGGTACGGCCTCTCTCCTGTGTGAGTGCGCTGGTGTACTTTAAGACTACCTCCTGTAGTGAAACCCTTGCCACACTGAGTGCAGTGGTACGGCCTCTCTCCTGTGTGAATGCGCTGATGTACTTTGAGATTTCCATGTTTACGGAAACTTTTGCCACATTGAGCACAGCTGTACAGCCTTCCTCCTGTGTGAATGTGTTCATGATGTTTGACCTCTATGTTTTGTACGCAGGGGTATGGCTTCTCTACAGTGTGAGTGAGCTGGTGTCGTTTAAGATGTCCCCCTTGTGAGAAGCTCTTGCCACACTGAGTGCAGGCATACGGCCTCTCTCCTGTGTGAATGCGCTGGTGTTGTTTGAGATCGTTTCCTTGAACGAAGCTCTTGTCACACTGAGTGCAGTGGTACGGCTTCTCTCCTGTGTGAGTTCGCTGGTGTAGTTTGAGATTTCTTTCAGTCGTGAAGCTCTTGTCACACTGAGTGCAGTGGTACGGCCTCTCTCCTGTATGAACGAGTTGATGATGTGTGAGCTGTCTTTTCTGTGCAAAGCTCTTGTCACACTGAGTGCAATGGTATGGCCTCTCTCCTGTGTGAGTGCGCTGATGAAGCTTGAAATTTCCCGCTTGAGAGAAGCTCTTGCCACACTGAGTGCAGTGGTACGGCTTCTCTCCTGTGTGAGTGCGCTGGTGTAGTTTGAGTTTTTTTCTAGTCGTAAAGCTCTTGCCACACTGAGTGCAGCAGTATGGCCTCTCTCCGGAATGATTGCGCAGGTGATAATTGAAACTACCCTTATTAATGAAGTTCTTCCCACAAAGAGGACACTGAAACGGCCTCTCTCCTGTGTGAGTGCGCTGGTGTAGTTTGAGACTACCTACAGTAGGGAAGCTCTTGCCACACTGAGTGCAGTGGCACGGACTATCTTCTGTGTGAATACGCTGGTGGTAGTTTAAACTGCTCTTGCTAATGAACCGCTTATTACAAAGTGCACATTGGTACGGCTTCTCTCCTGAGTGAGTGCGCAGGTGCAATTTCAGATCGCTACCTTGAGCGAATCTCTTGTCACACTGAGTGCAGTGATATGGCCTCTCTCCTGTGTGAGTGCGCTGGTGTATTTTGAGATTGCACTCTTGTGTGAAGCTCTTGCCACACTGAGTGCAGAGGTATGGTTTCTCTCCTGTGTGAATGCGCTCATGTAGTTGGAGGTTTCGAGCTGAAGTAAAGTTCTTGCCACACTGAGTGCAGCTAAACGGCCTCTCTCCTGTGTGAATGCGCTGGTGTATTTCCAGATGATGCTTTGAAGTGAAACTCTTGTCACACTGAAAGCAGTGGTACGGCTTCTCTCCTGTATGAATGCGTTGGTGTTTTTTAAGATGTACCTCTTGAGCGAAACTCTTGCCACAATGAGTGCAGTGGTACGGCCTCTCTCCTGTGTGAATGCGTTGATGTTTCTTGAGATTTGTTTCTTGAGTGAAGCTCTTGCCACACTGAGTGCAGTGGTACGGCCTCTCTCCTGTGTGAACACGTTGGTGTTTTTTGAGATGCGCTTCTCGATTGAAGCTCTTGCCGCACTGAATGCAGTGGTACGGCCTCTCTCCTGTGTGTGTACACTGGTGTCCTTTCAGACTTGTGAAACTTTTCCCACAAAGAGCGCAGCAGTGGTTCTTTAGTTCTTTCCCTGTGTTCCAAAGAAGGAGAAATAAAGACAGACAATCGTTAACCACAGAAATCAATATACCTAATCCTTTTATGCTCTCGACAAGTTGGCCATGTAAGATT
>JAODXP020000035.1:1788486-1907613 GCA_027497455.2 Sardinella longiceps | reverse complement strand
GAATGTCTCCCATTCTTGGAGAAGTGCCCTCTCTTTGATGACTGAGAACTGCTTGGCAAGCATCTGAAGGTGGCTGAAGATTTCAGAGTCGTCTCTCTGTTGCCTCTGTGGCCCCAAAATGTTTTGATTTGATTTGATAACTTTATTTACACCCGGAGGTAGATTTGGTGTGCAGACAAGTGAGTTGGCACTTCATTAAAATATTTTCGGCGGAGGAAGCCAACGCACACCAGTGTTGAGGTGCAGGTAGCGGATAGTCATTCAATTAAGAGAGGGTACCGCACACTCTTGTCCAAATGTAATTTATTATATAACAACTTCATTAAAATATAACATACAACATAGTGGACATTAAAACACATCAGACCACAACAGGACGGGCAATTAGGAACACAGATAGGACTAATAGTGTCCATTGGAAGCGGACATATAAAGTGCATCAGTGCATCTCATTGATAAATACATTAAAAAATAATTTAATAATTCAGTTTTGTTAATTTCCCTGATCGCAGAAGGGATCAAACTGGTAATTTAAATCTAAGGCGGGATGGGAGGAGCTGAAATTCTGTATGTAGAAATGTTGAAGGCACCGATAATGCCAATCTGCTGGAACCTCAGCTCCAGGTGCTTTGTCAGACCCAGCCATTTCCGTAATGGCCTACTGATATGCTACATGTGCTACATACTGCTTCTAAAACTGATAGTTCCGGTCCTCGATTGTGATTGGTTGAAAACGCGTTCGATGCCATTGTAAATTAGGCATTTAGCACGGCTCCAACCGCATTTCGTTCTAAACTGCTGCGCCGTAAGAAAGTGAATGGAGCAGCGCTTATGCGTTACTTGGCAACCATTCAGTAAGAGGAAGTATGTTTTTTGGCGGAAGAATTGGTATCAAGGAATAACTTGCTATATTTCTCGTGGTTATGTTTTCCCTTAATGAAACAATTGCCGGTTAACGTGGTAACAGTTTTAGAAGCGCAATAAACCCGTGCTAAAACCAGCATTTACACCGGCCTCTCGGGATTTATTGCTTACTTGTGCCCCAGCACACAGTGCAGCACACACTACTGCTTCCCACAATTAATTAATTAGCTGCAGGTGCTGCTACTTGTGTGGCTAAGCCTGATGTACTACTGTCCATACATGGCCAATTGACCACATCACCAGAACCTGATTAATTAATGGACTACAGGTGGTCTACCTGACTCAAGGTTAACTGTGATATTTGTCATGTACTGCACACCACTCCTGGTAATCCTGTTCCCTGATGTTGAAATAGAATATAATTAGAATATAATTAATGTAATAGAATTTAATTAACTTCAATTTATTGTTGTCTGCTATTTTCTTGCAGCTGCTCCAAAAGCTGGAGTCATCTGAAATGTCGTCTGAAGCGTCAGAACTCCCCGTGTCGGTGAAGGAAGAGAATGTGGAAGAAGAATGCGACGAGTTTCCTCAGAACTACCTTTTCGTCATTCAGAAAGAGGAAGAGGAATCAGAACCGGAAACATCCACAAAATCAACCTCCACCTTCAATGATGAAACAATATCATCTGTCGAAATAAAAGATGAAGGAGAATCAGACAGCGACAGTGACCAAAATTACTCTCCTACTGGTAAGTCATAGATGTTTCTGTGTAATTTAGTACAAACCTGCCAACCTTAACGCAGTTTGTGTAGCAAACGTACATTTTGAAATATGCTGCTGATGCGCATTGACACTTAAAAGCTTGCAAATCTAGTGAGTTTGCCTACAGTTAAAGGGACATTTTACGTCATGTGGTGGCTCTGGTATTGGCTCTGAGCTATGTACAGACGCTATGATAGACAATTGTAGCGCCCAATCGACTCTGGACAATTGTAAATGACGCTTCCGCTACAAGAAAAGCAATAGGTGGGTCTCCAGACCAAATATCAATTGTGATTTTAATTTGGCGATCACCAGGCTAGGCTCAAAACACACACAAGACACAAAATGTCAGAAAGTATAGACGTATGTTTAATCCAGAATATGTAGCAGAGAAAGCACTTCTTGATCATTTGTAGATGTTTCAGAATGGTGGTAATATCAAATATTTTCTCCACATAGAGTTTTAAGTTGGTGGCAGTTGTCATCATGCTGAAGTAATAATAAACATTTGGAAACATCTTAAAGCCCCAATGTGTAGCCTTCGAGAGAAATTAAGCGTAACGCAACGCAAATTACGTTTACAGCTACGGAAGCCTGCATGGGGATGTCGGTCTATTGTCAGTCTATAGCAAATACGCGAACGATATGACCGCTTTCAGCTTCCGTATTCCAAGATGGCGCCATTACATGGAGAGTCTACCCAAGTTAAGACTCAAGCCAATATGCTCATACGGAATTAATAGTGGTGGTTAATATTTATGAGAAAGGACAAGCTTGTCAACAGGTAAAGCATATTTTGATATTGAACAGTAAAAACGTTACACATTGTACCTTTAAAAATAAAGACTGTTTTAGTAAACAGTGTAAAGAAACCAATCTTCCTGATGTTTTACTTGATAACAAATTTTGGCTCCTGCAAAATACACTTTGTCTAATACAGGCAATGGGGATAGAACAATATTTGCACAAATCAAAGTGACATACAAACCAGAGTGACCTATGGTATCTCAAAAAGGCACCGTACCAAAAAATATCAAACAGTTTGTTGTGGAAAGATGCACTGTATATTTTTACACCCCAAAAACAAGTAGCAGGATTAATGCTCTGCTCGTAAGGACTGAAGTTAAATCTCAAGAAACCTGCGGAAAAGTTACAGTGATTCATGATTCAGGCCGCACTGATTTAGCTGAGATTGGTTGAATTTGCGTTGCAACCGTGAAATCCTGGAGGGTCAGATTTGGTTGCCGTTTTAGACCGCTGTTTTTTTTCCGACGAGGTGCTCCTCAAACAAAAATTTCAAGGTTGGCAGGTATGTTGTACAATTTAAACAACTTTTTAAAAAACTTTTTTTTTTTTTAGAATTGTTTGTGAATATATTTCAAGAGAGTTTGGCGTTAATCACACTAACTTTCGCTGGTTTTTCCAACATTACAGGAGACGCTGACAAAAGCAGTCAAAACCGTTCCCAGGATAGTAACGCATGGAATCAGAAGAAGCTACGCATCTCTCTCAAAACCAATTCACAGTCAGGAGGAAAAATCCACCAATGTTCCATCTGTGGCAAGAGCTTCAACAGGATAAGCCTCCTCAAACGACACCACATGACTCACACAGGGGAGAAACCATACCAATGCACCACGTGTGGCAAGAGCTTCACAAGCAGCTCGTACCTAACGATACACCAGACGACACACACGGGAGACAAGCCTCATCAATGTTCAGTCTGTGGAAAAGCCTTCCTCATCAAGTCCAACCTTGAGACTCACCAAAGAATCCACACTGGAGAAAGGCCTTATGAGTGTACGACGTGTGGGAAGACCTTCAGTCAGAGAGGGAACCTTCAGAAACATCAGATGAGCCACACAGGGGAGAAGCCGTATGTGTGTAGCACGTGTGGGAAAAGTTACACAAACATCACGGGTCTCAAAGTCCACATGAAGACCCACATAGAAGTAAAACCACACCAGTGTACTGTCTGTGGTAAGGCCTTCAGTCTCATCGCCGACCTCGAGAAACACAAGATGGTCCACAGCTCGGAGAAGCCATACGGGTGTTCTGAGTGTGGCAAGACCTTCATGAGCAACTCCAGCCTTAATCTCCACAAGAAGATCCACACTGGGGTAAAGCCCTTCCAGTGTAATGTCTGTGGCAAGTCCTTTCAGCAGAAGAGCAACCTCAAGACGCACAAGATGATTCACGACGGTGAGAAGCCTTACCAGTGTTCTCACTGCGACAAAGCCTTCAGTCAGAAGGGCCTGCGGGACAAACACGAGAGGGTCCACACTGGAGAAAAACCCTATCAGTGCACGGAATGCGGCAAATCTTTCGCTCAGATGTTCACGCTGATGAAACACCAGAGAGTTCACACGAGCGGAAACACTCATCAATGTCCGACTTGCGGGAAGAAGTTCCGCACTGGGTCACGCCTCGCTAGGCACGAGAGAACCCACACCGGAGAAAAGCCTTATGACTGTTCTATCTGCGGTAAGACCTTCTCTAGTAGCTCCAGCATCTATCAGCACCACAAACTCCACACTGGAGAGAAGCCCCATCAGTGTCCTTTCTGTGGGAAGGCGTTTGTCGAGAAGTCCGGCTTAAAGTCTCACCTGAGGAGTCACACGGGCGAGAGGCCTTACGAGTGTCCGATATGTGGAAAGCGGTTCAGGTACAGCCCTCAACTGAAATGCCATCGCAGGATCCACGACGGGGAGAAGCCGTTTCAGTGTACGACATGTGGGAAGAGTTATATGAGCAGCAGCAGTCTTCACTACCACAAGAAGGTCCACGCTGGGATTAAACCCCATCAGTGTCCTATCTGTGGAAAAGCCTTTAGTCAGAGGGGGACTCTAAAGAGACACATGGTGGTCCATCCTGGGGTAAGGTTGGAGGAGATTGAGAAAGAGAAAGAGGAATCGGGGAAAGCTGAGGAGGTTGACACTGGGGTAAGGGTAGAGGATGTCGAGAAGGAGGAATCGAGTGAAGATGAGGAGGTCAATGCTGGGGAGTTGGAGATTGAGAAAGAGGCATCAGATGAAGCTTAGGAGATCGACCCTGGGGTAAGGGTAGAGGATGTTGAGAAGGAGGAATCAGGTGAAGATGACGAGGTCAACGCTCGGGTAGTGTTGGAGATTAGGAGGTCGACACAAGGGTAAGGGTAGAGGAGATTGAGAAGCAGGAATCAGGTTAAGTTGAGATTTGAATCCTGAGAGACACCAAAGATTCCACACTGAAGTAAAGCCCCATCAAAGTTCTCTCTGTGGAACAATCGTTAGTGAGAAGGATGACTGCATACCATAATAGTTCAGTGCCATTCCAGTCATGTTGTGCACAGACTTGTGATCTGCTCTTAATAGGAAGGGGAACAATAGAATTTGGAACAACATTGGTACAATAGTGTATAACTGTTAGCTAATGCTAACTCAATGATGCCAATGCAAGTGAGCTCATTGAGATGGCAAAAACAGCACTTTCGCACCACACTGAGATCAAGGTACTATTGAGTTAGCGTAAATGCCACTTTAGTGCTGCACTGAGATCATGTTGCTCTTGAGTTGGCATCAACTTTAACGTCACTTTCGCTATGCAGTCCATGCTGTCACAAATTCTTTTGTTCACCTAGCTATCTACAGCACACAGTAAGCTTGTTATGGTTAGACTAATGCCGAATAGAGCATTCCCATGGATACTGGACTGTCAGCTTTCTGAACCAGGCCCCTTCTCTCTTAGTAGTGGACTGGAATCATGCATAAGTAACCAATACTTGTGATAAATAGTGGATTGGACATTTCTTCCGGTCAGTTATGGATTTCATTATGATGTGGTAAAGATATGACTCTTTTTTTTAAATGAATGACATGTTGTATAAAATGCCCAGCCTTCTGTACCACTCAATAAGCATAGCTTCCCAGTAGGCAGATACTTTCTGTGCACTTAAAAACTATTGGACATGCCTTCAACCATTCAAAACTGATTGGTTGCTCATCACTCTTAGCCCCTCCCACTGAGAACGTGGTCCTCTTTCTGTTTGCTCTGATTGGTCTGACTGTTTTACTGGTCTGAATACACCTGAGACTTTCTATTGGACATGCCTTCAACCATTCAAAGCCAATTGGTTGTTCATCACTCTTGGGCCCTCCCACTGAGAACAATTCGTTTTGCTCTGATTGGTCCCTGACTAGTACTCTAGCAGTGCTTGCCTTGCTATGTTTTCCACATCTGTTATGGGGGGGGGGAATATGCCATGGTATTTGAATAATCTGAATGATTCCATGACAGTTGGAGCACTTTCTGTGGTCTTTTGTAAAGCTTACATGAAAAAAAGAATGTACAAAATGTTTAAATAGTTCTCTTTTCTGATTTTGTTGAGGTGTATACATAATGTTATGTAGTAGTCACCACATCAAATTAAAGCAACCATTAAGCTTCATTCATGCATAGCCCGGTTGCACGAGCCTGACAACTCACAGAGTGTAAATTTATTCCAGTTAAATTGAAAAATATTGAGAAACAATATAGTAGGATATTATGTGATATAACAAAATTTCCTGTCTCTGTGAGCAATTGGTCAAATTCCCTGACTTACCCTGTCTGGAACAGCCTCTATTGAAATTCCCTGATATCCCAGAAATTCTCTGACCCGTGGGAACCTGGCAAGCTCATGCAACAGGCTTATGTTTGAATGACATTGAATGATTGCTTTAAAGGAATATTCCACCTTAAAATTGGGTTATTCACAGACATACCTGGAGTTACATATGTAAAATCATTTTGGTGTCAGTCTGTGTCGTCCTAGTCTGGCAACCCCAATTTTAGCTTTAGCTTAGCTTAGGTGCTGAAATGTAATGTTGCCAAAAAGTTGCTGTCTGGCTACTTTAGATTACAGTGCCTATACTAAGCTAAAGCAAAGAAAAAGGTAAAATTGGGGTTGCCAGACTAGGACAACGCACGCAAAATGCTGAGACCAAAATGCTTTTATCCACATATTTAACTTCTGCTAAAGGGGTGCATAATTCATTTTCATAAAAAAGGTGGAATATTCCTTTAAATGTGCGCTTCTACAGCTATTTATCCCTTGACGCATCTGAGAAATCATGCTGCAATGGTAATACTGTCCTCTTGGAAGACTTGTAATGTTAAATTACAACATCTAGAGTTTTGAGACATCAATTATAATTGACGCAAATTGTAATAAATTGATCCTATGAATCATTATTTAATCAATAAATAAGACGGCCGTCAGTTAATCATTATTCTGTGGTTAATGCAATGTTGTGTGTGGTTTATGTATCAAAGTGTTCATTATGTTCCACTCCATCTACACCTTCCTGTGTGTGTGTCTGTGTGAGTGTGAGTGTGTGTGTGTGAGAGAGAGAAAGAGAGAGGAAAAATCAAGACAAAACTTCACCGCTGCATAAAACTATACACTCCCATTACTAAAACGGGCAAAACGGAACATAATACATTATGTATCAAAGTGTTCATTATGTTCCATTCCATCTACACCTTCCTGTGTGTGTGTGTGTGTGTGTGTGTGTGTGTGTGTGTGTGTGTACCATGCACTGCATAAAACCATGCATTCCCATTACTTAATCATTACTTAATATAATTGAATACTGGGTAAGATGGAACATAATACATTGCAATGGGATGAAATTAGCGCATTGCATCACAATATAAACTTTTCAATGAGCTTTTGTGATCAAAAACACGAGGCGGACAACTTCTGGTGGTTTGGAGTTACAAGCTACAAGCCTGTCAAGGAGCCAAGTAACAGATCTAAACCTTACATTGGTAGGAATTGTAGTAAACTGAACAGGAATCGCTTCTTAAACAGGAGGCTATTCAAAACTGCCGTAACGGAGCATAACGTTGAACCCAACGCAAACGACGTCGGGCTGAACATACTGTTGTGTCACGTCAGTGCAGCAACAATGGAAGCCTGGAGGGCCATTCTGCACGTGGTGGCAGACAAGGAAATAGCTGAACTTGACAACAACCTCAGTAGTTTAAATGTATCATTGTTAGGAATGCTACAAAATGATAATATTACCACTGCTTTTGCTGTCACCAGAGGACAATCCAACACAACATGAATTTGTGTTGTATTTAGCACTAGCGCTTTAAATCTCAGAGCTTCCGATACACCTAGATGCTCATTGGTGAACACCTCTGACACACCCATCAAACGAGAGTGAACTACCTCAGAAGCATGTTGCGCACCGGTGTGGAGCGTAACGGGCAAACTTATCATTCAATTAGGCTAACGCAACACACCGGTGCGTAACAATGTGCCGTTGAACGAACCCCAGGTCTTGTTTTGTTCTTACATAGGCCGTGACTACATGACTGTGGACAGTACACTCACACCAAACACACTGTTTGGCAGTGGTTGTGAGTGTGAGCCTACTATGCAATACTCAAAACAATGACGTTACTCTTTTGAAGTGTTCAAATGCGTGATTTGTGACACGGCCCTTGTCATTTACTTGACTGATGTGTTTTATAGTGTTCTATACAACATAAAATACAAATTTAAACATGGATAACTTCCTGCTTGCTGACCATCCTCATGGTGGTCCTGCTGTATCACAGGCAACAGACCTCTGAAATACAGATTTCACAGCAACATGCATGTTTTCCCAATCACTTTAGGCCTACTTCTAGGAGGAAATATAGGCTTATCAACATTTCCATATTAGCATTTGAGAGCTTGATCATCACAATATTTTGTATATCATGTGCAGAGTTGTATAAAGTACTGGAGAAGAGGAGTGGAGTGGAAGTAGAAGCACCATATCAAAAAAATGAAGTAAAAAGTGGAAGTAAAAGTGTTCTTTAAACACCATACTTAAGTGGAAGTACTAAAATATTCAAAATGTTTTGTACTTAAGTATTGCAAGTAAAAGTATTTAAAAAATTGCTACTCAAGTACTGAAAGTAAAAGTAGAAGTACTGTGTATATTAAAGAAAGCGGTCAAAAGTTTGAATATTACTGTTTTACATTTATTTGGCTGAAATAGTCTGTTTGGCCATGGACTCTAAGTAGGGCCAGGTATGGTCACCACCATTCCCGTCACTACAATCATTTGAAGTTGAAGAACTTGGTGTTTTGCTTCCATCTCGAAATAGAACAGTAGCCTTGCTAATCGTTCCCAATTCACTGCATTCATTCAGTACTGCGAAAGGTCGAAGGGGAGCTTGAGGTCTCTTATACCGCTTGAATCGCCCAATAATGACAAAGAAAACCTGCTGATGGTCTGGTCTGGCATTGATAGACTATCATTGGATGTGGTATGATTTGTAAATTTTTTTTATAAAAGTAACGAGTAACTAATCAGCACATCAAAAATGTAATGGAGTAGAAGTATTAAATTCATCCAAAAAATGTAGTGAAGTAAAAGTGGAAGTAGGAGAAAAAAAGAATACTCCAGTAAAGTACAGATACTTTTAGTACTTAAGTAGGCTACTTAAGTAGGCTAGTTCTACTTAGTTACTATACATCTCTGATCATGTGTGCATTTATTTATGTATTAGGCCTAGCCTATGTTTAAGACTACATTGAAAATATAAATGAGGGAAACAATTGTGTTTGATGAATGATTTGTTTTTTTCTTCTCTTTCTCTGGAATCTAAAAGCGCTGATCTGTTGAAACATGTCGATTTTCCATCAATTGACATTAAAATTTCTATGGTCAAAATCAATATAATCCTCATAATAAACAGACAACTGACATTGAAACAATATTAGGCCATGGACGGTTTCGTTTGATCACTGAAATATGGTCACTGAAAAGATGGTTATTTGGCTGACAGGGAACCGTTGGCTTGTTTGTTGAAAGCGTGTGCATAATCTGTGGTTGCAAATTAGTTTCATCAGTGGACCGGGGGCAATTTTGTCCTGTACGGGCAACCGTAGCCCACGAAATTCCAGATGTCAAACGTTTGATGAACCAGATACCGTACCTGCTGGTCGTGCAGAAAATATCAGTTTTATAATGAAATTCAGAACCGTAAGTTGTGTTTATCAATGTATTTCTAGCCATTTTAATGCTATATTGTTCACAGTATTCACGGCGTGAGTGTGTGTGTGTGTTAGTCTTTATTGCCGTTGGTCAACTGAAGTTAGCAGGTAGTTATTTATTACGAACACCTTAACGTTAACGTTACCTCGGTTTTCCAACTTGTGTGATAGTCTATCATATGTTTGCCGTGATAATTCGTTGTGAACATTTACAACTTGCTAAATGTAATTTCAAAAATCCACTGTGAAGATACGTGTAAATTTAGCAATTAAACTGAAGATACTTCTTTCGTTTGGCAGTTTCGGCAGCAGGAGACGACGAGACGTGGCAGACACTGAGGGAAACGAATAAACGACTGGGATTACACATGTTGTGAATTAAGAATGGGTAAGTCCTCATAAACGATATTTTTTGTTGAAAAATTAAGCAGAATATTAGCAGGGATCCCACTGGTCAAATTGATTATTGATAACGTATTCAGTGTAGGCAAATGTCGCCGTGTGTGGTTGGTCTGAGAAAGTCCTTCTAAGGTGCTTGAATTTCACGTTAACCAATTGAATTGAATTTGACGTTTGTCTTGTAAAATCAACTTTTCAGACGGTAGAACAATGAGCGTGTTCGAGATGTGGGCGGAGCCTTCTGCTGCGCAGCCTGCTCCGCAGCGCTGCGCTACACCTGGTACAATTTGGGTGAAAACCTGTCCAACATGGGCAGAATGGGCGTTCTTTCTGCACGGCAGTTGCTGTCACATGGCCTTAAGATATCGCGGGAGCAAGTCTACTGCTGCGCAGCAGAGCAGCAGTTCAAACCTCGCTGCGTTCTGCTGCTCCTGCATGGAAACACCTCCATGACAATAAACTTCACCCTGATTGGCTTGAATCTCCTTTGCAAAAATGACGCATTTCTCGCTGTGGTTCCTTGCATAAACATTTTCCCAAAATTAAGGAATACTAACACAAATAATCTAGCTCTGTTCTTTGATGTTATTTTGTGACCATATGGCAAACATATAGAAACTTCAGAGTAATTCTGAATGAGCAACAAATATGTTTCGTATGCAAACATTTATTTAAAAAATCATAACATTTATTTCAGCCAATTTCATGATTATTTTGATGAATATAAAGGTAATTCAAGCTTAATTTAATGCAAACAAAATTTGGCGACATCTCGTCCTTCTGTCACGCAGTGTTAACTGCAGGTACGTGTGTCCAGCTTCTCCTGCAGAGGTTTGTAGCTCCTCCCGTTTGATCAAGCAGATCTCGGGAGTCAAATGGCTTTTGCAAAGCTCATGTCGTACGCGCCTAATATTTTCAGTTATTTTTCTAACTGAATTTATGAACATTCTGAACACAGTCGCGCTGTTTCCGAAGATGCCTACTACTTGACTACGTACTAATTGTACATTGACCGCTGCAGAAAGCCGTGTGTAGCATGCAGTACATAACAAATATCACAGGAGTAGTGTGGGGCACAATTAATATTGAGTAATGTACAGCATGAGGTTCTGGTCATGTGGCCAGCAGACCTTTTCTGCTGCTTACATAGCCTACAGTGCTGGATACTGGGGAGTAGGCTAGTATATGGGGCACAGCTACTCAAGTAACGTTAGAGCATCTGCAGATCATTTATAAATCGTGGGAAACTGTAGTGTGTGCTGGGGCACAAGCAGCCTGTAACATAATGGCATGCCATTTTGGAAATGGCAAAATCTCTGTTTTGGAATCTCAAAACAGAGCATCCAGCAAAGCTTTGCATACAGGAGCATGGGTTTTAACTTGATAATGCCCAAAAAACGTCCTCTTTGACATAACAGTGGTTCATAAGCATTAGCTTGACTGGCTGGATTGATTGTACAAAAGGTCTTAATTTGGCCAGTTCCTATGTACTGTATATGATCCTCAAGTTCATCACTGGGATGTCAGTTTTTTTGTTTTTGTTTTTGTTTTTAAGATATTTTTTTAGGGCTTTTTATGCCTTTAATTCAATTGGACAGTGAATAATGTGTAAGGGGAATGAGTGGGAGAGAGAGAAGGGTATGGATCGGGAAATGACCTCGGGTCAGAATCGAACCCGGGTCCCCGGATTTGCGGTATGACACACGAGCCCGCTGAGCTATGCCGCCCCCAGGGATGTCAGCTTTAGTTTAATTATTATTCCAAATCCGAAGCTCAGGGCCTAATTTGATGTTGACTTGAGTTGTTTGGATTGATTATGCTATTGATAAATTATAGCCTATTATCGAACTGTATATTACAATATTAATGTTACACTATTGTAAGGTCTTGACTATGCTATTGATAAATTATGTTATTGAATTGTTGTGTTATTAGAAGTATAATTTAGTAATGTTGAATATGTTCCAGGTTCCAAGGCTAAGGTCCAGCTGAAGGGAGTATCAGTGGTTCTGGTGGACTGCTGTAGAACACGAGGAGAACCAGTGAAGAAACGAGAGAAGAATCCGGAATGGCAACCTACTGGTAGGAGAACTCAGCAAAATTGAAATTATTCCTCCTTGTTTGGAAAATGTCCACTAAGTGATGTTGATAAGTTATGATAATTTGTCAATTCAATAATATAATTTATGTTATTGGATTGTTGTTGTCATTGGAAGTGTAATTTAGTAATGGGACATGTTCCAGGTTCCAAGGCTAAGGCCCAGATGAAGGGAGAGCCAGTGAAGAAACGAGAGAAGGATCCGGAATGGCAACTCTCTGGTAGGAGAACTCCTAAGAATTTAAATTATTCCTCCTTGTTTGCCTGACTTGTTTGTGTTTATCCATTTTCCAAAGTGAGAAAATGTCCCACAAAGTGATATATTCACATTAGAACAATTCAAGGCAGTCGTTGGTTGTTTGGCTATCAATCAAGTATACTAATGCTGTCATTGGTTGTTTGGCTGTCAAGTAAAGCTTGCCTGCGCGTGTCAGACATTTTAATGGATAGGTAGTTTGACTAGATAGATCAGACTGCTAGTTTGCTGTGGTGAACAATTGTGTATTTTTTCCCCTCTTTTAATTGAATTATTGACTTGTATAATTTTAATTCAATTGTAAGTATATAGTTTGATAATGAATATTTAAATCTTAATGATCTGTACAATTAATTTTCCTTACAATATGTTCCAGTTGTGTAACTAGTGTAATTGTTTTTCTCTTTGGATTGAATTGAATTGTTGTTCCATTTTAATTGAATTTTAAGTATAATTTAATAATGAATATTTAAATGTTAATTATTTTTCCTACAATATGTTCCAGACTGCACTTCTCTGGCCCACCTGAAGGGGGTGTCAGTGGTTCTGGTGGACTGCTGCAGAACGCGAGCAGGACCAGTGACTGAAGCAGAGAAGCATCTACATTCACACCCTCCTGGTAAGAAGAGATCTTAAGGTTCAAGGGGGTTTTATTGTTAGTTAGATCACATACACTATAGGTAGCCTAGAACCGGAGACGTACTCTAGCAGTAGCATATTGGATTTACTCAGCGAGTGCGTCCAGGGCCGTCACAACAGGACAGGTACACCAGACTATTGTTGAATGGGGCCCCCAAAATTGGCTGTTCAATGAGTTTAGTAGTTTAGTTGGTGATGTTTTTTCAACAAAAAATTACTTTAAATTGGAGTTAGATAACTGTATGATACGAATAATTATATTGAAGATGCATGAAGATTATAAGAATGTAGTTCATTTAGGCATTTAAATGGGGGGTGAAGGACCCCCATATCCTGTTTGCCATCATCTGTAGGTTGTACTCAGACATGAGCGGTGTCTGAGCTGTTTAAATCTAAACGCAAAGCTCTAGGTTGCATTCAGACATTGTGTAGGTTGTTCTCAGACATGAGTGGTGTCTGAGCTGTTTAAATCTAAACGCAAAGCTCTAGGTTGCATTCAGACATCTGTAGGTTGTTCTCAGACATGAGTGGTGTCTGAGCTGTTTAAATCTAAACGCAAAGCTCTAGGTTGCATTCAGACATTGTGTAGTGTAGCCTTTCACAAAGTTCCAACTGGACAGGGAGTCATTGGGCAGGTTTAGTGTTGTTTGAATCAACTTGTTAGTTATGCTGAGGTTTTAAAGCAATATACGGGAGTAAGTTTAAGCAAAGTCCTGCTGCACGAGCCTTCTAACAGCAATATATTTCGCATTAAATTAAAGCTTTCCGAACAGCACAGACCTAACGCGAACGCAAAACACTTTACATTGAGTCAATGTAACCTCAGATCTTACTTTCGATTTCCAACAGTCATGTCCCATTGATTCATTCGCCTTCCGTCTGTGCTGTTCCAAATTATTTTGTTCCACTCGCTAACTAGCGCATTTAGCAAGCTCTTTCAACATGGCTATGCTTGAATTCACTCCGGTACTCTCCTTTAACCGTCTTACCCCAGGCTCTATCACTCCTGCCTAGACTATACATTTATGTGCTAGTCTGGCTCGTCAGGCCAACATACAGGTACATAGTAAAATGAAAGTATGTTTCTCGAGGACCCTGGTGCCACATATCAAAACAGAGCCTCAGTCATATCTCAGTCTCAATCTCAGTTTTTTTGGGGGGAGACTAGGGGGAGAAAAACAATCATGGTGCGGTTTCAACCTTGGCCAAATGTCGACATCAACAGGAAGCGGACTGGCTTACTCACTTCACCCCACTCACCCACAGACACACACACGCCGCACACACACCGAATCGATGAAGTTTGGGTTGAAGTTACATTTAAAACCTGCGGGTGGCGCTGTGAAAGATGGCCTGCATTTTTCCATACGCGGCAGGTGTGTAAACATATGGACCTACATAATAATATTATGATAGAATAAACCCGAGCTTGTTTACAACTCCCATTAAACCCTCGCTGGTGAAGCACAGTAAGTTATATCACGGCTACTCCGCAACACTCCTAAGAACAACCAGAAAGAATGCCGATAGCGGTTCCACTTACATGGCATGTATTATGTTCAATTTCAGCTAGTCTTTTTAGTCCCACGAGCCAAATATTTTCTGCTGAATGTCCAACAACAGCAGAGGGTTTATGTTTGGGGAATCTGTGGGGGTAGGGGATAGGTTTGCCTGGCTTTGGCCATTTCCTTGGTCTACGCTTTAGCTTCATACAAGGGTCTGTCATTTCAACATAGACGAATGATTGCAAGCTGGAGGCAGGGTATTACCCTATTTGAGAAGAACATAACCAAGTATTTAATTTCAGGGGCTTATCAGGGCAAAATATCCTACAGTCCAATATACATACCCTAGCATCCAAATTCTTAGAAATTAGTTGCGATTAAAAGTGATTAGTTCTATCTATCTATATATATCTATCTAATCTATCTATATCTATCATGGTAAAATTTAGTGATAAAAGTCAGATTCTTTTTTTTTGACACCCCCCTGCACAGAAGCGGATTCTCTTGACCGCACAAAGTCTGGCAAACCCCACCGGTTATCCTCCACACGGAAGGAGAAGATTAAGGAGGAGGACGACTTTGATGATTTCCTTCAGGAGTATGTGCATGTTGTTAGGACAGTTGAAGTACCACTTGGACTGGATCATGACTGGAGGACTGAAACACCCATTTCACCAACTTTAGCCTTCAAAGAGAACAATGTTTTACCTGTTGAAGTGGAAGACCAGGGAGATTCTGGTCACAATGGTTCTTTTCATAGAGGTAGGTCACTTCATCTTCACTCATTCTTTGCAATTTATTGTTCTGTGAGAAATCCATCGAAATTTTTAGGGCCCTCTGCTTTATTCTTTGTTTTGTAGATAAAGTCGAGATGGGCAAATCTGACAAGAAGAGTCGCCTTAAAACTCATAAGAGGAACCATACTGGGGAAAGGCGAAATGAGTGTTCTGATTGTGGCAAGATCTTCACTTGGATAAGTAGCCTTAAAATTCATCAAAGGATCCACACTGGAGAAAAGCCGTATGAGTGTTCCGTGTGTGGAAAGACATTTGCCAAGAAGGACGGCCTTAGAACTCATCAAATGATCCACTCTGGAAAAAAGCCACACAAGTGTTCTGTCTGTGGATTGGCCTTTTCTCAGACGAGTGGCCTTAAAACTCACCAGAGGACCCACACCGGGGAAAAGCCATTTGAGTGCTCTGAGTGTGGGAAGGCCTTTGGTAGGAAGTCAGGCCTTAGAAATCACCAGATTGTCCACACTGGACAAAGACCTTATGAGTGTTCTGAGTGTGGGAAGTTCTTCACTACGAAGACCATCCTTAAAACTCACTACAGGATGCACACTGGAGAAAGGCCATACGAATGTGCTTTGTGTGGGAAGGCCTTTATCAAGAAGACGAGCCTTAAAAGTCACCAGGTCGTCCACACAGGGGAAAAAGCACATGAGTGTTCCGAGTGTGGGATGGTCTTTGCTTGGTTTGGTAACCTTAAAGCTCACAGGAAGATCCACACTGGGGTAAAGGCTTTTGAGTGCTCTGAGTGTGGGATGGCCTTCCGCCAAAAGGGCGGCCTCACGTCTCATCAGAGGACCCACACTGGAGAAAGGCCGTATGAGTGCACTACATGTGAGAAGAGTTTCAAGACCAGCACTGAGCTCACCACACACCAGAGGAAGCACACTGGGGAAAAGCCGTATGAGTGTTCTTTCTGTGGGAAGGCCTTTAGTCAGAAAAATAGCCTTACAGTTCACAAGAGAATCCACACCGGGGAAAGGCCATATGAGTGCTCGGAGTGCGGGAAGAGATTGTTGAGTTGCGCTGAGGTCACTAGACATCGAATGATCCACACTGGAGTAAAACTTTATCAGTGCTCTCTCTGTGACAAGGCCTTTGAAGGTAGTTCTCAACTGAAGAGACACCGGATGACCCACACTGGGGAAAGGCCGCATGAGTGTACTACGTGTGGGAAGCGATGCATTACTGCCCAGGCACTCACCATACACCAGAGGATCCACACTGGGGAAAAACCGTATCAATGCTCGGTCTGTCAGAAACGGTTTAGAAATATGGGTAACCTTAAAACTCACCAGAGGATCCACACTGGGGAAAAGCCTTATCAGTGTTCTTTCTGTGAGAAAGCCTTCAATCAGTTAAATAGCTTAAAAGGCCACCAGAGGATCCACACTGGGGAAAAGCCGTTTCAATGTTCTTTCTGTCAGAAGCTCTTCACTAATAAGTCCCAGCTTACAAGTCATCAGAGAATTCATACTGGCGAAAAGCCGTATCAGTGTTCTGTCTGTCAGAAGCTCTTTCGTTATAGCAGTCACTTTAAGCTACACCAGAGGATCCACACTGGGGAAAAGCCTCATCAATGCTCTGTTTGTCTGAAGCGCTTTACTCGTACGACTGGTCTTAAGATGCATGAGAGGATCCACACTAGGGAAAAGTCTTAAAGGAATACTCCACTCTTTTATGAGAATGTGTGTGTCTAAACAGAAGATAAAAACTGACATAAAGGAACTAGTTCTTGTTCATTTACTTTTTTTAGTTGTTTATTTGTGTCGCAGACCTGCTGAATATGTGTGATTATTAACTCATTGACTGCCAATGACGTCTTTAGACGTCAACTGAAATACTACCGTTCACTGCCAATGACGTCTTTAGACGTCAACTGCGTTTTTTAATGGGGCGGGCTGCAGAAAGACCTAGGGAACCTTGTCTGTAAATATCAGAATTCTCCGTCGAAAATTGTTGTTCCAAATTGATCCTGAGGGTGGCAGTGTGTCACTTTGGATGTGAGATGAGCATAGATTCATAGGTATGGCCAAGGGAGAAGTAGAGAAAGCTAATGACATGGCTAAATATGCTGTTAGCAAAGTGCAGACGTAAATCGGAGAAATTTAGGCAGTTCACACTCGATCAGAGTATGTGTCACTGCCATAGTAGTTCGAGTAGTGTTCCGATCGTGGGAGATGAAGGAGATCAACCTTGGGCAAACGGAAATAGCAGTTGTGACTTGTTTCAGTGCCCAACGAGCTCACAGTTCCGGGTCAGGTAAGAATTTGCGAGCCGGGTGTTGATCACAGAGTTATCGCTGTCACAGCCTGTAATAGCATATATTTACCTTGTTACAACAATGTCTATTTTATTACCAAAAGCCCCCTGTTACTGTTGTTTTTGTGGTCTTATCAAAGGAAGACATTTTCCCGATGTTTGACGTGCTAACAGACCGAAAAATACGCGCATCCAAGACACTAACGTTGTCAAACAAAACGCTAATTTTCTCCCTTTTTTGGTGAACAACGGGAAGTTTGGAGAAAGTAGCTTATGTTCGCCTGCTGATTTCTAAGCAATGGAAAGGGGTAGAAACGAACTTTTTTTTTCTGGTGAAAGAAGAGAGTCTGCTCTTTCTTGTGGTAGTTTCATTGTTTATGTAGTCGTAACACATAATATTCTGTGGCTCTTTAAAAAACAGTCAAAATTCCCCAAAACCTCTGGCAGTATGGAACTCTCTATTCTGAAAACGGCTGGCAGTCAATGAGTTAAAGGAATATTCCACCTTTTTATGAAAATGGTTTATCCACCCCCTTACCCGGAGTTAAATATGTGGGTAAAAACATTTTGGTCTCAATTCTTGCAATTTCCTTGTCTTGCAACCTCAAATTTAGCTTTAGCCTAGCATAGGTGCTGGAATGTAAAGTAGCCAGATAGCAACTCTTTGGCAACATTACACTCCAGCACCAATGCTAAGCTAAAGCTAAAATTGGGGTTGCCAGACTAAGACTGTTTTTACCCATCTATGTACCTCCAGATAGGACGATAAATAATCCAATTTTATGAAAATGTGAACTATTCCTTTAAATGTTGATTGATTGATTGACTGTTCCTTTTTTTGTCACATTGGAAATAAATAGACAAACATACACATACATAAAGACAACGTGTCAAATGACGCATCTTAATTATACACACCTGCACATATACTGTACATGTACATTCATGCATACAACATACATACATATACACCTTTATATATATACAGATATACATACATACATACATATACACAGATATTATATATTTGCAGATATACATACATACATACATACATACATACATATACACCTTTATACACATACATACTTAAACTGTGTCATATCCTGACTTCATTTTTATACTTTTGAAAGACTACGTGTTTATAGCACTTTTTGAAAAGGTTCCTGTTTGGACAATGCTTTAACTCCATATTCAACTCATTCCAGATTCTTTATTCCACAAATTGATACACTTAAACCTCTCATAGTTGTTCTGTTTCTGGGCCTTATAAATTTCCTTTTATAAATTTCTGTGCCTTGTATATTTCCTTTTTATATAATATGTTTCTCCTGTACTTTTGTTGTACAATCGTTGGATATTTCCTGGAATCTCGTTACTTTTAGCCTTATACATTATCTGTAAACTTTTCAATGACAATGAACCTCATTATTAAGTCTGATATTCGTATATATTTGATCAAATTTGTTTGTTTCTGTCCGACCATTTGAAACGCTTATTAAAGTTTCTAAATCTAATCTGCATTGCTCACTCCGTCAATGTACATTTCATGTGTTCTTTGTGTCACATTGCAAATGACAACCAGCCAACAGCCTGTGATTATTTTTTCTAAAGTTTTATTTGTACTAATGGGTATGTGTACACTATGGTGTTCTTTAGGACAGCCCCATTATATGATCTTCCTCACATACAGGGCTGATGGTAATCCTGAGCTAGCCTGACATAGCCCGACCATAATACTGCTGTTCATCCATATTCATGGTCTGGAGGTTCTTTAACCTGACGCGATTATACTGCGGGGGGGAGGGCATTCACTTCTGGTTTGAAACGATTGGACAGCTCGTCTAATCAGCTTCACTTATTGGCCGGTAGACTCTCTACCGATGTAAACACGCCCCAGAAGACTGTTCCCAGATCATGGATACGGATGAACATTCGTATTATGGGCGGGCTATGTCAGGCTAATCCTGAGCCTGAACTCTGTTTTTTTTCCATATCAGGGAGGAGGTGTGCACAGGGTTTTATTTTTTATGTTTGCAACACACATTTAAAACTCAACTTGGCCATGGGTAAATTCAGTATCTTCGGCAAGGAGGCAGTGATGAGAGTGCAAGGATGGAATTTTAACTTGGAACATGTTATTTATCAATTCCCATGAGTTCCATGCAAATTATACAGTATAATGTAAGTGTACAATGAGCAGGAAACACAGAACATGTTTATATATTTTTTCTTTTACATACATGTACAATGACTGTGGGGGAAAAAAGTTCCCAGATATGCTGGTAGGCTACACCTGAAATCAGCCAATGCGCCTGAACACTTATCAGCACTACACATATGATTTAGTCACATACAGTATGTCCCTGTTTAAGATGTTAAAATCAAATGTGTGGGAATCAAAACAAAATCTGTTTACATTTGTGGAGATAATCACAAAATTAGTCTTTAACGAACATTCTATCATTGAAATGCATTGGATTTATGCCTCTTTCTGACTTGGGGAAAAAAATGGGTGATAACATTGAAAACCTGTCTAAATTCACTTTCTTTCAAATAATACACATTTGAAGCCCACAAATTTGGAAGTCTTGAATAGATAAAAGTGGTTTTACATTTATATGAAGCTTCTATCTATTCAGGACCTACCAATTTGTGTGCTTCAAATGTGTATTATTTAAAAGAAAGTGAATTTAGACATGTTTTAAATGTTATTACCCATTTTTTCAAGTCAGAAAGAGGCATAAATCCAATGCATTTCAATAATAGATTGTTCAGTTTACTACCATGGAATGTCGGAATGTTCAGGTGAGAAACAAGTCCATAGATGAGCAAGCCATTGACCTGATCACCCCACTGCCAACTATGTTCCCATCTGGTTACGCCACACCAAAAAAGATGACGCATAAATGTAAAACCACTTTTATCTATTTGGGACTTCCAAATTTGTGGGCTTCAAATGTGTATTATTTGAAAGAAAGTGAATAAAGACAGGTTTTCAATGTTATTACCCATTTATTCTTGGCCGCAACAATGAAGGTAATTAAATTCTGTCCAAGCAGTTCCATATTAGATTTAAAGTGAGTTGGCCTCCAAGATTAGCCAGGCAAACAGAATTTAATTACCTTCATTGTTGCGGCCAAGAATAAATGGCTAATAGCTTCATCTTATTTCTACTTGATCACACTAACTATTTTGTAGTTTAATTCAAGCTTAAATTGTTTATGTTTTTGTTTTTATTTTCCCCTGTACAGAACCAGATTCTGTTTGCCACACAAAGCCCAAATCTGGCATGTCAGGGCCAACACACACGCTGTCCTCCACACTGACGGAGGAAGACTGTGATGATTTCCTTCAAGAAGATCTGCATTGTGTTCAGACAGCTGAGGTACCACCTGGACTGGAGAATGACTGCAAGACTGAAATACCCACATTATCAACCTCTACCTTCAAAGAAGAAAATATTTCTCCTGTGAAAATGAGGGATCAGGATCTGAAGGAATATGATCACGATGACTCTTCACATACAGGTAAGTCACTGAATACAGTGATACCTTTAATAGGCCAGGACCTTTATTTATATACCGTAAAAACTTCAAATTATAGACCAGGCTTTTATTTGCTCAAATCAAAAAAATCGCTGCTGCTAATCTGTGGAACAGGCCCTCAGTAATTTTACCAAAAATGTTCCTCCCCAAGAATGAAATGAATGAATAAAAAGGTAATATAAAACATGAAAGCCTAAATAACCACCCTCATAAAACTATTTAGTTACAGAGGTGGAAAGTAAATTACATTTATTCAAGTTAATGAAATTAAGTAGTTGTTTTTTTGTTGTTGTGGTTGTTGTTTTTGTTATCTATGTATTTATTTATTAATTAATTAATTTATTTATTTATTTATTTTTACATCAAATAGAGGGTTTTCAAAGCGCATCAAAAAAAAAATCTGACCAGGCTTATAAATCGGACAGTCCAGTCCAACTGGTCTGTAAACAGGACCTGCATCAGTAAAAAAAAAGTTTTAAAAGTTTTACAGTATGTCAGCTTGTACCAGTCCTTTATTTTAGGTATCTTTATTCGCTTTTTAACAGAGCTGTGCTCGTGCATTACTTGGCAATCAATTCAGTAAGAGAAAACAAACAAAAAAAGAAAAAGATTTTATTGTAGTGTGATTGCTCTTAGGGCTGGGCGATATGGCAAAAAAAGTTATCACGATTTATTTTCTCAGATTGAACGATCTCGATTTTTAATCACGATCATGAATGATATAACGTAATTAAAAAAAAAAAAACACTGATATAGGCTTTTCTACTGATCTTGTCATTACACTGACTGGCTCATATGCAATTGCAAACGGCCTACAGATAGGCTACTGCAATTTATTGATCTAATATCCCAAATTGCATAAACTTTCATAAACTGTCTTTCAAATGAGTATAGCAGAAATATGATACACACATTCATTTCTACCAGACAAGGTTAAATATGGTGTGATGCATACAATGTATGAGCATACTGTAATAACCTGCAAGTTTGTGTGATAATGATGTTTTGTTATCTGTTAAGTTTCCTAGGTTGCTATGTGCCTTTTTTGGGGAATTAAGGGGTGGAGTTTAGGTGTGACTGCGTGTGTGTGTGTGTGTGTGTGCGTGCGTGCGCGCGCGCGCGCAGGTGCGAGAGAGTGAGTGTCAGAGAATTGGGAGAGAGACAGTAGAATTGCCGCTGTGTTGGAAGTTCTAAAAGCGGGAGTTGTGGCTAAAACAGCAACTCCTTCTTGTTGTATGTGTCTACAATAAAGAAAGGGAAGTTTACCCTGTTAAACCGTGTCCAGCAGTAGGCTATCACAGTACTTTAATTCAGGGTGAAATGCATTTATTGTTTCCATTCGCTCTGCAGGAGGCTTTCATTTTAATGACGAGTTGATCTCATATTAGACAAAGATAGTCTTTGCGTCTGCATAAATACTATAGAGGACGGATGTCCAACACTCCTGGAGTTGAAGATGACAAAACGTCGGAAAAAACTTTTATGTCGCGCATAAGGGTGAATGGGAACCGTAGATAAACGTTGCAACCGCTGTGCCCCACTATTTCTCCCTTCCTTTTACCGTCAACAACACTATACACTTGCAATTTAATGATTTTTTTTTTTAAACGATCGCGCAAGACTTTCACTTGTGGCTGTCCGTTTACCAACATCTAACTATGGAATGCTCCCAGAATTTCCTAAAGACGATAGAAATGCGTGTGTCTTCATAAATACCCGAAACGACGGCTAAGTTCTCTCTGGTAAAGTTAGGCTTGCTCAAAGCGGTGCAGGGAACTTGGATTGTTAGCAGCAGTCGGCGCGCACCTTTCCAACATGTAACGCACGTGATCGAGAAAATATGCGCACAGCTGATCACCGTGATCGAACTAAATTTGATCGCGATCCCTAATCGAGATCGCATAATCGCCCAGCCCTAATTGCTCTCTATGTTGTATGTTTGGACTGTGTCTGTACATTTATGTTGGCTATTGTATTGCTGTGCAACACACTGCCCCTAGGGGGCATTAAAAGACAACCTAATCTAATCTAATAGTGGAGGAATCCATTGTAAATCTTTCTTTACTTTTGATGTTGCATGTTGTTCAAACAAACAAGTCTGACGAGACAAAGCATACTGTCGAAGACATGGAGATGGCAAGCTGTCATAACCTTTCCCAGGACCATCGCACTTTGAACAAGAAATCACATCTGAAAATGGACGCCACACCACACAATAGAGAAACACCTTTCAAATGTATTGAATGTGGGAGGGAATTCCGCTGTTCAAGAGGCCTAAAGAGACACCAGATGGTCCACACTGAGGGAAGAACTCATGAGTGTTCTCTGTGTAGAAAGACTTTCAGTAACAAGTGGGACCTCACAGCCCACTATAAGGCCATCCATATTGGGGAAGGGCCGTATAAGTGTACTACATGTGGGAAGGGTTTCAACACTTGCTCAGAGTTCATCATACACCTGAGGATCCACACTGGGGAAAGGCCGTATAAGTGTACTACATGTGAGAAGGGTTTCAAAAGTCGCAAAGAACTCATCAATCACCAGAGGATCCACACTGGGGGAAAAACATATGAGTGTAATGACTGTGGGAAAGTCTGTACTTCGTATAGTAACTTTAAATATCACCAGATGATCCACACTCCACGAAGGCTGTGCGTCAGAGGCCTTTGAGATCCTGACTGGTGTGCGGCAAGGGTGCTTGCTTTCACCCTTCCTCTTCCTGCTCTGCATAGACTGGATGATGAAGGAAACCACACACAATAGTCGAACCGGCATACAGTGGGGCCTAACTGAACAACTGGAAGATCTGGACTTTGCAGATGACCTGGCCCTACTGTCACACACTCACCAACAGATGCAAGAAAAATCCGAAAAACTAGAGGAAACTGCTGCACTGCTTGGACTGAAAATAAACTCATCAAAAACCAAAATAATGCGCATCAACAGCAAGAACACCATGCCTATAATTATGGACCATCAGGCACTAGATGATGTGAACACTTTCACATACCTTGGCAGCATCATTTCAGTGGAAGGTGGCACAGAAGATGATGTCCAAGCCAGGATGGGAAAGGCAAGGGCAACATACAACATGCTAACCAATATCTGGAAGGCAAAACATCTCTCACTCAAAACCAAACTGCAGATCTTCAACTCAAATGTGAAGACCACCTTACTATATGGCTCAGAAACATGGAGGTTCACCACCACCATAATCAAAAAACTGCAGACATTCATCAACAGATGCCTCAGACGCCTCCTGGGAATCTTCTGGCCTAACACCATCACTAATGCCAACCTGTGGGAACTCACCAAACCCAATAATAAGACCCAATAGAAATTGAAATACGGAGGTGGAAGTGGATAGGCCATACACTAAGACGAAATGAATCAATAACCAAACAAGCTCTGACATGGAACCCACAGGGCAAAAGAAAAAGAGGTAGACCAAGAACCTCCTGGAGAAGAACTGGAGCAGGAAATGAAGGAAGAAGGGCTATCGTGGCAACAACTGGAGCGGAGGGCCCAAGACAGGAGAGGATGGAAGAGTTTTGTCAATGGCCTATGTTCCTATGGGAACTTAAAGGCCTAAGTAAGATGATCCACACTGGGGAAAAGCCATTTGAGTGCACTACATGTGGGAAGAGTTTCAGAACCGGCTCAAACTTCTCTGTTCACCTGAGGACCCACACCAAGGAAATGCCATACCAGTGTTCCATCTGCCAGAGGACCTTTCCAGATAAAGGTGGACTTTCAAGACATGAGATGATCCATGAGCATTTTGTTTATTTTAGACAAAATAATACATATTATTGTCGCTTATTCAAATAATAATGATAAAAAAAAGACCAATGTGTTCGTTGTTTGTTTGTGAGCCAGAGTCTAATTCGGAGCCCATCATTAAGAATGTCTGCCACAAACCTGCTGAATGTCTGTGATCTGTTTGACAGATGCAAGTAGGCTGTATATGTGCAGTCGCTGATTATGCCTGTTTTCTATGCCTTAGTTTAAATAAACATTAATAAACAAATGGCAGTTTAAATAAACATTAACAAATGACAGAATCTTCATTGGATGATAGAAGTTAGTCTTGCCAAATAAAATTTTATCACCCTTTGAGCCACATCAATTAAATTAGTTGGTTCTCTGATTTTTTTTTCAGGAAAAATATGGAGCGAGCGAGTGAAATGAAAATAAAATTAAAAAAAATGCTCTGAAGGTAAATCAGCGGTGAAAATGGAGGGCTTTAAATAGAGAGGAGAATACATTATTCTTACACATTTCATAGTGTTCAATAGCTTAATAGCATTCATAACCGTTAACTTAAACAGTCTTCCATTTTTTCTTTCCCCCTCCGCAGGCATGTTTCTTCATGTCTCTCACTTAAGTGAAAGGGGTGATTTGATTTGTTTATTATGTCACATGAATGCAACATGCAGTCAGCCATCAGCCACAGGGGGTTTTATGTTCTTGGGAGTTTGGATTCAATTTTATCTTTATTTAATTTAGCACTTTTCTCAAGAGGCAAGTCCAAGAACCAACTTATTAAATTGGTGTGGCCTTGGTGACCAACCCTAAACAGCTGGATAGCCTACTTTCAAGTATACTCAACATAATATCATTTTGGAGCAACATCTTGCAGAAATTTTGGATTGCTTCTGAGCCACACAAACTAAAGAAATGAGGTAAGGTGCAACTGTCCACAGCTCATGCTAGCTTACAACGCAATGTTACAGTGAGACGCAGATTAGCCTAACGTAGCCCGCCCATAATACTTCTGTTCATCCTTATTCATGGTCTGGAGGTTCTTTGACCTGAAGCGATCATAGGGCAGAGGAGGGCACTCAGTTCTGGTTTGAAACGATTGGACAGCTCGTCTAATCAGCTTCGCTTATTGGCCGGTTGTCTGTTAACAGACTAAACCCTCCCCAGAACACTGTCTCCAGACCACGAATACGGATGAACAGAAGTATTATGGGCATGCTATGTTAGGCTAGAAGCAGGTAACTTATGCAAGTGTTCTGTTCCTTTTTTCCCTCTGTTGACAGGAGCTGTGGGGCCTGCACTGGTGGGACAGCCTGGTGGTGACGGAGTCCTCTTTTCCTGGTGTTTCTCACATTTTGCACTCGGGTGCCTTTTGGAGTCTTTTGCTGTGTCTTCACGTGTGTATGTGTGTGCGCTGGTGTGTGTGTGTGCGTGTGACGTTGGACCCTCTTCTCCTCGTAGCTGTCCTAACCTCACTGTGGTAAGCCCCCAGCTCTGTCTCCTGCACCTCTTGTGTGCTCTCTTGCATTCTTCCTCATATCTCTTTACTGGGAGTTCCACCCACAACATAGTGTGTGGGTCAGAGTCGTATACCCCAGAGGTGTGTGTGTGTGTGTGCGTGTGACCTCCAACCGGGTTCCATTGTTAACTTTTATTAATAAATTATCATGTTTATGGAATTCCCGTCTCTGACTGGTGTGTCTACAAACCTGTGTTAAAATTTCATTACTGTTGGTTAATTTGGAATAGGTCCTAGTGAGAGGCTTCCTCCCTCCCCCTAGGTGGCGTAGTCACTACAATAACTCTTGCCTTGCCCATGCCACATATACATTGCCTAGAATTCATTGCTTTATTGATAATTTATTGTTTCAGACTAAAATGAGCCCCTTAGTGAGCTTGTCTGTGCCTCCTACACAGGCATGGACTGGCCATAGGGAATACAGGGCAATGCCCGGTGGGCCGACGGTCATTTTTGGGTAGAGGCTATCAATTACTCTTAATTGTCATGAAGGATATTGGGCTAGTTTAATTAAGTTTACCTCATGTTATCAGTCTTGCTACAGTTCCATCAGGAAAAGCCATTATCAAAATATAAAAAAAATGCTCCTTATTCATAAAATATCAAAGTTATCAACCTTTTTATATCCATGACAGTTGAACACAACATAGCGTAGCAATAATGAATTTTAATGTAACCATCTCTGACCAATTCCAAGAAATCATGCTAATGGAATTTTATAGACATTGTGTTTGAGAAACAAAAGCCTCTTTTCCCTGTAATACACTGTAGCTTTTCTCCAGTACGGATCTTTTAATGTCTCATCATCCCATCCTTGATACTGTTCCCATGTGTAATGCAATTAAATATGTGGCTTTTCTTCTGTGTGGATCCTCTGGTGTCTGCTGAGGGCTGAACTATGACCAAAACTCTTCCCACATGTAGTACACTGGAATGGCTTTTCTCCAGTATGGATCCTCTGGTGTGCACTGAGCTGTCCTTTAGTATTGAATCTCTTCCCACATGTAGTACACTCATATGGCTTTTCTCCAGTGTGGATCCTCTGGTGTGTAGTGAGATCTGAACTATGACAGAAACTCTTCATACATGTAGTACACTGGAAAGGCTTTTCTCCAGTGTGGATCCTCTGGTGTCTCATGAGAACTGAACAGTGACTGAAACTCTTCATACATGTAGTACACTTGTATGGCCTTTCCCCGGTGTGGATCCTCTGGTGCCTGCTTAAATCTGAGCTGTGACAGAAACTCCTCATACATGTAGTACATTGGAATGGCTTTTTCCCAGTATGGATCATCTGATGTGCATTGAGCTGTGAATTACAAATGAATCTCTTTCCACATGTAGTACACTCAAATGGCTTTTCCCCAGTGTGGATCCTCTGGTGTTGGTGAGGTGTAAACTGTATCTAAAACTCTTCCCACATGTAGTACACTCATGTGGCTTTTCTCCTGTGTGAATCATATGGTGTGCGCTGAGGTGTGAACTATGACTGAAACTCTTCCCACATGTAGTACACTGAAATGGCTTTTCTCCAGTGTGGATACTCTGGTGTACGTTAAGGTGTGAACTATGACAAACTCTTCCCACATCTAGTACACTCATATGGCTTTTCCCCCAGTGTGGATCCTCTGATGCACCTTGAGATTACCCTTCTGCTTAAATGCCTTCCCACAAGTAGCACATTCATATGGCTTTTCCCCAGTGTGGATCCTCTGGTGTTTCTGAAGGTGACCCTTCTGGTTAAAGGCCTTCCCGCAAGTTTTACATGCATATGGCTTTTCCCCAGTGTGGATCCTCTGGTGTATGGTGAGATCTGAGCCAGTCTTGAAACTCTTCCCACATGCAGTACACACATATGGCTTTTCCCCAGTGTGGATCCTCTGGTGTATGGTGAGATCTGAGCCAGTCTTGAACTTCTTCCCACATGTAGTACACTCATATGGCTTTTCCCCAGAGTGGATCCTCTGGTGTATCTGAAGGTTACCCTTCTGATTAAATGCCTTCCCACATGTAGTACACTCATATGGTTTTTCCCTAGTGTGGATCCTCTGGTGTTCAGTAAGCTTTGAGCTAGTAATGAAACTCTTCCCACATGTAATACACTCATGTGGCTTTTCCCCAGTGTGAATCCTCTGGTGTATTGTGAGAGGACCCTTCTGATTAAAACTCTTCCCACATGTAGTACACTCATATGGCTTTTCCCCAGTGTGGATCCTCTGGTGTGTGATGAGCTGTGTGCCAGTCCTGAACCTCTTCCCACATGTAGTACAGTCATATGGCTTTTCCCCAGTGTGGATCCTCTGGTGTACGGTGAGATCTCTGCTAATCCTGAACCCCTTCCCACAAGTAGTACATTCATGTGGCTTTTTCCCAGTATGGATGTGCTTCAAACTGTTCCTGTTCTGGGATGGCTTGGGATATCTTGTTTTGTTCCTGTTTTCCACAGTTTTCTCCATCTTGTTAGATTTGGGCACTTGATCATCTGTGTAAAAAAAAAGAATCACTTGAGAATCACTTGTCAAGAATCACAGGAGAATCACTTGTCAATGTCATTGTTTTCCATGGAAATACCCTTGATTAATTGTTTTGTCAGCAGGACACCGTAAATAAAGAAGACATGCTGAATGAGATTTCAGTTTCACCCCATGATCTCAAGTGACTGAATGTATGAATGTTATCTTTGTACTCTCAATGTTAATAATATGATTACATTGGTATTATCCAACACCAACGTCTTTTTAATTTGATAATTCTAATTTACAGTAACTTACAGTAATTTCATGGGTCCCTCTGTATAAACAAGGAATCATCTGAGTGATCCCAAATACTTGAGTGGTAGCCTACCAGTGAGAGAGGAGTCATGGTGACCATATTCATTTGGATCAGAATCTTCATCTTCAGTCTTCACAAGTTCAAGTGTTTCTTCATCTCTCTTAGCAGCAGACAGATATTCTTGGAGGAAATCATCAAAGTCTTCCTCCTCCTTCACTGATATTAGTGGTTGTGATGAGTCAGCAAATCCAGACATCTCTGTACAAGACGTTGTGGATTGTTGCCTTACAGAGCAAGCCTATGACCAGAGTCTTAGTCCAAAACCACAGTATTGAAGACCTAGTGTAACAACAGACCTGGAGCTCAGTGATCCCTCTGCAGTCTGTGGTGTTCTTATAAGGATTCTCCTGTTGGACCCTTGAGCTTCCTGGTTTCAGATTTAACCAATCAGGAGCAAGGGCTTTTGGAATGCTAATGTATCAGTGCACCATTAACACACCTGATGGTCCTCAGATGGGTGTGGTCAGAACTCACAATAGATGGAGGTTGGGGTGGAGGTGTGAACTCATTGCACCATTACCACATCTGATGGTCCTCTGATGGGTGTCGTCATTCTGATTCTACACAAAAGAAGGGTAGATGGAGTTGAGGGGGAGGTGTCAAGTAATACAATACAAAAGAAGGATAGGTGAGGTGTGACCTGGTGCACAAAAGAAGGGTAGATGGGGATTTGGGGGTGGGGGCTTCACATCAAGTATTTTCTTCTTTAAGAGATTTTTTGGGGCTTTTTTGCCTTTTAATCAGATAGGACAGTATAGAGATGGACAGGAAGTGACTGGGAGAGAGAGACTGGGTGGGATCCGGAAATTACCTCTGGTCGAACTCAAACCCGGGTCCCCGGAGTAATGATATGACGCACTAGCCCACTGCGCCAAGTGGGTATTTTTCTGAAATGGTTCCATAACAATATTAAAGCCACTTGCAACATTAAGGTTAAATTTCAACGTTTCCTATTTCGTGTGCCTTTATATACATTGCCTAGATTTTATTGTTTTATTGATAATTTATTATTTCAGACTAAAAAGAGCCCCTTAGTGAGCTTGTCTGTGCCTCCCATAGGGCATACAGGGCAATGCCCGGTCATTTTTGGGCCGAGGCTGTCAATTACTCTTAATTTTCATGAAGGATATTGGGCTAGTTTAATTAAATCTCTAATTTTCATGCAACATGTCCATCTTAGAGGGTTATTTTAGCTAGCCACAACGTTATTATTATTGAATAAAATCATGGAGGGCCGCCATGGCCAAAAATGCCCCGGCCATTTTTTTGTCCCAGTCCGGCCCTGCTCCTACAGGCAAATATATAACCCAAGGCACTTTCAAGGTTTGTGGGAGCATCTATACCCATTTGTTTTGGTTAGCAAGCTAGATATGTCATGTCACTTAGCTGGATCTAGCTATTTGAATTACAACAGGATTTATGCCTTCTCAGCCCATTCACCTGTCAATACATTTTGATGTATTATTTACAGCGTATGTAAGTCTAGAAGACTGGATGACACCACCAGACTTGCATAGAATCTGTTTAAGTACAATTCCTAACATAATTTAAAAACTGGGCCTACATGTCTAACATGAAAATACAGGGATGTCACTATAATGTTGAATAAAACAGCATATTGCTTTTTTGTCACCATATTGGCCTTCTGATCTGTTTGTGAGAAACGTAAATCTGCACACAACACTGACACTAGCACACACACGTTACCGCCTGACTGGCAACTGATTGGATGGACACTGCAGCTGTTAGATTAAGTATGGAATAATTCTGTTTACTTCATGTTTTCATCACTCTTTATTTTTTGAAAACCATTTTCTGCTAAACAAACTCTCAAATTCTGTTTACCTCATGTTATCAGTCTTGCTACAATTCCATCAGGAAAAGCCATTATCAAAATATAAAAAAAATGCTCCTTATTCATAAAATATCAAAGTTATCTACCTTTTTATATCCATGACAGTTGAACGCAACATAGCGTAGCAATAATGAATTTTAATGTAACCATCTCTGACCAATTCCAAGAAATCATGCTAATGGAATTTTATAGACATTGTGTTTGAGAAACAAAAGCCTCTTTTCCCTGTAATACACTGTAGCTTTTCTCCAGTACGGATCTTTTAATGTCTCATCATCCCATCCTTGATACTGTTCCCATGTGTAATGCAATTAAATATGTGGCTTTTCTTCTGTGTGGATCCTCTGGTGTCTGCTGAGGGCTGAACTATGACCAAAACTCTTCCCACATGTAGTACACTGGAATGGCTTTTCTCCAGTATGGATCCTCTGGTGTGCACTGAGCTGTCCTTTAGTATTGAATCTCTTCCCACATGTAGTACACTCATATGGCTTTTCTCCAGTGTGAATCCTCTGGTGTGTAGTGAGATCTGAACTATGACAGAAACTCTTCATACATGTAGTACACTGGAATGGCTTTTCCCCAGTGTGGATCCTCTGGTGTCTCATGAGAACTGAACAGTGACTGAAACTCTTCATACATGTAGTACACTTGTATGGCCTTTCCCCAGTGTGGATCCTCTGGTGTCTGCTTAAATCTGAACTGTGACAGAAACTCCTCATACATGTAGTACATTGGAATGGCTTTTTCCCAGTATGGATCATCTGATGTGCATTGAGCTGTGAATTACAAATGAATCTCTTTCCACATTTAGTACACTCAAATGGCTTTTCCCCAGTGTGGATCCTCTGGTGTTTGGTGAGGTGTGAACTGTATCTAAAACTCTTCCCACATGTAGTACACTCATGTGGCTTTTCTCCTGTGTGAATCATATGGTGTGTGCTGAGGTGTGAACTATGACTGAAACTCTTCCCACATGTAGTACACTGAAATGGCTTTTCTCCAGTGTGAGTCCTCTGGTGTGCAGTCAGGTGTGCACTAGTAATGAATCTCTTCCCACATGTAGTACACTCATATGGCTTTTCCCCAGTGTGGGTCCTCTGGTGTACGGTGAGCTCTGGGCCAGTCCTGAAACTCTTCCCACATGTAGTACACTCAAATGGCTTTTCTCCAGTGTGGATTCTCTGGTGTATGTTAAGGTGTGAACTATGACTGAAACTCTTCCCACAAGTAGTACACTCATATGGCTTTTCCCCAGTGTGGATCCTCTTGTGTGCCTTGAGATGACCTTTCTGCTTAAATGCCTTACCACAAGTAGCACATTCATATGGCTTTTCCCCAGTGTGGGTCCTCTGGTGTATCTGGAGGTGCCCCTTCTGGTTAAAGGCCATCCCACATGTCGTACACTCATGTGGTTTTTCCCCAGTGTGGGTCCTCTGGTGTGTGGTGAGCTCTGTTCTAGTCTTGAAACTCTTCCCGCATGTAGTACACTCAAATGGCTTTTCCCCAGTGTGGATCCTCTGGTGTATCTGAAGGTGACCCTTCTGATTGAAGGTCTTCCCACATGTCGTACACTCATGTGGCTTTTTCCCAGTGTGGATCCTCTGGTGTGTGGTGAGCTCTATTCTAGTCTTGAAACTCTTCCCACATGAAGTACACTCAAATGGCTTTTCCCCAGTGTGAATCCTCTGGTGTACCGTGAGATGACTCTTCTGATTAAAAGTCTTCCCACAAGTAGTACACTCATATGGCTTTTCCCCAGTGTGGATCCTCTGGTGTACGGTGAGATCTCTGCCAATCCTGAACCCCTTCCCACAAGTAGTACATTCATGTGGCTTTTTCCCAGTTTGGATGTGCTTCAAACTGTTCCTGTTCTGGGATGGCTTGGGATATCTTGTTTTGTTCCTGTTTTCCACAGTTTTCTCCATCTTGTTAGATTTGGGCACTTGATCATCTGTGTAAAAAAAGAATCACTTGAGAATCACTTGTCAAGAATCACAGGAGAATCACTTGTCAATGTCATTGTTTTCCATGGAAATACTCTTGATTAATTGTTTTGTCAGTAGGACACCATAAATAAAGAAGACATGCGATGGATTTCAGATTCACCCCATGATCTCAAGTGACTGAATGTATGAATGTTATCTTTGTACTCTCAATGTTAATAATATGATTTAATTGGTATTATCCAACACCAACGTCTTCTTAATTTGATAATTCTAAATTACAGTAATTTTACAGTCATTTCATGAGTCTCTCTGTATAAACAAGAGATTATCTGAGTGATTCCAAATATCCGAAATTTAACCTACCAGTAGGAGAGGAGTCATGGTGACCAGATTCATTTGGATCAGAATCTTCATCTTCAGTCTTCATAAGTCCAAGTGTTTCTTCATCTCTCTTAGCAGCAGACAGATATTCTTGGAGGAAATCATCAAAGTCTTCCTCCTCCTTCACTGATATTATTGGCTGTGATGAGTCAGCAAATCCAGACATCTCTGTACATGAAGTTGTGGCCTGTTGCCTTACTGAGCAAGACAATGACCACAGTCTTAGTCCAAAACTACAGTATTGTAGACCTACTGTAATAACAGACAGGTGAGTCTAGTCTGTTACAACTTCCCAGTGCCAGAACCTCAATGATCCCTCTGCAGTCTGTGGTGTTCTTATAAGGATTCTCCTGTTGGACCCTTGAGCTTCCTGGATTCAAATCTAACCAATCCGCAGCAAGGGCTTTTGGAATGCTAATGTATCAGTGCATCATTAACACACCTGATGGTCCTCAGATGGGTGTGGTTAGAACTCACAATAGAGGGGTGCTGGGGTGGAGGTCTGACCTGATACTACACAAAAGAAGGGTAGATGGGGGTTCAGGGGAATGTATCAATTAATATGACACAAAAGAAGTATAGATGGGGTGTGAGCTGATGCACGAAAGAAGGCTGGATGGGAGTTAGGTGGGGTATAAGCTGATAGTTCGCAAATTTGCTTCACATCAAGTAAGTATTCTTCTGCTTTCATAACATGATTAAAGCCACTTGCAACATGTAGGTTAAATTTCGATCTTTCATTCATTGTACCTTTATACATTGCCTAGGCTAGAATTAATTTCTTTATTGATAAATGACAGGTTTCAGACTAAAATAAAATGAGCCCCTTAGTGAGCTTGTCTGTGCCTCCTACAGGCAAATATATAACCCAAGGCACTTCCAAGATCCGTGAGAGCATCTACACCCATTTGTTTTGGTTAGCAAGCAAGCTAGGTCATGTTACTTAGCTGGATCTAGCTATTTGAATTACAACAGGATTTGTGCCTCCTCAGCCCATTCACCTCTCAATACATTTTGATAGCGTCTTTCTCTGTTGACTATGTAAGTGTAGATGGAGTATTATTGGGAGAAACACTCAATAACTGCTTTGTTTGGTTCTTAGCTAACTGGATGACGCCACCAGACTTGCAAATTATCTGTTTAAGTATGATTCCTAACATAATTAAAAAAAAAAAAATGGGCCTACATGTCTAATGTGAATATGGAGGGATGTCACTAATGTTGAATAAAACGGCATATTTCATACATCATATTGCCTTTCTGATCTGTTTATGAGTAACATAAATCTCCACATAACACATGTTACCAACCGACTGGATTGGATGGACACTGCAACTGTTAGATTAAGTATGGAATAATTCTGTTTACTTCATGTTTTCATCAGTCTTTATTTTTTGCTACAATTCCATCAGGAAAAGTCTGTATCAAAATATCAAAAACGCTTCATATTCAGAAAATATGAAAGTGATCAACCTTTTAGTATCCATGATAGTTCAACACAACATAGCATAGTAATAATGGACTTAAATGTAACCTTCCCCAACCAATTCCAAGACATTCTCCTCTTCATTAAAAGTTGTGAAATAATGCTAATGACATTTTAAAGCCATTGTGTCTGTGAACAAAAGTCTCTTTTCCCTGTAATACACTGTAGCTTTTCTCCAGTGTGGATCTTCTGATGTGTCATCATCCCATCACTGATACTGTTCCCATGTGTAATGCAATTAAATATGTGGCTTTTCTTCTGTGTGGATCCTCTGGTGTCTGCTGAGGGCTGAATTATGACCAAAACTCTTCCCACATGTAGTACACTGGAATGGCTTTTCTCCAGTATGGATCCTCTGGTGTGCACTGAGCTGTCCTTTAGTATTGAATCTCTTCCCACATGTAGTACACTCATATGGCTTTTCTCCAGTGTGGATCCTCTGGTGTGTAGTGAGATCTGAACTATGACAGAAACTCTTCATACATGTAGTACACTGGAATGGCTTTTCTCCAGTGTGGATCCTCTGGTGTCTCATGAGAACTGAACAGTGACTGAAACTCTTCATACATGTAGTACACTTGTATGGCCTTTCCCCAGTGTGGATCCTCTGGTGTCTGCTTAAATCTGAACTGTGACAGAAACTCCTCATACATGTAGTACATTGGAATGGCTTTTTCCCAGTATGGATCATCTGATGTGCATTGAGCTGTGAATTACAAATGAATCTCTTTCCACATGTAGTTCACCTATGACTGAAACTCTTCCTACGTGTAGTACACTCAAATGGCTTTTCCCCAGTGTGGATCCTCTGGTGTTTGGTGAGGTGTGAACTGTATCTAAAACTCTTCCCACATGTAGTACACTCATGTGGCTTTTCTCCTGTGTGAATCATATGGTGTGCGCTGTGGTGTGAACTATGACTGAAACTCTTCCCACATGTAGTACACTGAAATGGCTTTTCTCCAGTGTGAGTCCTCTGGTGTGCAGTCAGGTGTGCACTAGTAATGAATCTCTTCCCACATGTAGTACACTCAAATGGCTTTTCCCCCAGTGTGGATCCTCTGATGCACCTTGAGATGACCCTTCTGCTTAAATGCCTTCCCACAAGTAGCACATTCATATGGCTTTTCCCCAGTGTGGATCCTCTGGTGTTTCTGAAGGTGACCCTTCTTATTAAAGGCCATCCCACATGTAGTACACTCAAATAGCTTTTCCACAGTGTGGATCCTCTGGTGTATGGTGAGATCTGTGCCAGTCTTGAAACTCTTCCCACATGTAGTACACTCATATGGCTTTTCCCTAGTGTGGATCCTCTGATGTTTAGTAAGATGACCCTTCTGAATAAATGTCCTCCCACAAGCAGTACATCCATATGGCTTTTCCCCAGTGTGGATCCTCTGGTGTATGGTGAGATTTGAGCCAGTAATGAAACTCTTCCCACATGTAGCACACACAAATGGCTTTTCACCAGGATGGATCATCTGGTGTTTAGTGAGTTCTGTTCTAGTCTTGAAACTCTTTGCACATGTAGTACACTTGTGTGGCTTTTCCCCAGTGTGAATCCGCTGGTGTATCGTGAGATGACCCTTCTGATTAAATGTCTTCCCACAAGTAGTACACTCATATGGCTCTTCCCCAGTGTGGATCCTCTTGTGTATGGTGAGATCTCTGTGAGTCCTGAACCTCTTCCCACATGTAGTACACTCATATGGCTTTTCCCCAGTGTGGATCCTCTGGTGTATGGTGAGCTCTGTTCTAGTCTTGAACCTCTTCCCACATGTAGTACACTCATATGGCTTTTCCCCAGTGTGGATCCTCTGGTGTATCTGAAGGTAACCCTTCTGATTAAAGGCCTTCCCACATGTAGTACACTCATATGGCTTTTCCCTAGTGTGGATCCTCTGGTGTTCAGTAAGCTTTGAGCTAGTAATGAAACTCTTCCCACATGTAGTACACTCATGTGGCTTTTCCCCAGTGTGAATCCTCTGGTGTATCGTGAGAGGACCCTTCTGTTTAAAACTCTTCCCACATGTAGTACACTCATATGGCTTTTCCCCAGTGTGGATCCTCTGGTGTGTGATGAGCTGTGTGCCAGTCCTGAAGCTCTTCCCACATGTAGTACAGTCATATGGCTTTTCCCCAGTGTGGATCCTCTTGTGTCTGGAGAGATCTCTGCCAGTACTGAAACTCTTCTCACATGTAGTACACTCATATGGCTTTCGTCCGGTATGGATGTGCTTCAAACTATTCTTGTTCAGCTTGGGATATCTTGTTTCGTTCTTGTTCTCCGCAGTTTTCTTTGTCTTGTTACATTTGGCCATTTGAACACCTGCGTAAAAAAGCCAGGAGAATCACTTGTCAATGTCATTGTTTTCCATGGAAATACTGTTGATTAATTGTAGGACACCATAAATAAAGAAGACATGCTGAATGAGATTTCAGTTTCACCCCATGATCTCAAGTGACTGAATGAATGTATGAATATTATTTTTGTACTCTCAATCTTAATAATATGATTAAATTGGTATTATCCAACACCAACGTCTTTTTAATTTGATAATTCTAATTTACAGTAACTTACAGTAATTTCATGAGTCCCTCTGTATAAACAAGATATTATCTGAGTGATCCTAAATACTTGAGAGTTAGCCTACCTGTAGGAGAGGAGTCAAGGTGACCAGATTCATTTGGATCAGAATCTTCATCTTCAGTCTTCACAAGTCCAAGTGTTTCTTCATCTCTCTTAGCAGCAGACAGATATTCTTGGAGGAAATCATCAAAGTCTTCCTCCTTCTTCACTGATATTAGTGGTTGTGATGAGTCAGCAAATCCAGACATCTCTGTACAAGAAGTTGTGGCTTGTTGCCTTACAGAGCAAGCCTATGACCAGAGTCTTAATCCAAAACCACAGTATTGAAGACCTAGTGTAATAACAGAGCTGGAGCTCAGTGATCCCTCTGCAGTCTGTGATGTTCTTATAAGGATTCCTCTATGTGACTCTTACGCTTCCTGGATTCAGATTCAACCAATCAGCAGCAGGGACCATTGGAATGCTAATGTATCAGTGCACCATTAACACATCTGATGGTCCTCTGATGGGTGTGGTCAGAACTCACAATAGATGGGGGTTGGGGTGGAGGTGTGAGTTGATATTATACAAAAGAAGGGTAGATGGTGTTTGGGGTGGAGGTGTGAAATGAGTAATTATCAGCCACTGATTGCATGAATTTTGTAATGGAAGTCACTCCATAGATTTATTTAGATAATGCAAGCCCTCTCCTAATCTACGACTGAACCAGGAAAATGTATGTGGCCAGTTGCCAATGTTTGCGGTCATGGAGTGTCTTCTATTTTATTTATTTTGGGTGAGTTCTCTTTCGTCCTCTGCTGTAGCTCACTCACTTAATTTTGCTTAGGCGGCGTCACTTATTGGGGAGGGGCATTGATTAGGTCATCTAACATTCTCAATTACGAAGATGTATAGACGAATCCGACGAGCGTTTTGTGTAGGCTGCCATCTTGTGGCAAAGCCATTGTTGGACTGTAAACAAAACATTTTGACAATGCACAGTCAATGACAACTAACAGCAAAGACCATGGAATACTCTGACATTATACAGGTAGTAATGAATCTCGTAAATCATGGCATTTTATGGTGTGCTATCACGTTATTCTAATGGACAGATTGGCGATCTGGGTAGCTCAACAATGGCGCCTGCTTACTTCCGGGAGTTTCCTCGGATTCGTCTATAGGTGCTTTGTGACCTCTCTGCAGTAGGGCTCCCTTGCTGATAACGCAGGCTCTGGTGTAGCAGAGTTACCATGGACATTTTTCTGCCATTAGGTATGTCTTAAAGGAAAGTGCCGGTGTGAATTCAAGCATAGCCCTGTTGAAAGGAAAGTGCCGGTGTGAATTCAAGCATAGCCCTGTTGAAAGAACTTGCTAAATGCGCTAGTTAGCGAATGGAACAAAATAATTTGGTACAGCACAGACCGAACGCGAACGCAGAAGCGAACAGGCACATTACACTGAATCAATGGGACAAAAATCTTTCATTTCATGTGAAATATATTGCTGTTGGAAGGCTCGTGCAGCAGGGCTATGCTTAAACTTACTCCGGTATATTGCTTTACAGCTTCCCTTCGTTGTTTTGTGTAATGGGTGTATATCAGGCTAAGCATTTGCTTGTTTGAACAGTGAATGGGGAAACAGTAATGATGACCTTCATCCAATGAACTCTAACCCCTTGGTCACACGGGCGTTGGGAGACTAGTTCCCATTCATTTTCGATGACAGTAGGCAACAGCGATTAACGGCTGAGCAACAGATCGCCTGGTGGGCGGGGAAAAAATAGAAATGCAGGCTATTTTCTGCAAAGTTGGGCGATTTAACCAGGCGATTTTTCATAAACGCCAATCAGAGTGATGATGATCTTCATCCAATGAACTCTCCAATGAATGCCACCCCAACTATTAACTCCATCCCCTGACTCTTGCATCCAATTGACTGTCCCACAAACTATATATTTTTTACCATTTAGTAACTCTCAGACAACATTCTCTAGTCATGTTGTTACTCTGTGTAAACCATAGTCAGTCTATGTATCAGGCTACCGACTGCACGAATACTTCACATTGCCCTAGGCCATTGAGCCTACAAGTCGTGGATCTACCCAAGTTTTCTTCCTAAAAATGAATTATTAAAAAGCAAAGGGAGTTTTTAATTGCCCCTGTTAATCATGGATTCTGCTCCCTGCACTGTTTGTAAAGTGCCACAAAACAAATGGCATACTGCTATGCTACATGTGCTACATGCTGCTTGTGCCCCAGCACACAGTCCAGCACACACTACTGCTTCCCACAATTAATTAGCTGCAGGTGCTCTACTTGAGTGGTTAAGCCCCATATACTACTCCTCAGTATGCAGCATGGTATGCAAGCAGCAGAAGAAGCCTAGTGACCACATGACCAGAACCTCATTAATTAATTGACTGCAGGTGCTCTATCTGACTGAAGCCCCACACTACTCCTGTGATATTTGTCATGTACTGCATACTACACGCTGCTGTCTGCAGAGATCAGTATACGAGCAGTATGTAGTAATCAAGTAGAAGGCATTTTCGGAAACAGACAATTGCCGTGACAATTCTACTAAATATGTCTTTAAAAGAGTACAGCTTTAACTTCTGTGCTTAGCCTACCGATGTCTGTACTTTTGAACTTAACCAGTGGTGTTGCAACACAGTATCCTGGATGGCTGGTGGGAATTAAACTTGCATATGACTGAATGTCATCCCAATTTTAGCCCCATTCATATCTCACGTAAAATACAGATATGTGTGCAGTGTTTCACACGTACTTTCCGTCAATTTTGTCCATGTTTTGACACGATGGTAACTCAGAGTTACCTCACTTACGTCAGTGGCGAATTCAGTGGTCGTAACGTTTCGTAACGTAACGCAACAGTTCCCATTCATCCCTATGGGTGACGTAGTAAACGTTTTGTAACGTTACGTCGTCTTGAAAACGCCACAGATGTAGCGCTAAGCCGGGCGAACATCTGACAAGTTATTTCAGGAGCCAGAAATCCTTGCATGTAACTGGACAAACGGCTTGTCCATCAATTTAATTGATGTACACTTCAGCCAATCACATCAAAACCAACTGATGACGCTGGTTACATTTGTTGGATTGGTTGGATTCAAACATGGAGGTATTAATAAACCTGGAGAAACATACCAAGTCCCGCCTCCCATTCATTCCAATGTGGAATGCTAGGCTAGTGAATTCATCCAAAATTGAACAAAATTTTCAGTTGTCAAAATGGCGTTTCATGGAGCTCACTTCCGACTCCATTTCATTAGGCCAATGAGGGCCCATGTTACTAATGGAGATGAGGGCGGCTCTGGCGGCACACACCTGATGTGCACAGGGAGCTCGTTAGCATGAGCTGAAAGTGTAGCATTAACCAATTAGCATATGTCAAATGGAGTCGGATATGATGTCATTTCTGGAAAATGGCGACGAGGAAGTGCAATGCTAATTGGCACAGCTAACCAGCCAAATCCTGACCCCCTGGATTCAAAGCAGTTGCTTCTTCGCTACGTCACACCCTCTACAGCAGCCAGCGGCCCTGATTGGTCCGGTTAGAGAATATTGGGCTTGAAATCGCTTTGAATGGCTTCAACATCAGATTGTTGCACGGAAGTGCCTTAAAGTTTTGTACCGCATCATCTGACATGAGTGAGATAAAACTCAGAGTACCTCAAAACAGAATCCATTACTTTTATGCACTCAATGACTTATAATAATAAATAATTATTCAGTTCACGCTAATGGTAACACTTTGAAGCTTTCCAGCAAATGTGTTGCACAGTGTGTGGTGCTTCTCGAGCGCTTCACATAATGAGGACATCTAGTGGTCAACATGAGATTGAGATAAAGGAATTCACATGCTGTCCCATGTGGTTTGAAAATAGGACTTTTCATGATGATGATGATTTTCATGATGATCAAACACATGGGATTTTATAGGATACTCTTACGGCCGATTCACACACAAACCTGTGCGTGAGCGGTGCGGGCGCGGTTTTGGGGCGATTTCATTTAGAATACATGTTAACAGGTTAGGTCATTCAGACTGCACGCGTGTTCTCCCATGCTCCCGCGCTGCTTTTTTGAAATAGAAACGAGTTCTATTTTTCCAAGCGTTTTCAGTGCGGTAAGCGGGACTTGCGCGGTGTCCATAGATTTTGAATGCAGAGCTCGGGCAGCCCCTTCGCGCAGAACACCGCAGAGACAATTTCTTGTGTGAATGCCCAAGTCCACAAGCACCGCTCACGGACCGCTTATGGACCGCCCCGCTCCCGCACCGCAGTTTGTGTGTGATTCGGGCCTTAAATTATGATTATGAACTGATGAACAAATATTATTTTAAGTTCCTGGTTATTTCTTATGTCATATTGTTATTGTGGGTGTTCTTTGACATCAAATTGAAGAGCTACAGAGTGATATGACATCAGTGTTATGACTGTATTTATCAGTATCAGTATTTGGGATGAAGAGGAAAGTGCTTGTGTGACAATGCTTTGTGTAACTGTGGTTGAAAGAAAAGGAGGGGTTAAAGGAGAAATCCGGGCAAAAATGACCCAAAACTCTATTTTCTGTGGTCAAGGCGAGCTGTCAGTGAAAAAAAACCCGACAAAAATTGATCTTGCCTACCCCAAGTTATGCTCCTGTCCGATTTTGCATCCCAGCGGCTGTAACGGGGCAAGTTGGAAACACGCCTATTTTGCCTCTTAAAATGTTCGAAATTCAATTTCAAGTGCATGGCCATGTTAACATAGCACTTCGAAGCGAACACAGTTGATATGAGCGTAGTAGGTGACCTAGAAATGCTAAAAAGTTGAGCTAATTCACTCAGTCTACATACCTCTGTTGAGTTCCTGATTCCAGCGAAGCCCACAAAAGTCGACCGTCGAGCTCGATACAATCCAATACTCCAAAACGTGATTTTCCACCAAAAAAACGATTCTCATGAATTAATGTGATCATGTTCATATAGTAATGACCATGTAGCTACATAGCTTAGCCGTAATATGAGCAAAACATTGCAAGCACTTGTTGCAGCTCTGCGCATGCTCATGGGTAACGTGCAATAGCCAGTGGAAAGTTCCGGCAACACAGCTGAGTTGATAGAAGCAGAGGAAGCAACAAGGATATTTTTTTCTGGACATTATTTGTTGAAATGGATAGTTCATCCGAATCACTGGAAGTTACACGGGATTCAAGGAGGCAGAGGACATTTTCTAGTAATAATAATAATTTAGCTCTTGCCTTATTTGTTATTATTTCTGTCTTGCAAAAATTGTATAGCCATTTCTAGGAATGTATATAGTTCAGATATCTGTAAGGAAAAAGTAGTAATATGTAAATTACACAACTGAAGTTGAATAAGTAAATAATAGGAATAAATCACCCAGGCAGTTCTATAATGAAAATATAATATTTGTCTTATGGTGGTTTTATAATATAAAAGTCAACACTCCATTTGTGCTTTTGTGTCTTTACTTGAGCCAAAACAAGGAAATTACAACATGAAAATGTCAAATAAATCAATACAAACTATGTACAGTGCTATTTGTGGTTTGATGGTGCCACAAAATCCAAGGTGCAGGAAGATGAATTGGTTCGAGACGCCTAGACCATGCTCATGTAACGAGACCTGGCTTGACCAACTAGTTCACTTATATCCGGTCGTGGAACTGGAGCTATGTTGCGAAGCAGTCTTCGCCTTCTTGGTTGCCGACGGGGTATGGTCTCTGAGAAGACTATGGTCCTGTCTTCTCTCCTCCTCAAGACATCTTCCATCAGGTCATTGCGGAAAACCTGAGTTGAGCGTTCATACATGGGCTTGGCAACCCATTGCTTGGACTGCCGGGAGTAAACTGCTTTGTGCTGTGGTTGTCCTGATAAAAATAAACAACTGTTTAGTTCAGCATCAATAACATAGAATAACTTACAATGTAGTATGCAATGGACATAGTCTTCTTTTGAAAGAAATATTTAGCAAATAAATACAAGCATATAAAATACTCTATCATACCAAACAGTCATAATCCTAAGCAGAACATTGTTTTGTATCATACCTTGTTGTGTTGTGGCCTGTGGTCTGCCAACGTTACTGTTGTGATCCATTACAGCAAGTTGTGTGCGAGCCCTCATGCTGTCATAACCAAAGTGCAGTCGTTTTTCTGCATACTTTAGCATAACTGCATGGAAGACTTCCAGAGATCCTGTGTAAAAGGAAACACACACAAACATACATATTTTATACCATGTCCTCTTAGAAACAATATAAATACTGTTTGTGATAGTTATGTAGTGTCTAGGAGGTTTTTGTGTTTCTTTGAAATGGTCCAGTGTGATTGCTACTAGAGATTAGCTCTGATGATAATGCTACCAACCTTCGCAGCAATGTACATTTTGTCATGTCTAGACACAAATTACATTTAAACACTTACCAGTGTGTTTGAAGAGTGCCATCTGTCTCAAATCTCTGAGGAGATTGCTGTCCGTCACCACACCCTTCAGTGACAGGAAAGCGGATGAATCTGGCTTCAGCCACTTTTTCCGCCTTTGATTTTCTTCTGTCAGTACTGGGTGACCACAGGTGCGCTGAACGTCATTCTCTTCCCATTTATGTACACCACGTATATGATGGAGAAGGGCAGTCCATCTTTTTACACAGTCCTAGGCAAAAAAGACACAAAAAAGGAAATACTGTATGAAGTGGGGACAACAGCTTGTGGATGTGTTATTTCAATGTCATTACACAGATAGAGATGTGGGGTAGGTGCTAAGTGAATATCGGACACATCTCTTTATTGTTACCTCTTTGTCACCTTTACTTGTCCAACATGACCAGTACAGATGGTTGGTTATTGCCCTGATCCAAGGCCGTAGGTCTTCGTTCTCCTTCTTGTTGGATAGGGTCACAAGTTTCTTCTTCAGACCTAGAGAAAACATCAATCAAGGATGTACAGGGCAGGGAGTTAGCTACATATCAAGTGAACAGAGAAGACCCAATCATAGTGGTTTTGAAACGGCAGCAGTTTCTTTTCCTGATAAAACACTTACTCTTACTGACATGCCAAGGGTCAAGTTCATGCCGTATGCTCTGGTAGTTGTCTCTCATGAGTTTTCGGATGGATGGTGATCTGTCTGTGGTCATCACTCCAATTTGCACTCCTCTCTCAAGCAGGTAATCCAGACCCCTCTGGAAACCCATCACCTCCATGGCCACAGAACTGCTTGCTTCAGTAACCTAGAGAGAAAAATTGTAGAAACCATGGTCATACTGTGTTGAAAGCAAAGTACGAAAGACGAGCATGCTTGTGTTACATCAGACAGTTGGTCACATTCATTTACCTGAACAAATTCGAAGTGCACAATTTCTTTTGTGGCGTCGTCCTCAAAAGAGTATGTACAGTATTTGGCACTGAAACCTGATGAAAAACATTTATTGACGTAACAACATTACAAAGTGGTCATGATTAGGTGTTTTGTGAAAACTAAGTACTGAACTGCACAACTCATTTTATGTTTAGAATTTGGAGCATGATGCTTACCTGGGCTGTCACACCTTGCATCACCACAGAGTTCAACTTTTTGTCCAGAGTTGGAAAGCTGGATGAGGCGGTCCATTATTCGCTCATGCTGTGTTTGGTATGCATTTTGAATAACTGGTATGAGGTAGGTGGATTGAACAGCAAAAAACTGGGTCTTCATTGGAATTGGTATGTGTAGAAGTTCTGCCCAGTCCTTTATGGTGGTGTGTGTGGTGCCGGTGAAGACGGTGGCTGCACTGATAAGTAGATTGTTTTCAGCCATTCCTCTGACGTCAGGACATGAAGACCATATTCCGGAGTGATTATTTATGCAGTTCCACTGAATTCTGATTTGGCTGGAATGAGTGATGATTCTTTTGTCCTCAACTGGAGAGCCACATGTTCTGCAGAGAGAAAATAGGTCTAGTAGTTTTGACTCGTTGACAAGCCATTTTTTTTCAGACCACCCCTTTCCATTTCCATTAGCTGAGAGAGAACCAGATGCAGACTCTTGGCTAGATCGCGGGGAGTCACTTGACGGTGCAAAACTGCTGTCCAACGGATCCAATAACGCCATCTCCCCAAAGCTTGTGCTCATCTCCAACATCTCAGAATGTTCTGTGCCTCCCTATTGGATAATTCACATAGATTTTGAGGTCATTTAAACATGGATGATATTTATACAGTAAAATGTATTGTCAATACAAACACTTTAGAACTGAGATGTTGTACTCACTTGTGAAACATCCGCACCGGTTATATGGGGATCAGTCAAAGACGTAGAAGACCCAGCACTACACTGTTCCTAAAAATTGAAAAAAAATTGCAGGTCATAGGAGAACATCTAGGCCTACACCCCAAGGCTGATTCTGACTTTTCCATCATACAACATTAGGATTTATTACATATCAAGCTAACAGTTGTGCAAAAGCATGTAAGGTAATACATTCTACTTACTTTTGACACATCCTCACTAACACCGCAGGGGATAGTCACAGATGGACTAGATGCAGATGCAGACAGCTCCTACAATAATAACAATAAAAGTGATGCTTGAAAAGTCCATCCACATTTCAAACATGATGAGGTTTTCAAGGCTTGACTACATAATAACAACAGTGTCAGAAAGAGTGTAGGCCTCTATTGAAAAAGTATACTCACTTGTCCACTGGCTGTGTGAGGGACATTGTATGATGATGAGGTACCGGAAGTAGATGCAGTGGCAGCCCGGTCCTTCAATTCAGAAAAGATATTTCACTTGTAATAACAACAGTATTCTACAATAGTGTCTGATTTTTTAAAATACAGTTTCAAAAAGCATACATAATTGAAAGAACTCACTAATTGTTGGCATAAAGCAGGTCGAGCAAGATATGTGCCAGATAATGAAGCCCTTTTAGGATATTGTTGGGTTGTCTGTGGACTTGATAGTAAGATGTTGAAACTATAGGGCTGGCCAGACTTGAGTGAGTGAGTTGAGTGAGTCTTCTTCGGAGTTGACTGTGGCACTGCAGCTAATTCGTTGTCTATCCCACTGGATGATGTCCCCTAGAGTATAAAGAAGAAATAACTGTAACCAGACTAAAAAGGCCCAAGCAGTGACATCGACAGTCCATTTTCGATGCAACAGCTATGGTAGTGATGTGCACTTCGCCTGCACTGTTAGCAATAAGACTCCCTCCCCCAACACCTCACATCTAGCATAGCCTATCACTATCTGTACTACAACAGGGTTGAACATCGAGTATTCTCTTCTAAACAATATTTTCAATATCAAAGCAGACCGTACACATAAGAAATTAAATCGATGAAATGGAAACAAATAATTGATATGATAATAATTGAAAAAGCTCCATAAGCATAGGGGTACATGTAAGAGGCTATTCGAATCTTGCCTCGAAGATAATAACGTGGAAAAGAAATGATATTACCTCCAAACTGTCCATAGCTGTCCTTTTTTGTTTCGGAATGGCATTTGCCTTCAGATACCGGTGCTTATCACTCTTTTTGGTGAAGTCTTCATCATCAAAATGATCACTGCAGACACGGTAGTCTCTCTCCCGTAATGTGTGCAAGGGTGTTTGCACATCAAGTTGCAGTGCAACCAGCCATAACTGCAAAGTCTCTCTGTTGCGTAGAGGCAGACGATGAAAACTCAAGCACAGATACCTCTTAATTTTGTTGTCGCAATTTGGAAAGGCACAAACTCGAACCATCTTCTCCGATATTCCTCAAAGTCCAACTCCAAGCTAGTTGTGTGTCACCTGTTCGATCACTACTCTCTCTGATCTTGCCGAAACTACCACCCGGCCTGGCTCAGCCAATAGCGTAGGCTACCCATGAGCATGCGCGAGAACTCCAGCAGCAAGAAGTTGTGTTTGCAATGTTTTGCTCATGTTACGGCTAAGCTATGTAGCTACATGGTCATTACTATATGAACATGATCACATTAATTCACGAGAATCGTTTTTTTTGGTGGAAAATCACGTTTTGGAATATTGGATTGTATCGAGCTCGACGGTCGACTTTTGTGGGCTTCGCTGGAATCAGGAACTCAACAGAGGTATGTAGACTGAGTGAATTAGCTCAACTTTTTAGCATTTCTAGGTCACCTACTACGCTCATATCAACTGTGTTCGCTTCGAAGTGCTATGTTAACATGGCCATGCACTTGAAATTGAATTTCGAACATTTTAAGAGGCAAAATAGGCGTGTTTCCAACTTGCCCCGTTACAGCCGCTGGGATGCAAAATCGGACAGGAGCATAACTTGGGGTAGGCAAGATCAATTTTTGTCGGGTTTTTTTTCACTGACAGCTCGCCTTGACCACAGAAAATAGAGTTTTGGGTCATTTTTGCCCGGATTTCTCCTTTAATTATTTTTATTCAGAAACAGTATCTGCTCTACTGCCTTTGGAGCAAGTCGATTCCTCTTCTTGGATACAACCTCTCCTGCCTTTGAAAACACACGTTCACAGGGCACAGAGGAAGCTGGAGTGCAAAGAAATTTTTGCGCTAAAATGAATACGTTTGGATACAGTGTTTGATGTGTTTTCCAGTAAGTCAGGGGATTTTCTTTTCTTGGCAAGTGTGTTTCCTGCATGTATCTCTGTACTTCTACTATGGCATCAGCTGTGGAGTTGTGGGTTTGCTGGTTAAGTTGTACTGAGGCATCTAAACAGTGCCACAGATTACCTGAGAAGAAAAGAATAAAAGATGGTTATTAAATGTGAAAATAAAATATCACCACATTGTTAAGCACTGCACATACCTGTTGAGTGTGAAGGTCCTTCATCTGCATCAGCTGGTGGTGGTGGTGGCATTATTGGTGTACGTGGTGTTTGGGAAATGATGAATGTGCACTCCGCAGTCAATCGTTGCACTGCCTCATCTGCTTTGGCAGGGTTCAGGAACCCAAGTGCCTTGAATCTTGGGTCCAGTAATGTTGGCAAAGTAAAAATGCTCATCGTTTGATAGAAGTTTAGCCGCTCCCGCACCTGCCGATACAAATTCTCTGCAAGCTGCTTGGCTGTGGCTGTGGCCTTGTTCATCTTTTGTTGGCAAATGTTGAAATCCAACATCTTCAGCAGCGGAATCACCTTTGACACAGACACCTTTTTCTCAGCAGACAGCTCCACTGTAGCCTCATTGAATGGGGAGAGGACACCAAGGCACTCTTCAACAATGGTAAATTCAGCAGAGGTTAAAGGTACTACCTCAGTCCGGAGGGAAGACATGGCTGCACCCACTGCCTCCCGTTCCTAGTACATCCTCTCCAACATGAGGAACGTACTGTTCCAGCGCGTCTCCACGTCCTTGACTAGCTTCATTGCAGGACGTCCTAACTGCGCCCGGATCTGTACAAGTCTTTCCTTTAAACAGAGCAATTAAAATATCAGAAACACAAAACGAATACATTTTTCTCATAATAAAAAATATTGCACAATGAAGACACAATATATGTATGTGATACATGCACAATATAACATACTTTAGCAGTGGTGCTGCATCGGAAAAGATTAACCACTTTCTTCGCCTTGCTACGTATCTCTGGCAGCCCAGGTGTCTGGTCCAGAGCCTTCTTCACAATAAGGTTGAGGGAGTGGGCAATGCAAACTGCATGCTTGACATTGAGCTCCCTTCCTGTAGCAAGCATGTTGGCGGCAGCATCCGTTACAAGACATGTAACTTTATGCCTTATCCCCCACTCCTCCATAACCTTGGCCTTGGCAGCCGCCAAGTGTGCAGCGGTGTGAGATTGTGGAAAATGCTGCACTCCAAGAAGCACAGTGTGAAGTGCATCTTCCTGGAGGAAATGGCATGTAATGTCCAAATACGCATCCATATTAATGCTGGTCCACATATCAGCAGTAAGACTGACGACTACTGCCTTCAAGACCATAGCTTTGGCCTCCTCTTTGGCTTTGGCATACCTCTCTATAACCATAGCCTTTAAAGCCTTTGGGAAACAAAGAAAGCACAAAGAATAAAGTTGTTTTTTGTTCATTTTGTTCACAAACTGCAAATGTTATGTTACTATTATGATAGGCTACCTGTCTGGTTGGCAGTACGTAGGTGGGGTCAAGTTTATAAACAAAACCCCTGAAGCCTTCATCCTCCACCACTGAGAATGGCTGGCTATCCTTCACCACCATGTTCACCAAAGCCTCATCAAGCTCCTGTTTCCTGGAAGCTAAAGTAAAAAAAGAAACAGATGAGATAACATTTATTACATGGACGTCACTAGGATCCAGAGTGAAGGGGGCTTAGCCCCAGAGGGTTCATATATTGATGCGCGCGCTAGGCGCGCGCCGAAATTTTTTAATAAATAAATTATATACATTGTAAATGTGTGTATACTCAGGGTGCGATTTGTAAGGGGGGATGGCTCAGAAATCCCCACTTCTGGTTTTGTTATCCCCCCTCTGCTTGAATAATTTTATCTCCGGTGGGGATAACATTTATCCCCCCTTGATATCTCATGACAGTATGCAAGCCATGTGATGTGACTAAAGAACATCTAGCGCGCATAAACAAGCGAATTATAAAATGTAAAAAATGCGTCCTGTGTCCTGAATTGCGTGCGTGACAACTGGCGAACTTTGCCGCGAACTTCAGCCTATGCGCAGGTGTTTTTTTTTTCTCACTGGAAAGACTAAAGCTTGGAAAACGAAAAGAAACTTCGTGATGTTATCACATTGCTTGAACAACTTTGTGCAAAGGAAAACGAACTGTTTGTCATAGGCATAATTTAAGTTTGATATGAAATGCGTGTATTGTCAACGTATCAGGCAAAATATCCTTCTGAATCGCGGGGGATGACAATTTTTTTAGGTCATTCAGCCAGTAGTGGAAAGTGACCAAGAAATGGCATAATCTAGGCAAAATGCTTCAACAATACCCAAGGAATGCCTAGCTGGCCCTATTTGCATTGGCTATTTTTATGCTCAATGCCCTGGCTTTCCTCACATTTGCAAAAACCAAATTGTTTAGGTTACAGTCTCCAGCGCCCTATACCGCGCATACCGTCGGATCCAACGAATGACTTCTCTGAGATATCAAAGTAATTTGGCTATTGTCGGCAACATTAAACAATGTAGGCTAATCTGCAGCACTTTATTTAACTATTTAACACACAGTAAGCAGCAGGAGAATTAAGTCTGAACGAGAGAGTTTCTAAGTTTTGTGAAAAATGTTGCGCTCGACACGCAGCAGTCACAGGAACTGCAGTAGACTTCAGGAGGCATCAGACACTGCGCTGTAACCCAGATAGGCTACTAATAGCAGATTTTTTTTAATTTTTTTTTTTTTTTGCGAGAGGGGGGGGTCATTTTGGTGTCTAGCAATGACGTCACCAACGCAATGCCGTTTCAGAATCATCCCCCCCTCTGATTTTTTCATAAATCGCACCCTGTGTATACTGCAACTACAACTATGTATTACTTGATTTTTCAGAATATCTCATATCTTAGGCTATTTTTATTAACAAAATTAGTCTAAATCAATTCATCAGACTGGTTTGTGAAGAGAGATGTTTGCAAATATCTCCATCAATGACTGTGGTGTAAATGAACTAGGCTCTTCTATTCTAAATATAGCTGCATATTTATTTCAGTCTAATGCACTGAGCAAGATACAACAATGGTAACAACTAGCTTAGTTCAAATCCTAGGTAAATCTGATGATACAGTCACATATGAAAGTTTCTCAAACATTTATTCTGCAAAATGAGCATACAATAGCTACTAAAATATGTGCTAGGCTATAGCAAATAAATATGTCCATCAATGCATGTAGGACAAACTAATCTGGCATAGACTACAGGCTAATTTATATTTCATAGTTCAGTCTTTTGGAGTTTATGTTGCCTAGAAACTTGCTGGATCAGACTATAGCCTAGCCTGACATAGCCCGACCATAATACTGCTGTTCATCCGTATTCATGGTCTGGAGGTTCTTTAACCTGACGCGATTATACTGCGGAGGGGAGGGCATTCACTTCTGGTTTGAAACAATTGGACAGCTCGTCTAATCAGCTTCGCTTATTGGCCGGTAGACTCTCTACCGATGTAAACACGCCCCAGAGGACCGTTCCCAGACCATGGATACGGATGAACATTCGTATTATGGGCGGGCTATGTCAGGCTAACTATAGCCTACCAATTACTTCAGATAAGAGTATTTTTCCTGCTCAATTTGAAGCATAGTTCGTCATCAGTTACAAGAAAAAAATGCTCTTAGTCAGAGCTGGAGAATTTAAGAAATTTCACATGTACTTAAAGTGGGCTTTCTCGTGAACCATTTATCATAGCAATTAGTGCCTAGTACCATTGGATAGCTTGGAGCTTACTGAATCCGATGGTGTCCGGAGATCGCGTATCTGACTTTAACTCCGCGAGTAATATAACCGCTAAGAATGGATGTAATTTACATACAATGAAAATAATCTGCCCAGCGTTAGGGGGGCTTGGGGGAAACTTAGGGAGGCTTGAGCCCCCCTAAAATGGACCTAACAACGTCCATGATTTATTAGCTATGCATTTAATAAATATGTGCCATATAAATAGATACATAGCAAAACACACCTTGACTAGTGACAGCTGGTGCAGAATCCACACGCTCATTCTCATGCAAAGCACGATAGTGCCTCAGCATGGATGAGGTGTTATTGTTGTATCCCAATTCTTTGGAACACACCAAGCATTTCACCTTGGAAAAACAAAATCTCATATAAAAATATACTGATAATTATAAGTTGGAAAATAATCAATAGCCAAATTGTATGATACATTTGCTTACCCTGTTAGGTGAAATGAGATCAAAATGCTCCCAAACGGGCGAATATCTCCTTTTCCTCGCAGACTCCATTTTCCACAATCCTCAACCACAAACCACAACTCACAAACCGCAACACTTGTCTTAACCCAACCTACTGACAACCCACGAGTATCGTTCCCATATGGGACATCTTTATAGTTGAAATGTCCCGCCATAACTGAGCTATCAAATGAGATAAGTGTCCCAAACGATGCATTGAGCGTGACGTATGACGTCACTTCACGCAACGCGAGGCTTCGTCTGAGATTAGTCACGTGATTTTTTCGGAACGGGACAACTCGCTTTGAGCCTCGAGCTATCCGAGGACGGAGGATCATCTGGCACGCCCCTTATTGCTCGACGCAAGCATTGTAGCCTCAGTTCAAGCCATAACAACAGTAGTTCACGCCTCCACCTTACACTTCTTCTGTGAACGACGCCTCAATCTCCACAAAATCTACCTTTCTTTTGGCAAGTACCAGTTCACACCTTCACCAAACCCCATCTATTGTGAGCATTGAGCTCTGACCACACCCATCTGAGGGTCATCAGATGTGGTAATAGTGCGTTCAAAAGGTCCTTGCAGCTGATTGGTTAGATTTGAATTCAGGAAGCCAAAGGGTCAGACAGAAGGATCTTTATAAGAACACCACAGACTGCAAAGGGATCACTGAGCTTCTATTTTCTCTCAAGAAGACACTTGGAAATTGTGCAGCTTTTATTGAAACACTTTTATTTTGGACCAAGGTACTTGAAGCATTCCTACTCTTTTGGTCACTTCTTATAAAGAAAATGTCAGGACTTGCTGAATCGTCACAATTATTATTATCAGTGAAGGAGGAGAAGGAAGACTTTGATGATTTCCTTCAACAGTATCTCCATGCTGCTGATGGACCACCAGGACTGGAATATGACTCAGAAATGCAAACACCACTAATCTCAACCGCCAAAGAGGAAAATATTTCACCTGCCAAAAATGAAGATGAAGGATCTGATCTAAGAAAAACTGAAAGAGATCTGGGGTTAGATCATGACTCAAAGACAGAAACACTAATACCAACAATCTCAACCATAAAAGAGGAAAATGTGAAGATGAAAGAGATTCTGATCTAAGAACATGTGGTCAATCTCATACAGGTAGGCGACACGTTTTAGTTTTTATCGCCGATGTATTTTGAGTTGCCTTTGAAATGGTGCATGTACTTCCGGAAATGTACTAGATTCAGGGCCGGACTGGAACAAAAAATGGCCTGGGCATTTTTGGGCATGGCGGCCCTCCATGATTTTATTCAATAATAATAACAACGTTGTGGCTAGCTAAAATAACCCTCTAAGTTGGACATGTTGCATGAAAATTAGAGATTTAATTAAAGTAGCCCAATATCCTTCATGAAAATTAAGAGTAATCGACAGCCATTCGACAGCCATTCGAGCCATTCAGGGGGCATTCACTTCTGGTTTGAAATGATTAGACAGCTCGTCTAATCAGCTTCGCTTATTGTTATTATTCCCAGACCATGGATACGGATGAACATTCGTATTATGGGCGGGCTATGTCAGGCTAGAAAATCCCCATCAGTGTTGTCACTGTGGAAAGAGTTTTAGTCAGAAGAGAAGCCTAAGAACCCACCAGAGGATCCACACTGGGGGAAAGCCATTTGAGTGTCCTGAGTGTGGAAAGGCCTTTAAAGGAATATTCCACCTCTGTATGAAAATTGGTTATTCACTCTCTTACCTGGAGTTACTTATGTGAAAGCATTTTGCTCTCAGTGTATGCATTTTCCCTGTCCAGCAGCCCCAATTTTAGCTTTACTTTAGCTGTAGCTTAGCATAGGCGCTGGAATGTAAAGTTGCCAGATAGCAACTCTTTGGCTACTTTACTTTCCAGTGCCTATGCTAAGCTAAAGGTAAAATTTGGTTTGCCAGAATAGGAAAGCACATGCACTGAGACCAAAATGCTTTTACCCACACATGTAACTCCAGGTAAGAGGGTGAATAACCAATTTTCATAAACAGGTGGAATATTCCTTTAACAAAAAGGCTCACCTGAAGACACACCAAAGGGTCCACACTGGGGACAGGCCATATGAGTGTCACGTATGTAAGAAGAGGTTCAAGGACAGTTCACATCTTTCCAAACATCACATGATCCACTCTGGGGAAAAGCCATTTGAGTGTTCTGAGTGTGGAAAGGCCTTTAATATGAAGAGTAGCCTTAAAATACACCAGAGGATCCACTCTGGGGAAAAGCCACATGTGTGTTCTGAGTGTGGTAAGAGTTTCACAGCTAGGTCAAATCTCTTGAAACATCAGAGGCTCCACACTGGGGAAAAGCCGTTTGAGTGCTCATTCTGTGAGAAAGCCTTTAAACAGAAGACTAACCTTGAGACCCACCTGAAGATCCACACTGGAGAGAAGCCGTATGAGTGTTCTGTTTGTGAAAAGGCTTTTAGTCGGAGCGATGACCTTAAGAAACACTTGAGGATCCATACTGGAGAGAAGCCGTATCCGTGTTCTGTCTGTGGAGATGCCTTCAGTGAGATGGGTACCCTTAAAAGACACCAGAGGATCCACACTGGGGAAAAGCCATATCCATGCACTACTTGTGGAAAGACTTTCAGAACTAGTGGGCATCTCACTGACCATGAGAGAGTTCACACAGGGGAAAAGCCGTATGAGTGTGCTTACTGTGGAAAGGCTTTTAGTGTGAAGATCAGTCTTAAAGCTCATCTAAGGATCCACACTGGGGAAAGGCCATACAAGTGTCCTACATGTGGGAAAGGTTTCATATGTAGGTCACATCTGACTACCCATCTGAAGAGCCACACTCGAGAGTAAAAGTTATGAGTTTACTACATATGGGAAGAGGGAGTCTTGGATCTAATCTAACTCCTCAGTCAGCTGAAGAATCATGAGGAGAACCTACAATTTATATATAAGAAGTTAAATGAACTTACCTGGCGATTCAATCAGGTAACTGTAAATACCTGCAAACTTAAAGGAATAGTTTACCTCTTTTGAAAATTGGTTATTCACCCCCTTACTTTATTTGGGTAAGAGCATTTTGGTCTCAATGCTTGTGTTTTCCTAGTCTGGCAACCCCAATTTTACCTTTAGCTTAGCATAGGCGCTGGAAAGTAAAGTTGCCAAAGAGTTGCTATCTGGCAACATTACATTCCAGCGACTATGCGAAGGTAAAGCTAAAAAAAATGGGGAAAATTGGGGTTGCCACACTAGGAAAACGTGCACTGAGACCAAAATCTTACCCACATATGGAACTTCAGGTAAGGGGGTGAATAACCAATTTTCATAAAGAGGTAAACTATTCCTTTTACCTCTTGCCATTCTGTTGGGTCATTTCTCCATGTATATGGTGGAAAAAGGGCACTGAGACAGGCCTATAGGTCAGTTTATCCTCATATATTTTCCTCTCTTGCCCAGAAATAATGCTGAAATAATCCTTTGCCATCTTTGTTTACGAGCTTATAGTCTATACCCTTCTTCGGCTATAACTAGCGTAATGTTTATAGTTTTGAGGCGTGTTGTGGTGACTTAAGGCCCAGTCCCATTTCTGTCACTTTACTATCACTTACCCTCGATTTTGGCCCTAACACTCGGTTTGCGCATTCATGTGTAAGTGTAGGGTGTCCCAATACTTTCAGGACCGAGGGATAGTGGCTTTCAGCCCTTCAAATCGCCCCTTCAAACGGAGGGAGGTCGGGTACAGACTTCGAACGAAGTGAAGTTGAAGTGAAGATGAAATTACCCACGATTCTTTGCGAACTGCGTGTTGGTACCCGATCTGTGTCCGACTGCCCGAGCTGTGTCCCGTTCTCTCAGCTCTGGATAAGAACTTCAAAAATATAGCGACTATTGCAATTAAGCATGTATATATATATTTTTAATGTTGGGATATCTTAGTTTGATGTAAATTCTGTTGAATTCCGCACTGGTGTGTTAAAACATGACTATTAGAAAGATCGATATTTTTCAAAGTGCCAGTATTACCAGTAGCCTATTACCAGAGCCTCTCATGTGGGTGATGATAATTGTCGATGACGGCTTTTGAACAGTTTACCCCGGTTAAGAGCCTTATATCCGTTCAGTCTTAACGATAGACGCATGAAACAGGTGAAGGCGTTTTTATGCGAAGTGCTGTCCCATTTATTAGGGGAAGATCTGCACTTCTCACTACACAATCGAGGGATGTCTCATCTTGGAGGGAACTCGAAAATGAGTGCTAGTGTTAGGGAATAGAAATGGGATTGGGCCTAACATATATTGACCAAATATAACCTTACAAGCCATGTACTTGTGTCATTCACTTTGTTGATAATAATGAAAGTGTGTCATATTAAGATAACAATCTATTCCGTTCTATTCGTATTCCTATCATTTTCCAGCAGAGATCCAGCCTGACGGCCGATTCACACACAACCCTGCGCGTGAGCGGCGCAGACACGGTTTTGAGGCGATTTCATTTAGAATACATGTTAACAGACTGCACGCGTGTTCTGCATGGCTCCTGTCGTGTTTCTGAGCAGTGAACCACGCAGCTCACGCGCTGCTTTTTTGAAATAGAAACGAGTTCTATTTTTCCAAGCATTTTCAGCGCGGTAAGCGGGACTTGTGCGGTGTCCATAGATTTTGAATGCAGAACTCGGGCAGCTGTTTAGCACAGAACACTGCAGAGACATTGCTTGTGTGAAGGCAATCTGAAAGTGCTATAGTGTTAAGGGTGGGTAAGAAGTTCTTGGAGGTAGTTGAGGGTCTGACCATGGATGCAATGGTGGGTAAGAGGTGAGACCTTATATTCAATTCTAAGGGAAACAAGGAGCCAGTGCAGAGATTTCAGGATGGGGGTGATGTGCTTGTGTTTGCGCACCCTCGTCAGCATGGACGTTGTTAGGTCCATTTTAGGGGGGCTCAAGCCTCCCTAAGTTTCCCCCAAGCCCCCCTAACGCTGGGCAGATTATTTTCATTGTATGTAAATTACATCCATTCTTAGCGGTTATATTACTCGCGGAGTTAAAGTCAGATACGCGATCTCCGGACACCATCGGATTCAGTAAGCTCCAAGCTATCCAATGGTACTAGGCACTAATTGCTATGATAAATGGTTCACGAGAAAGCCCACTTTAAGTACATGTGAAATTTCTTAAATTCTCCAGCTCTGACTAAGAGCATTTTTTTCTTGTAACTGATGACGAACTATGCTTCAAATTGAGCAGGAAAAATACTCTTATCTGAAGTAATTGGTAGGCTATAGTTAGCCTGACATAGCCCGCCCATAATACGAATGTTCATCCGTATCCATGGTCTGGGAACGGTCCTCTGGGGCGTGTTTACATCGGTAGAGAGTCTACCGGCCAATAAGCGAAGCTGATTAGACGAGCTGTCCAATTGTTTCAAACCAGAAGTGAATGCCCTCCCTCCGCAGTATAATCGCGTCAGGTTAAAGAACCTCCAGACCATGAATACGGATGAACAGCAGTATTATGGTCGGGCTATGTCAGGCTAGGCTATAGTCTGATCCAGCAAGTTTCTAGGCAACATAAACTCCAAAAGACTGAACTATGAAATATAAATTAGCCTGTAGTCTATGCCAGATTAGTTTGTCCTACATGCATTGATGGACATATTTATTTGCTATAGCCTAGCACATATTTTAGTAGCTATTGTATGCTCATTTTGCAGAATAAATGTTTGAGAAACTTTCATATGTGACTGTATCATCAGATTTACCTAGGATTTGAACTAAGCTAGTTGTTACCATTGTTGTATCTTGCTCAGTGCATTAGACTGAAATAAATATGCAGCTATATTTAGAATAGAAGAGCCTAGTTCATTTACACCACAGTCATTGATGGAGATATTTGCAAACATCTCTCTTCACAAACCAGTCTGATGAATTGATTTAGACTAATTTTGTTAATAAAAATAGCCTAAGATATGAGATATTCTGAAAAATCAAGTAATACATAGTTGTAGTTGCAGTATACACAGGGTGCGATTTATGAAAAAATCAGAGGGGGGGATGATTCTGAAACGGCATTGCGTTGGTGACGTCATTGCTAGACACCAAAATGACCCCCCCCCCTCTCGCAAAAAAAAAAAATTAAAAAAAATCTGCTATTAGTAGCCTATCTGGGTTACAGCGCAGTGTCTGATGCCTCCTGAAGTCTACTGCAGTTCCTGTGACTGCTGCGTGTCGAGCGCAACATTTTTCACAAAACTTAGAAACTCTCTCGTTCAGACTTAATTCTCCTGCTGCTTACTGTGTGTTAAATAGTTAAATAAAGTGCTGCAGATTAGCCTACATTGTTTAATGTTGCCGACAATAGCCAAATTACTTTGATATCTCAGAGAAGTCATTCGTTGGATCCGACGGTATGCGCGGTATAGGGCGCTGGAGACTGTAACCTAAACAATTTGGTTTTTGCAAATGTGAGGAAAGCCAGGGCATTGAGCATAAAAATAGCCAATGCAAATAGGGCCAGCTAGGCATTCCTTGGGTATTGTTGAAGCATTTTGCCTAGATTATGCCATTTCTTGGTCACTTTCCACTACTGGCTGAATGACCTAAAAAAATTGTCATCCCCCGCGATTCAGAAGGATATTTTGCCTGATACGTTGACAATACACGCATTTCATATCAAACTTAAATTATGCCTATGACAAACAGTTCGTTTTCCTTTGCACAAAGTTGTTCAAGCAATGTGATAACATCACGAAGTTTCTTTTCGTTTTCCAAGCTTTAGTCTTTCCAGTGAGAAAAAAAACACCTGCGCATAGGCTGAAGTTCGCGGCAAAGTTCGCCAGTTGTCACGCACGCAATTCAGGACACAGGACGCATTTTTTACATTTTATAATTCGCTTGTTTATGCGCGCTAGATGTTCTTTAGTCACATCACATGGCTTGCATACTGTCATGAGATATCAAGGGGGGGATAAATGTTATCCCCACCGGAGATAAAATTATTCAAGCAGAGGGGGGGATAACAAAACCAGAAGTGGGGATTTCTGAGCCATCCCCCCTTACAAATCGCACCCTGAGTATACACACATTTACAATGTATATAATTTATTTATTAAAAAATTTCGGCGCGCGCCTAGCGCGCGCATCAATATATGAACCCTCTGGGGCTAAGCCCCCTTCACTCTGGATCCTAGTGACGTCCATGCTCGTCAGGATCCTAGCAGCGCTGTTCTGGATGTACTGCAGTTGCTGGATGCTGGATTGATAATTCAGGTTCCGGACAAAAGTGGTAGACAATTAGATTGATCAGTCCACACACTTGGTATAAGCTCCAAAAATACACAAAAATACACCTGAGGAAGATCCTAGTGGAGGATCGAAACTTTGCCGTTTTTAAGTTAGTGTATTTTTGGAGTTTATACCCAGTGTGTGAACCGAACAATCTTAAAGTTGTTGACACATACATGGAAAAATGGAGCTTGGCCTGCAGCAGAGGATCCTGTCGAACCTCAGATCAATCTCAATATCCCTGGGTTTGTCACGTTCTTTGCCTTCACCTAGTCGATATACTTCCAATGCCCTCTGCATAGTTGGGAAGTTTTCTAGCCACCGGTGACCACAGAAGGGTAAGGGGAATAATGTACGATATGAAATCCTCTCTCCTGACTGGGGCATTGTGAAAGAGAGAGTGCAGAGATTTAAGCAACTTCTGTACCTGCCACACCTCAAATCCACTCCTGAAGGCGTTATGGAGGGTATGTAGACCACAATTTCCAACAATTGAAAGTCGAACCCTCCAAATTGTACACCATGTTCCTGCTGCAGAAGGTTCACCAATTTAACTAGACGTAAAACACACTCTGCGTATGCAAGACTCCATATTACATACCCATCTCTCACACTGGGAACATAATAGCAAACATAAAAGAGATAATGTATGTAAACAACGAGAACAACAACAGAGTTTAACTGAAACAAATCAGATGGTTTATTGATAATAAGAAAATAAAGAGTTTAACAAGGGAAAAGGAGAAGGGGATAGATAAGACAAGTTAGCATAAAATGGCGAACAAACAAAGAAACACAAGCACGCTCCCAGGGGAGTAACGTTTACAACCGTCGACACACTGGCTCACGCTGACGCCTGTCTGTAATAACAACTATGCTGACTCGGCAGCACCCACAACTAGCAAAGAGAACAAACACATGGGTGTCAGCCACACGCCAAGCTCAACACTATCACACCACAATGTGGCAGAGTACTTAAAATAAGTAACATTATACAGACAATGAACGAAGACAAAGAAAGAGATACAGTACGCCTCCATCACAACTCACGAGTAAAATGGCGGCGTCCACAACTCCGTTGAGACTTTTAAAAACACAAAACTTACAGAGAAAAGACAGGTCATTGCTAGGGAAGGTGGGGCCCAAATACGGGTGGAGAAAAGAGATAAAACACCCGAGCACTTGTTACACTCGTAACACCCCAAAACCGCCAATTACCTCCCACAACCAGGGTGGCGTCAGTTAGCCTGGTTCTCACACAGACCCTTCTTGAGCCCGAAGTCTCAGATTACCCCTTACTCGAGCCCGCCTCTATGCCATAGATCCAATCACAATCGTGGGGCGGGATGTTAACAGGTATGACGTAGCAAGTAGTACGTGACAGGCACATTGAATTTTCCAATCAGGTTCGAGATTTTTTGAATACAACCCCCGCCCTGTCACAGCAGAAAACAGCTAGGGAACCGACGAAATTCCAGATGGATGAGAAACATCCATCTGCGTGAGAACCAGGTTAGGCGTCAGTTGGGTAAGCTAACCCTAGAGGAGAGGAACCCAGAGAGAGAGAGACGGCTTCTACTGGGCAGGATATGTATGTATATGATGTGAAGCAAATTTGTGACCTAACACCGCAAGCGCGAGACATCCACTTAGCATCTCCGGTATCAGTCCGAAACAGTCAAAATACATGAAAACAGATCATGCCTTGCACACAGGAGCGTGGTGTAAGCGCGGTGCATGTCCGGCCCCGCGAGCAGCAGACCGGACATGTCCGCGATGCTCCTCTAAAATACAACTCGAGTCTATTTTCCTGCGCGGACGTCCGCGTGCAATGAGCGGGCTCCATTGAAAATGCATGGCATGCTGACCGCGTATAGAATGCAAACGTGACTGTGCAGTGTGAAAGGGAACAACGAAACAGCCCGCAAACCTCTCGGACTCGCGATGCTCCCGGAGACGTTAAGCGCACGCTAAAGTCTGGTGTGTGAGCTCCGTAACCCTCATCTACCCTTCTTTTGTGCACCAGTTCACTCCGCCTCCTCAACCCCATCCATCCACCCTTCTATCCATCCATCCATCCATCTACCTCTCCCTCAACCCCATCTATCTTTCTTTAGTTTTATATTAATTGATACATTCCCCCTCGACCCCCATCTACCCTTCTTTTGTGTAGTATCAGCTCACACCTACACCCCAGCACCCCTCTATTGTGAGCTCTGAGCACAACCATCCAAGGACCATCAGATGTGTTAATGGTGCACTGAGCTCACACCTCCACCCCAACCTCCATCTATTGTGAGCTCTGATCTCACCCATGAGAGGATCATCAGATGTGTTAATGATGCACTGATACATTAGCATTCCAAAAGAATGAAACCAGGAAGCTCAAGGGTCCAACAGGAGAATCCTTATAAGAACACCACAGATTTGCAAAGGGATCACTGAGCTTCTGGCACTGGGAAGTTGTATCAGACTAGACTCACCTGTCTGTTATTACAGTAGGTCTACAATACTGTGGTTTTGGACTAGGATTCTAGTATTGGTCTTGCTCTGTAAGGCAACAAGCCACAACTTATTGTACAGAGATGTTTAGATTTGCTGACTCATCACAGCCACTGTGTGAAGTGAAGAAGGAGGATGAAGACTTTGATGATTTCCTCCAAGAGTATCTGGCTGCTGTTAAGAAAGCGGAAGAAACACTTGAACTTGTGAAGACTGAAGATGAAGATTCTGATCCAAATGAATCTGGTCACCTTGACTCCTCTCCTACAGGTAGGCTAACTCTCAGATATTTGGGATCACTCCGATAAACCCTTGTTTGACATAGAAGGACTCAGGAAATTACTGCAAATTACTGCATCTAGTTATGATATCAATTAAATCATATTAATAATATTAAGAGTATAAAGATAACATTCATAGTCATCTGACCTCATGGGATGAAATCTCATTCCGCCTGTTTCTGTATTTTACGGTGTAAAAAACAACAAAGATTATTTCAATGGAAAACCAAGACATTGACAAGTAATTCTCCTGGCTTTTTTTACGCAGATGTTCAAATGGATAAATCTATCAAGACAAAGAAAACTGTGGAGAACAGGAACACTTTGAAGCACATCCATACCGGACAAAAGCCACATGAGTGTACTACATGTGGGAAGAGTTTCAAGAGTGGCTCAAAGCTCACCAGACACCAGATTATCCATACTGGGGAAAAGCCATATCAGTGTACTACATGTGGGAAGGGCTTCAATAACAAGGATAATCTTAAAACACACCAAAGGATCCACCCTGCAGAAAATCCATGTAAGTGTACAACATGTGGGAAGCGCTTCAAGACTGATCCAGAGCTCACCGTACACCAGAGGATCCACTCTGGGGAAAAGCCACATGAATGTACTACATGTGGGAAGAGTTTCAAGACTGGCTCAAAGCTCACTCAACACCAGAGGATTCACACTGGGGAAAAGCCATATGGGTGTACTACATGTGGGAAGAGTTTCAGGACTGGCTCAGATCTCACCAAACACCAGAGGATCCACACTCGGGAAAAACCATTTGAGTGTACTACATGTGGGAAGAGATTCATTAGAAATGCACAACTCACTGCACACCAGATGATCCACACTGGAGAAAAGCCATTCCAGTGTACTTTGTGTGGGAAGAGTTTCAGTTGTAGTTCACACCTCATCGTACACCAGAGGATCCACACTGGGGAAAAGCCATATGAGTGTACTACATGTGGGAAGAGTTTCAGTTGTGGTTCACACCTCACCAGACACCAGAGGATCCACACTGGGGAAAGGCCATTTGAGTGTACTACATGTGGGAAGAGTTTCATTTCTAATTCCCATCTCAAGACACATCGGATGATCCACACTGGAGAAAAGCCATACAAGTGTACTACATGTATGAGGAGTTTCAGTCTTAGTTCAGATTTAAGCAGACACCAGAGGATCCACACTGGAGAAAAGCCATACAAGTGTACTACATGTATGAAGAGTTTCAGTCGTGGTTCAAACCTCACTTCACACCAGAGGATCCACACTGGGGAAAAGCCATATGAGTGTACTACATGTGGGAAGAGATTCATTAGTAATGGACAACTCACTGCACACCAGAGGATCCATTCTGGTGTACTACATGTGGGAAGAGTTTTGGTCATAGTTTAGCCCTCAGCAGACACCAGACGATCCAGTTACATGTGGGAAGAGATTTGCTCATCAAGTCTGAAGACACACCAGACGATCCATATGAAGGAAAAGGCATTGGGAAGTTAGTTGGAAAGGAAAGTGATGTCAACATTTAGATGTCAATGTCATGGATAAGATACATTTATTGTAACATGAAGTAAACAGAATTATATTTTTTTTAGCCAAAGATACACAGTTGAGAATTTTGAAACCATTTAAACAGGATATTTGGTCAATTCTAAGTGGGATTTTCTATATGTGGCAGGAACATTATTCACAAATACTTTATCAAATATTAAGAGGCAAAACCTTTTTGTATGCAGCATTAGTTTGGAATTGTCTTTTTTTTTGTATCATTATTTTTTAGTTTTTAAACGTCAACAATTTTCATTGTGTGTATTCAAATACAGTACAGACCAAAAGTTTGGACACACCCCCTCATTCAATGTGATTCATTTATTTCCAGGACAATTTATATTGTAGATTCTCACTAAAGGCGCCAAAACTATTAATGAACATATATGAAATTATGTACTTAACAAAAAAGTGTGAGGTTATGACAAAATTTTGGACCTGAACCCGATCAAGATGGTTTGGGGTGAGCTGGACCGCAGAGTGAAGGCAAAAGAGCCGACAAGTTCTTAGCATCACTGGGAATGAATAACTGTTCAAGACAGTTGGAAAACCATTTCAGGTGACTACCTCTTGAAGCTCAACAAAAAAATAAAAAGAGTACAAAGCAGTTATCAAAACAAAAGATGGATACTTTGATGAAACAAGAATATAAAACATGTTTTCAGTTATTTCACACTTTTTTTTATAAAGTACATAATGCCACGTGTTCATTCATAAGTTTGTTTATTTTGTATATTGTCACTGAAGGCAACAGTCATGAAAATAAAGTAAATAATTTAAGTGTGTTCAAACTTTTGGTCTGTACTGTACATCAGACAGAATTATAAGCTTTGTCTTACCCATCTCCCAATAACCCACCCACTAACCTGAGCCAACTATTAAAATAATAATGATAGATTAAAAAAAACACAGGACAAAAAAAGGATTTTGAATTGTCTTCAATCACATAGTAAAAACAGACATTTTGAAAAATTCAAACTTTATGTGAAGCAGATTTGTTCCTTTCTTTTGTGTATCAGCCTCACGCCAATCCCTGTCTACCCTTCTTCTGTGTAATGCCAGTTCACACGGTTGATAACTTTGGTGGTTATAAAAAAAAAAAAAAACCTGAAATTGTAATTCCATGGAAATTACATAGTGCATGCAAAATGTAAAAAAAAAGTTTTATGAAAGTGACATTTTTTGCATAAACATCTGATAAGAGAAATAAAACATGATATAGTTGCTAAACCATTGAAGTTGTTGCTAAGGAAGAAAGTAAGTAAGATAAGTACAGTAACTAAGTAAGATACTGTATGTAAGTAAGATATTAAGTATGGTGGTTGCCATGCTGGTTGCTACATTGAACAAGGTTTCTTAAGGTTGTTGCTAGGGCGTTGCTAAGGCGGATAAGGCGGTTGCTATGCTGGTTGCTTTGTTGATCATGTTGGATGCAATGTGTAATGCCAGTTCACACTGTTGATAATTATGGTGGTTATAAAACTGAATCGAATGACAGAGAATCTTAATCAATGCGTGGTTTATTTATCTTTTGCCTTTCTGTCAGAGAATTCTACAAAGCTAGTCCCAGTCATGTCCAGTACATAACAATTCTGACTATTCTCTAACTTTGCGTGTTAGGCTATCAAAAAGTACTAGCCCTAAGAACAAGACCCATCCTACATATTGGGACAGGTAAGAACTAATTTAACAGTCCCCCCAGGATTTCGCGGGCCTTTTTTGTGATTGTTGCGATCAAAAATGCTTGATTTCGCGGCAGGTTTTCTGAAAAGTTGCGGCAGAAGTTGCGCTGATTTTAGGCAATTTATTGCGAGAAAATTGCGGCGGCCAGGAAAAGTTGCGGAAAGTTGCGGGTTTTTTTTTTTTTTTTTTAAGCAGCACATTTTGATGTGTTTGATGATGGTAGGTGGTTATAGCTATGCAGTGAACAATGCCATATTGCAACAATAGGTTTTCTTTTATCTTGAGGTTGTTTACCATCTAGAACTGCAGAATGCACATCATGGATGGCTGATGGCAATTATGGCTGTAGTTATCAACCCTTTATATGACTACATGCCATCCAAGTTCATCTGTAAACCAGAACAAAATATTATATTAAAAATATATCTGAAATAGTGATGAAAGTGCTGCTTTAAAGCAAAGAAGGAGGGAGTGGTTGTTGCTTGTCATCATCTTCTGCTTCATCATATTCATCACCATAACCTTAATCATATTGGGCTTGATTGATTGCACTGAGTAGACTGTGACTAAGCATTAGTAAAACTGTAGAATACCTAATGTGAAGCCATTGCCAGGGAGCTAGCACTCTTTATATATTTAGAAGCTACAAGTGAAGTAGTTCCACAGCAAGAAGCAAGGCATGAGCTGTACTGTTTGTCATACAATAAATAACTGTGTGGCAATTACTTGGCTGAAACAAAAAATCAGCTTAATTTAAATGCAAAAATATAAAAGCCATCTAATAAGCTTTGTACTTCATACAAGCCAAAACAGGATTTGATATCTTAAAACATGGAAAAGATGTAGGCTAGCTTACACAAACTGAAAAAATTGACTGTTCTGAATTCTGATAGACCTAAGAATGGGAACCAACTTATGCCCAGTCCCATTTCTATCACTTCACTATCACTTCCCCTCGATTTTGGCCCTAACACTCGGTTTGCGCGTTCATGTGTAAGTGTAGGGTGTCCCAATACTTTCGGGACCGAGGGATAGTGGCTTTCAGCCCTTCAAATCGCCCCTTCAAACGGAGGGAGGTTTGGTGCAGACTTCGAACGAAGTGAAGTTGAAGTGAAGATGAAAATACCCACGATTCTTTGCGAACTGCGTGTCGGTACCCGATCTGTGTCCGACTGCCCGAGCTGTGTCCCGTTCTCTCAGCTCTGGATAAGAACTTCAGAAATATAGCTACTATTGCAATTAAGCATGTATATATATATTTTAATGTTGGGATATCTTAGTTTGATGTAAATTCAGTTGAATTCCGCACTGGTGTGTTAAAACATGACTATTAGAAAGATCGATATTTTTCAAAGTGCGCAAATCTTTCACCAGAATTACCAGAGCCTCTCATGTGGGTGATGATAATTGTCGATGACGGCTTTTGAACAGTTTACCCCGGTTAAGAGCCTTATATCCGTTCAGTGTTAACGATAGACGCATGAAACGGGCAAAGACGTTTTTATGCGAAGTGCTGTCCCATTTATTAGGGGAAGATCGCACTTCTCACTACACAATCGAGGGGTGTCTCATCTTGGAGGGAACTCGAAAAGGAGTGCTAGTGTTAGGGAATAGAAATGGGATTGGGCCTTAATGTGCGTTTAGTGTCCTGTGACAAAGGGGGCTCGGTGAAAATCAATTTTGTCGAATTCTTCGTGGAGATAGTTCTACAATAGCCTATATTAGCAATAACTTTCAACTCCGCTTGAATTCGTCATTTAGATAACTTGTGATTTTGGAATCCACACGCGCGCGCACTCATGGAGGGAGAGGGAGAGAGAGAGCGCAACGGAAGAGAGCTCATTCAGTCCAATGCGTAATTTAAGGTAACACTTACCCCATAACATAAACGTAACGTAAATGACAATAGCCTAAATGATCAAGAATATTGTGATTAGCAGCTGTTTTGAACAGTAATATTTGCACCGCAAAACAAGGAGCAGGAAAAGCTCTGCACCCGTTGATCTTTCACTCGCGAGTGATTGGTGATATTTCGAGAAACCTTCCAGGAAGTTGCGGGAAAGGTGCGGTGATTCCTCAAAATTGCATGGCCGCGATGAAGTGGCGGGGATTGGTTGAAGTTGGTCCAGATCACCCTCTGCAATTTATATTGTGTCTGTGACCACATCGCCTTGGTGGAGGTCTCTGCTCTCTGAGAGCTTTTCTAGTTTGTCAATATACTTTGAAAATTTCAGAACACCAAGATGATTCCTTCTGGCTACAGTACATATAGTAGAAGTAGATACCCTAAATTACAGGAGCCTACTTAAGGAATTAAGGAGTAGTAACGGCAATTAAATTGCACAGCGACGTTCACACAGCTACTGTCTATCATAATAGCGTCAAAACGATGTGTTTCTGACTTTCGCTCTTAATATAGCGCTAAATTATGTCTTTTTGCTAAATTTTGATGGAAGCACTGAGAATGGAAACATGCGCACCGTTACTGGTGCGCCTGTCTCCTGTCTGTTTAACGGACACTAGGTAACTATATTACCACCACTGGATGTTAACTTTTGAAGACCCAGCTCTTTAAATTACCTAGCCTGATCAAGCACTTCTAAACTCTAACAAATGGCACTTCCCAATAAGCATTTACTTGTATTGTGTTGCAGCTTGATTGTTATCCTTCACTTTGGATAAAAGCATCTGCTAAATGCATAAATGTAAAGTACAGACATCGGTAGGCTAAGCACAGAAGTTAAAACTGTACTGTTTTTAAGACAAATTTTGTAGAATCAAGACGTAATTCTGGAAGTACAGGAAAAAGTAAATTTTGGAAAGTCTGTAGTCTTCCACCAATCAGGTTCAGATGTAGGGACAACTGCCTGTTTTTTTACAAACAGTAGGGAGAGCACAGCAAACACACAGTTTGTGTGTGAAACGGGCCTTAGTCTGGAGACCCACCTATTACATTTCTCGTAGCAGAAGCGTAGTTTACGATTGTCCAGAGCGCGTCTGTACATAACTCTGAGCCAATACCACAGCCACCATGCGACATAAAATGCAATCAAGGGCCAAGGTACTCCCTTTTTGTTCTGTGATTGGATACCGAAAGCAGGCGAGAAAATTGGCCAAGGTCACTGTGCTGCTTTGCAGAGTGAAACGAAATAAGCACGCAAAGGAGCATGGGAAGGTGTAGCCCATCTGATTTACCCTCCAGTCAGACTAGCTACAAATCCAAGCGACTCAGGTCGCTGAGGAGGCGTGGCACAGGGCTGTGATTCGTTGGTAGCATGTTGCTAACTTAGGTACTTGGTAGAAAATCGTACATCAACACACAGGTATTTTTTATGTATAAAACTAATATTTTCTGATGTCGTTGGTAACACTGATACCTCGATTTCCAAAATATGAAGTCATAAATCCCTAACTTTTTAGTTTGTGGCCAAGTTTGAGATCGTTGTCGTTGGTGCCGCCATCTTGTAAGCGGTAGACCGTTTCGTTCAGAGTACCTCGGCTTCACTTGCATTGGCTGTCGCCGAGTCGCATCGCTCCTCATTTGCATATAATAGCCTTGAAGTCTATTCTGGGCCCGCCCACCAGGCGACTTATCGCTGGTCGCTTGCTCTCATTGACAATGAATAGAAACCGGTCGCGTAGCTCAAGTCGCTAGTCACTAGTCTGACTGGGGGGTTAGGCACTTGCTCGGTTTGTAGACTATGTAGCTTAGAAGTGAAAGTGCACTTTTTCTCTCCTCCCCTCTTCTCCATCTGCAAAATGGCATTTGACTTTCACCAAGGCGTGCCATGCATATCAACTTCATGACCAGTTTAATCCACATTAAATGTACACATTTTTCAGGTTCATTTAGTCCTAACATGTAACAGGGGCAAGGAACAACTCCCTTTGCTTGCTAACAATTCATTTTTAGGAAGAAACCTTTGGCAGATCCATGCTTCATGGGCTAAACCATAGTGAATTGAACTACCTAAGCAAAATTAAGGGAATATTCCACCTCTTTATGAAAATTGGTTATTCACCTACTTACCTGTAGTTACATATGTGGGTAAAACTATTTTGGTCTCAGTGCATGTACTTACATATTCTAGCAACCGCAATTTTACCTTTAGCTCAGCATAGGCACTGGAAAGTAAAGTAGCCAAAGAGTTGCTATCTGGCAACTTTACATTCCAGCACCTATGCTAAGCTACAGCTAAAATAAAGCTAAATTTGGGGCTGCTGGACAGGAAAAACACCTACACTGAGACCAAAATGCTTTCACCCACATATGTAACTCCGGGGAAAAGAGTGAAGAACCAATTTTCACGAAGCGGTGGAATATTCCTTTAAGTGAATGAGCTAGAGCATGAGGAGGAAAGAGAACTCAATCAAAATAAATCAAATGGAAGACATACCATGACCCCAAACATGGCCAACAGGCCATAAAATGCGTCCTGGTTTACTGGTAGATTATGAAGGCTCATTTTACCTATAAATATATATGTTGTATGAATTCCTTTACAGATTCCATGCACTCTGTGCCTGATAATTACTCATTTCACACATCCACCCCAACCCCAAACTACTGTGGGTTCTGACCACACCTATCAGAGAACCATCAGGTGTGTTAATGGTGCACTGAGCTCACACCTCCACCCCAACCCCCAGCTATTGTGAGCTCTAACCACACCCATCTGAGGACCATAAGGTGTGTTAATGGTGCACTGAAACATTAGCATTCCAAAAGCCCTTGCAGCTGATTGGTTAAATCTTAATCCAGGAAGAACAAGGGTCAGACAGAAGAACCCTTATAAGAACACCACAGACTGCAAAGGGATCCCTGAGCTTCTGGCACGGGGAAGTTGTAGCAAACTAGACTCACCTGTCTGTTATTACAGTAGGTCTACAATACTGTAGTTTTGGATTAACTCTAGCTCTGTAAGGCATCAGGCCACAACTTCTTGTACAGAGATGTCTGGATTTGCTGACTCATCACAACCACTAATATCAGTGAAGAAGGAGGATAAAGACTTTGATGATTTCCTCCAAGAGTATCTGGCTGCTGCTAAGAAAAAGGATGGAGCAGTGGTACTTGTGAAGACTGAAGGTGAAGATTCTGGTCCAAATGAATATGGTAGGCTTTCTCTCAAATATTTGGGATCACTCAGATAATCCCTTGTTTGCCAATGAAGGATAATACAAATTAAAATCATATTAATAATATTGAGAGTATAAAGATAACATTCATTGTCATCTGAGTTTATGGGATGAAATCTGATTCAACCTGTCTTCTGAATTTTACGGTGTCCTACTAACAAAGCAATCAATCAAGATTATTTCAGTGGAAGACTGATATTTACAAGTGATTCTCCTGGCTTCTTTACACAGATGTTCAAATGTACAAATCTAACAAGACAAAGAAAAATGTGGAGAACAGGAACCAAACAAGATATCCCAAGCCGCCCCAGAACATGAACATTTTGAAGCACATCCATACCGGACAAAAGCCACATGAGTGCACTACATGTGGGAAGAGATTCAAGACTGGCGCAGATCTCACCAAACATCAGAGGGTCCACACTGGGGAAAAGCCATATGAGTGTACTAGTTGTGGGAAGAGTTTCAAGACTGGCTCAGATCTCATCAAACACCAGAGGATCCACACTGGGGAAAAGCCGTATGAATGTAATACGTGTGGGAAGGCTTTTAATCAGAAGGTTCACCTCAGAAAACACCAGAGGATTCACACTGGGGAAAAGCCATATATTTGTACTACATGTAGAAAGAGTTTCAAGACTGGCTCAGAGCTCACCAAACACCAGAGGATCCACACTGGGGAAAAGCCACATGAGTGTACTACATGTGGGAAGGCCTTTAATCGGAAGGATCACCTTAAGATACACCAGAGGATCCACACTGGGGAAAAGCCATATGTGTGTACTACATGCTGGAAGAGCTTCAAGACTGGCTCTGATCTCACCAAACATCAGAGGATCCACACTGGGGAAAAACCATACAACTGCACTACATGTGGGAACAGTTTCAGTGATGGTTCAGCCCTCAGAAAACACCAGAGGATCCACACTGGAGAAAAACCACATATATAATTGCATTACACATGGGAGACGATGCAATGTTGAGACATCCGAAGATCCTTACTGGAGAAAAGCTACAGTGTATTACAGGGCAAAGAGACTTTTGTTTCTCAAACACAATGGCTATAAAATGCCATTAGCATGATTTCATAACTTAATGAAGTGGAGAATTTCTTGGAATTGGTCAGAGATGGTTGCAATATATATAAAGGTGTGATCACTTTGATATTTTATAAATATGAAGCATTGTTTGATATTTTGATTAAGGCTTTCCTGATGTAATTGTAGCAAGACTCATAACATGGGCTAAACATAATCTGATGGTTTGTTTGCAGAAAATTGTCTTATTTTTAAAGAGTAATGAATACATGAAGTAAACCGTATTATTCCCTAACAAAGCCCTAACAAAGCAGCAACATGTATTGTGTATTTAACCTAAATGTTGCTGATGTTTTTAACCATGGTATGGAAGCATTTTAGAAAAATACTGGTAACACTTTCTATGAAACCAGTATTCATAGAGCATTATAAATGCATTCATAAAGCGTTATAACAATTCATAAAGTCTTATAACTAATGACATTTGTGTCCATAACTGTTTATACATTCTCATGTCTATACTCATAAAGCTTCATAATGTTATATTATAAGCCTTTAAAACTTGAAGTGTCACAAAGTACTATAATGCTTCAATTTGTTTTTATGTCTAATTGCTCATGCCACATAATGAGTTACAGGTGCTCAGTGCATACCCTACGTTTAGTAAGATGAGCACATAATTACTCATAAAAATGAATAAGGCACCATAAAAAACACTAACTGTGCGTTCAGACCGAGACCAATTCAGGCGACATGGAGTAATTGACTTTGAATGGAGATGGGCGATTCAAGCTAAACTTCGGTTAACTTCATGTAATGAGCTATGATGTGGTTGGGCGATTACCAATCAGAATGTCGATTTACTGGCGAGATACCTATAGAGAGGCAGGATCGAACGTTTGAATGCTAACGTCTTGGGCAATTTTGCCGGTTCGGTTGCTGTGACCAAGCGATGTTTCTTGAGAGTCTTCGGCGACTCTTGGTGATTTATCGCTTGCGGCGTGAACGTACAGTTAGTAAAGTGGTATGTTCCTCTTGTATCAAAAGGCCAAAAAGGATATAATGATTTGTGACACAATTTAATTCCTTATGAGTACAATCATGAGAACATATGATCAGTTGTGAATTCTAGTGTCAGTATGAATGCATTTATTAATGCTCTATGAATGCTGGGTTCATAGAAAGTGTTACCAAAATACTTAAGTCGATGTGAAGCAAATTTGTGAACTAACAGCTTACACCCACCTAACCCCCATCTACCCTTCCTTTTTGTGCACCAGTTCACTAGCCTGGGCGAAAGCGAGAGAAAGGCAGGAAGGGGGGTTTATTCCAGACTACGTGCGGAGATAAAATCCTTAGCGGAGGTACGTAGGATGGCATCGGCAGGCTAGTTCACACCTACACCCTCATCCCAATCTATCTTTCTTTTGTTTCGTTTTAATTGACACATTCCCATCTACCCTTTTACCCTTCTTTTGTGTAGTATCAGCTCACACCTCCGACCCAGCACCCCTCTATTGTGAGCTCTGAGCACACCCATCCAAGGACCATCAGATGTGTTAATGGTGCACTGAGCTCACACCTCCACCCCAACCTCCACCTATTGTGAGTTCTGACCACACCCATCTGAGACCATCAGGTGTGTCAATGGTCCATTGATACATTAACATTCCAAAAGCCCTTGCTGCTGATTGGTTAAATCTGAATCCAGGAAGGTTCCAACAGAAGAACCCTTATAAGAACACCACAGACTGCAGAGGGATCACTGAGCTTCTGGCACTGGGAAGTTGTAGCAGACTAGACTCACCTGTCTGTTATTACAGTAGGCCTACAAAACTGTAGTTTTGGATTAAGACTGTGGTATTTGTCTTAATCTGTAAGGCAACAGGCCACAACTTATTGTACAGAGATGTCTGGATTTGTTGACTCATCACAGCCACTTATGTCAGTGAAGGAGGAGGATGAAGACTTTGATGATTTCCTCCAAGAGTATCTGGCTGCTGCTAAGAGAGATGAAGAAACACTTGGACTTATGAAGACTGAAGATGAAGATCCTGATCCAAATGAAGATGGTCACTGTGACTCCTCTCCTACAGGTACCGCATGATACCGCTCAGTATTTATAATGCAGTTGTTATTTGAAAGCAGAAATAAAACAAATTAAAGAGAAACTTGTTAACAAAATTTGTTAAGATTACATTCAAATAAATTATCTTGTGGAAGAGACATCTGAAATCATGGGCTGAAATTTCATTACCTTGAAAGATTGGTTTCATAGGACCTGAAACATTTTAACCGTCAAAGTGAACTCAGACAAAATTGTTAATTTCCATTTCTTTAGAACAGTGTTTCCCAAACGTTTTCAGACCAAGGACCACCAGCTTGAAGTTTTTAATGTAAATTACAGTCCTGCTTCGTAGTATTCACTGAACCACTCCTCTTTGGCTTTAAAATAATTTTAGTGAGAAACAGACTAAATAAATATATTTTTTGGAAATCCTCTTGCAGACCACTTGAGTTTGCTCGCGGACCACACTTTGAGAAACACTGCTTTAGAAATTTCAGATAAAAATGAGCATTTCTACAGAAACTGATGTGATCCCCTGACTTTTTATAAACAGATGTTCAAGAGGTCCCATGTGACAAGATAAAAAACAGGAACCGGAGCAGGAAGAATTTGAAACACATCTGCACTGAGGTAAAGCTGCATGTGTGTACTACATGTGGGAAGAGTTTCAGAAGAAGGTCAGACCTCATAAAACATCAGAGGATTCACACTGGGGAAAAGCCATTTGAGTGTATTACTTGTGGAATGGCCTTTAATCAGAAGGGTCAGCTTAAGATACATCAGAGGATCCACACTGGGGAAAAACCTTATCAGTGTTCTGTCTGTGGGAAGAGTTTTAGTCGGAAGGGTAACTTTCAGACTCACCAGAGGATCCACACTGGGGAAAGGCCATATGAGTGTACTACATGTGGGAAGAGTTTTGTGAGTAGCTCAGACCTGGCCAAACACCAGAGGATCCATACTGGGGAAAAGCCATATGTGTGTACTGCATGTGGGAAGAGTTTCAAGATTATTTCAAATCTAACCATTCATCAGATGATCCACACTGGAGACAAGCCTCGTTGCTGCAGAACATGTGGGAAGAGTTTCAGAAGTCCCTCCAATCTCTTAAAACATCAGAAAATCCACACGGGAGAAAAGCCATATGCATGTTTGGAGTGTGGAGCTGCTTTTATTTGGAACAATGACCTCAGGAAACACCAGAGGACCCACACTGGGGAAAAGCCGTATGAATGTTCTGAGTGTGGGAAGGCTTTTGCCCAACAGGGTGCCCTCAAGATACACCAGAGGACCCACACTGGGGAAAAGCCATATGCATGTGTGTTGTGTGGTTACACATTTAGTCAGAAGGGTAGCCTTCAGAAGCACCTGAAAATCCACACTGAGGAAAAGCCATTCAAGTGCACTACATGTGGAAAGAGTTACAAATGTAACGCAAGGCTCACTACACACCAGAGGATCCACACTGGAGAAAAGCCATATGAGTGTACTACATGTGGGAAGAGTTTCAGTCATAGTTCAGTCCTCATCAGACACCAGAGGACCCACACTAGAGAAAAGCTGTATGAGTGTACTACATGTGTGAAAAGTTTCCGCACTAGTTCAGATCTCACCAAACATCGAAGGATCCACACCAGAGAAAAGCAGCACCACTGCACTACATGTGATAAGAAATTCAATGCTGCTTCAAATCTTAAGAAACACCAGAAGATCCATACTGGAGGAAAGCTATTAACTTGACTCCGCCAGGGGAACCATCCGTTGAAGAAGTTTTGGTTTGTTAGTTTCATTTATGTTTGTTCAGTTTTGTCTCAAGAGGCTAGAAAGCTACATGTGATAAGAACTTCAATGCTGCTTCAAATCTTAAGAAACACCAGAAGTTCCATACTGGAGAAAAGCAATAGGGTACTGCAGGGAAAGGGGACTTTTGTTTACAGTTATAAAGCCTATAAAATGCCATCACAGTAAGATAGTGGAGAATTTTTTTCAATTGGTCAGAGATGATTAGATAAAACAAAAACATATTGCTACACTTATGTTTAAATATCAAGGACTTCATTATGAAATTTAGTGTATGTGATGTGCGTTACGTGATAGCAATGTAGCAAGACTCATAAAACCTCAAGGTAAACAGAATTGTTTGTTTCTAGGCACATGCAGAATAATGGTATTGAGAAAAAAAATAAAGAGTGATGAGAACATCAAGTAAACTGAATTATTCTAACCGCTGCAATGCCCATGCAAGTAACAGGAGGTAATACATGTTGGTGTTATGTGTAGATATACATTACTCGCTGACAGATCAGAGGGTTCCCCACAATCCCGTTAGGCACAAAGAATGAAACCGCAAACATTTTGGTCCAGATCATATCAATGTGAACTAGCAGAGTTTCCTGGTGTGTAAATATGTCATAACTTGGCTTAGGAATCTTGGAAAAAAGAAGTACAGCTGGTAATGAAATTTTTCAACAGAATGCGACTATTGGTGAAACATTATGACATTTTGTATACCTTCTCTATAGACAACATATATAGTTTTTTTTTTGTTTGTTTTTTAAATTGGGTGTTTGCTGACTCAAAAATTTCAAAATTGACACCATTTTTACATGATAGCTGCACGTACACCTTAGGTTATTTAAAGTTATTTAAAGTTATTAAAAGTTATTTGCCAGAGCACACATCCAAAGTAGGTGATGGACAAAAAATAGCAGACTATATAATGAAGAGGAATGTCAGCATTAAATTCTCAGAGTGAACGTTCTAAGGAAGGAGTGTGAGCTCCAAACCCTTCACTTGCTGAAAGTCTGAGGAATGTCCAGGGCCGTCGCAACAAGGCAGGCAAACCAGGCAATTGCCTGGGGCCCCAGAGCTGAAAGGGGCCCCCAATATTGACTGTTTAATCTATTTCAGTAGTTATGTTGGTGGTGTTTTTCAACAAAAAATTGACTTTAAACTGGAATTAGACTACTGTACAATACAAATAATTATATTGATGATGTTTGAAATATTATAACAATGTGGTTCATGTTAAGTATTTACAGGGAGTAAAGGAGCCCCCATGTCCTGTTTGGCATGGGGCCCCCTAAGTACCTTGAAACGGCCCTGGGAATGTCAGCATTAGGGTTGGGTATCGAGAACCAATTCCAATTCAGGACCGGTTCAAAATGATCAATTCCATCAATATTGTACGTCTCCAAACGTTATCAATTCTTTAGTTTCTCTGCATTAGCGCCACATGCTAACTGCAATTTTCATAGCAAGCTATCACATTAACTCCAGTGATTCACATAGCCTACCATATTGAGGAGACAGACACGTAGCTGTTCTCAAGCCTATAAAGACTGCCTTTTTTTGGCATGAACTAGGCTACTCAGGAATCGATAAGGAATTGATAATGGCATTGATATTGATAAGATCTTATCAATACCCATCCCTAGTCAGCATGTTTGCTCACATTTTGTTCCTTTAAATTCTCCAAGTGAACGTGCTTAGGAGGTAGCCTAGAACTCTAGACGTACTCCTAGCGGTAGGCGGGCTTTGTACGATGACGACAGTCCTGCTCAATCCAGAGCCATAGAGAATCGTCTTTGGCTTTAGTTTTGGAGGAACTGCACTTGTCATTTTCTTTGAAAGTGAAACAAAAAAGTGCACTGAAGTCTTTCGTTCTGATAAAAGGTGTCTTTGCCGTGTTACCGACGGGCTACAGGAAGAGTTTGATATACCAGCTGGTACCACTGGCCAGAACGCTAGCCTATTACGTGGAGAGGCAGTTTGAAAGACAATGCAATAACCCGCCCCTCCATTGAGGCACAGTCTATCAGTGGTCTTCAGACTATACATTCTTATGATATAGTCTGCCGTGTCAGGCTAATATTTGTAGGCCCCCTGAGGAAAATGGAAATCTGATCTCCTTTGTACACACATTCCATAGGAATCTGGGGCCCTTGAATAGACAGCTTAAAAACAACTTTGCTGCCGCCTTACAGATAGAAATTCCTCAACTTCAAAATCACTGAATTATCTCAGCTTTCTGGAGAAATAAGAACTTGCAGGACATCTTAAACTGAATTGTTCACCAACATTTATTTATTTAATTTATTATTGAGCAAAGTTTTGAAAGGGTTACAAAAAACATCTAAAATGATGTCACAAAAAAAGGCTAGTTATATTGGCTTATGTCCTCAAAACAGGCTAGGTATATTGGCTTAAATCATTATGAGGGAAGTTTTTGCAAAAGCACAGCTTTCTGTTGTTCTTTGGTGCTCATCTGGATCAATGTAAGCACAAGTACCTCAAGTACCATGCATCATGCTGAAGCACTTTCAACAACAACAACAACACATTGGATTTCTATAGCGCTTTTCTAGACACCCAAGCGCTTCACAGTTGAGGGGGACCTCACTGACCACCACCAGTGTGTAGCACCCACCTGGGTGATGCAGGTCTTTGGTATTTCTTGCCCTCAACGGTGCCTTCCAGGCAGCGCTGCCTTCAAGGCACTACTCCACTCAGTTTAGGATTAGGATGAGGGTTGAGGGGGTTAGGGTTAGGAATAGGGTAAGGGTAGTGCCTTTTAGGCTGTGCTGCCTGGAAGGGACCGTTGGGGGCAAAAAACACCATTGAGCGGTGATGCACGGCAGCCATTATGCACCAGAACTCTCGCCACACACTAGCTTGAGGTGGAGAGTGAGGGAATTATTGAATGAGCCAATTACAGCGGGGGATGATTAGGGGGCAAGATTGAATGAGCCAGGTTGGGACTTTAGCCAGGACACTGGGAAACTCCCTACTCTTTGCGACAAGTGTCATGGGATCTTTTATGACCAATGAGAGTCAATTTCAAATTTCAATGGCAATGGATGGCACCTTAGTCTCTTAGTAGTTTCAAGTTCTCAAATCACTGCCTAGACTGCCCATTCGTGTTGCTATTGTGCTTTTTTTTTTTTTACTTTTCAAAGCAAAGAAATCTATACATGTTTCTTAGTTGTAATGGCATCTGCTACTTAGCTCACTCACGTCAGATCATGCGCTACGTAACTTTCGTAAGGCACTTCCGCGCAACGATCTGATGTTGAAGCCCATCAGCGAGATTTCAAGCCATTATTCTCTAACCGGACCAATCAGGGAAGCTAGCTGCTGTAGAGGGTGTGACGTAGCGAATAAGCAACTGTTTTGAATCCAACCAATCCAACAAACGTAACCAGCGTCATCGGTTGGTTTCGATGTGGTTGGCTGCAGTGTATGTCAATTAAATTGATGGACAAGCCGTTTGCCCAGTTAGATTCAAGGATTTCTGGCTCCTGAAATATCTCGTCTATCGCTGAATATCAGATGAACGCGCGTAGCGCTACATCTGACGTGAGTGAGGTAAATCTGCTACCACAAACACAAGGATCTTGACGGCCATATGTTTGCATGTTGAAATGGGTTAATAAAAGAAGTATTGAAACACTGGCAAGCCCCTTGTATTCTGTGTACAATTTGTAGGCAATGCTTCATGAAGTACTAATAATTTAGCAGTACAGTACAATGATAAATGAATAGAATATGACGTTCTATTATGTACTAATAATATAAACTAAGTGTAATATAAAAATTGTAGATTTATATTGAAAAAGTCATGTTTATTTTGCAAAACAGAATCATTGTTAACTAACATGATAATATGTTGTCTGGAAAACATGCTAATATCTCAATGTACATGATTTTATGTAACTTTGAAATACTTTTTTGTGTCCCTTTAAAAGAGGGTTGTGATTTAACATTTGTGAAAATGTTATTTCATAAGTTTTGTGTTAAAACTGATCCAGTTAATTTAGAGAATACCATTAGCCTTGTAGTCATGGTATCTCAAGAGTACCTTATCAGATTTGCATTTACATTTATGCATTTAGCAGACGCTTTTATCCATCACATGAATATTATCAGACTCCATGATCTCAATGACTGATAGTTATTAAGCTCACACCTCTACCCTACACCTCTTTTGTGAAAAAAATCTCCCATCCCAATCTCCATCTACCTTTCTTTTGGCAAGTACCAGTTCACACCCGCACCCAACCCCATCAACCTTTATTTTGGCAAGTACCAGTTCACACCCTCACCCAACCCCATCTTTAGTGAGCTTTGTTAAGTGACCACACCCATCTGAGGGTCATCAGATGTATTAATGGTCCACTTACACACTTGCATTCAAAAGGTTCCCTGCAGCTGATTGGTTGAATTTGAATCCAGGAAGGGGGAGGGGTTGGGCAGAAGAACCCTTATAAGAACACTAGAGACTGCAGGGGGGCCACTGAGCTTCTGTTGTCTCACAAGGAGAGACTGGGAAGTTGAGTCAGCATAGACTATAGTCTATCGGTTATTGCAGTGACTATTGTAGTGGACTAAGGTTTGTATCGTAGTCCATCCAATGATGGCAGGACTTGAGGAATCATCACAACCACTAATACCAGTGAAGGATGAGGAAGACTTTGATGATTTCCTTCAAGAATATCTGCATGTTGTTGAGACAGTGGAAGGACCACCTGGACTGGATCATGACTGGAAGACAGAAACACCATCAACCTTGGAAGAGGAAAATATTTCACCTGTGAAAAATAAGGATGAAGGAGCTTCTAATCTAACAGAATGTGGTCACAATGACTCATCTCATGCAGGTAGGTGACTGTTTTTATCAACTAAATATATTTGTAGTTCTGTCTTTGTACTACAATATCATACATCATCTGTTACAGAGATTTACCATATTTGAGGGAATCACTCATCTCATTTTTATTGTGATTGTATTTTTGGCAGGTGATCTTCAAGTGAGTAAATCTTACAACAATCTTTGGCATTCTTCTGGGGAAAAGCCCCACCAGTGTGGTCTCTGTGGAAAGGGTTTTAGTAGAAAATACCACCTGAAGTGTCACCAGAGGATTCATACTGGAGAAAAACCATACAAGTGTCCCACATGTGACAAGAGTTTCACATGTAGTTCATATCTCAGCACACACCAGAGGATTCACACTGGAGAAAAGCCATACGAGTGTCCAACATGTAAGAAGAGTTTTTCAAATCGTTCCAATCTCAACTTACATCAGATAAAACATACCGGAGAAAACCCATATGAGTGTACAACATGTGAGAAGACTTTCACAAGTGGCTCAGACCTCAGACGACACCAGAAGATCCACACTGGAGAAAAGCCATACAAGTGTTATGAGTGTGGAAAGGCTTTTATAGATTCTGACAGACTTACAACACACCAGAGGATCCACACTGGGGGAAAGCCATACAAGTGTACTACATGTGCGAAGAGTTTCAGGCAGAGATCAACTTTCACCAAACACCAGATGATCCATACTGGAGAAAAGCCATACGAGTGTTCTGAGTGCGGAAAGGCTTTTAGGTCAAAGGAAGAACTGAAGACTCACCAGAGGTTCCACGCTGGAGAAAAGCCGTATAAGTGTCTTACATGTGGGAAGAGTTTTCTGAGAAGTTCAGAACTCGCCAAACACCAGAAGATTCACACTGGGGAAAAGCCATTTGAGTGTTCTGAGTGTGGGAAGGCTTTTAGTAGGAAGGAAACTCTTGCGACCCACCAGAGGATCCACACTGGGGAAAAGCCATATGAGTGTACTACATGTGGGAAGAGTTTCAGGCATAGTTCACATCTCACCAGCCATCAAATGATCCATACTGAGAACAAGCCATATCAGTGTTTGGATTGTGGGAAATTGTTTGGACGGGAGAGTGACCTTAACACTCATCAGAGGATCCACACTGGGGAAAAGCCATATGGATGTCAAGTTTGTGGGAAAGCTTTTCATCGTAAGAATTACCTTACGGCTCACCAGAGGATCCACACTGGGGAAAAGCCATATGAGTGTACTACATGTGAGAAGAGTTTCAAGACGAGCGCAGAGCTCACCCAACACCAGAAGATTCACACTGGAGAAAAGCCGTATCAGTGTGCTGACTGTGGAAGGGCTTTTTGTAGGAAGGATGACCTCAAGATACACCAGAGGACCCACACTGGGGAAAGGCCATATGGGTGCCCCACATGTGGTAAGAAGTTCGCGCGCAACTCGAATCTCGCCACCCATCAGAAGCTCCATAGTGGGGAGAAGCCATATCAGTGTTCCGTTTGTGGAAAAGCATTTCAACTGAAGGATTACCTGAGGAGGCACCAGATGATCCACACTGGGGAAAAGCGGTAATGGTCTCCATACTACACGATCCACACTGGGGAAAAGCGGTAATGGTCTCCATACTACATGATCCACACTGGGGAAAAGCCTTAAAGGAAAATACCGGAGTGAATTCAAGCATAGCCCTGTTGAAAGAGCTTGCTAGATGCGCTAGTTAGCGAGTGGAACAAAACAATTTGGTACAGCACAGACCAAACGCGAACGCAGAAGCGAGCAGGCACTTTACACTGAATCAATGGGACCGGACTGTTGGAAACAGAAAGTAAGGTCTGAGGTTACATTGACTCAATGTTAAGTGTTTCGCGTTCGCTTAAGGTCTATGCTTTTCGAAATTCTTTCATTTCATGCAAAATATATTGCTGGCTTGTGCAGCAGGACTATGCTTAAACTTACACAGGTATTTTCCTTTAATGGTCTCCTTACTACATGCTGGCTCAGAGTTAAGAGATGTTTGGTTCCCAACGTCCATCAAAGGATCCATACTGGGGAAAAGCCATAATGGTCTACTTACTGTGCGTTCAGACCGAAAGCGATTCAGGCGACATGGGCGATAGAAGAAATTGATTGTATGGAGACGGGCAATTTCGGCGACAAAAGCTGCAGGTGTAGTGGGCAACGAACCTTGAGTGACTTGTACTGTGGTTGGGCGACTAGCAATTAGAATGTTGATTTACTAGTGAGACCCCTGTAGAGAAGCAGGATCCAACATGCTAATATCGTGGGCAACTTAGTCGTTTTGGTTGCTGTGCTCACGCAATGTTTTTTGGGAGTCTTCGGCTGCTCTTGAAAATGTATCATTTGCGGGCTGAACGTGCCATCTGGGACCACACTGTTTTAGCAGAGGTCTGCACTCTCTGGGCGATTTTTGAGTTTGTTTTTGATCTTATTGAATTTTCTTGAAGATGTTGTTGTCTGTCTCTTTGTCCAGTGCTGCAAAGATTTATTTCAATTTGTTGCTAGGTTGTGAGGCGCAGTGTTTGTTTACATTTGACATTTGTGAATTTACCAGACTTTTTTTTATCGAAAGCGACTTACGCTTTGAGGGTTAACAATCAAGCTAATAGGAGAGCAAGTGCAAGAGTTGAGAAGTGCTTGATAAGTGCATCAGTTTGTTGATTTTGTGAATTCAAAACAGGCTGCCGTCAATCTTGGAGAGTTTAAGTAAGATTAGATTACAATGTATAACAAAAATCTGTTGGACTTTGTCAAATCAGCGTTGGATGTTTTGAACTTAGAACTGTTTTGGTTGCTGTGCTCAAGCGATGTTTCTTGGGAGTCTTCTACATGTACGACTCTTGGCAATTTATCGGTCTCGGCCTGAACGCACAGTTCAGTGGCGGCTGCTGGTTTTTCAGATAGGGGAAGCTCAGATTGCGCGATCAGTTTTTTATTTCTATTTTAATTTTTTTTCATTTAAACTATTAAATTCTGTTTTTAATGCCATGGGCTGTCACATTTGTCAGGTTTGTTTGTTCTATTGAAATATCCATAATTTAATTGTAGTAATGGAGATCCAGTTGCATTTGAATGACAACATAGGCTACACTATATTGGCTTAAACTATTTCAATTGCAAAACCCTCCCAAGTCAATTTGCAATGAATTTACAGAAATAATTTCCTAATAATTCCTTTAAACATGCTTTATTATTGGAGCCATATTATAGGGTTCTCTTTTTCAAGAGGTTAAATAATGTCTGACCTCAAAACACACATCTCTAAAGTACCATGACTGAAAATATACATCTCTCCACTTCTGTTTTGGTCCCCTTCTCTTGTCTCGTTCATGATGAGCTGCTACGTTCTCATTTCAGAGCTGGCCAAAGAGAACGTAGTAACCATAGCAACATTTGTTTACAGATCTCTTGCCTGAAAATGTGGCTAATCAGACGTTGATTAGCTATCTTTGCTAGCTCTATTAAGTAGTGACAGAGGCAAGAATCACTGATGAAAATCAAAAGTCACTTGTGAGTTCGTGTGTACATCAATCAATAAACCAAATAATAGAGAATAAAATCATGGGCATGGGCAAAGTATTATTAATTACGATAACACAGACAGAGAGTAAATTTGTTGTTTGAACAGGCTCAACATTGCTTAGCTTGTCTATTAGCCAGTAGCCTTCCAAACAGGAACAGTGTGAGAGAGACAGAATGCCAATCAAAGAGGTTGAAGGATCTTGTCAAATCATGAAATGGAAGCTCGTTGTCCGAGCCCGCCCTCTCCCATTGACTCCCTGTGAAACAGAGCTTCCCTGGAAATGACGTTTTTTGCGTATTTTTGCCGAATTAGCCAATAAACGTGAGTTTCACTTCAAATTGAGTTTCTATGGGGGTCTATGGGGAGATGACAACAGTGCGTCAATAGGATCTCTATGGCGAAACTTACATGAGTTTAGGGACCCGAAATTACATTTCTGAACAACGAAATCGAAACAGTTTGAAACAGTGTTGATATTAATAGACAATACAAGTGACTGACACGCGTTTAGCATGTTTTATTAATAGTTTATGTACAATCTTTTTGGAGAAATTTTAGGGGAAGCTGAGGTTCCCTTGTTGTCTTATGATAGCCGCCTCTGGCACAGTTAGATCTACTATCAAAACACCCAAAGGAATCAAAAATGCTCCAGCCGGCGTCTGGCCTGCAGTCACAGGCACTCTATCTGAGAGCCAGCATCAGGGTTGGAGAGAGAGAGAGAGAGAGAGAGCACTGGAAGCCCGGAAGTTTCAATGATTAGCCTACACCTGGCCTTTGGTGTGAGCCAATCAGCAGCTAGCCTTACTTCCTTTCCAACTTTTCCTGAAACTCTGATAAGAGAGTGCCTTTCCTTTGCTCCATCCAACTGCACTGAAAATTCCTACTTGTCTGTAGTTCCAGTGTGCTTCCTGAATTTCATCTTGGATTCATGATAGTTTGGTTTTGTAGCACAGCAGAATTGTTCTCTGTCTCAGACCTATTATGGAAGGCACACTTTGATTATTTTTCATAAAACAGTGCAGATGCTGACAACAATACCAAATAAGAAAAACAAGTTATCTTCACCACTGCCTCTAGAACACCTTGGTAACTATCATCCATCATTTCTATGATTAAACTAACTAGCAAATAAATAAATAAATAAATAAACACCCAGACCTCTCAGGGGGAAAAAGCCTCCTACTCACCTCATTGTGTGCGTAATCTTCAGGTACATGTGTGGACCTTCTTCCTAAACCCGCTTGGAAGTGAATAACCTCCTCACTGCCTTAAGGGATGTGTTCAAGGGCTTTTTGGGTACAAATAAGAAGATATTTGTGTTTCTTTAACTGAGGTGGAACGTTTGGGTACCCCTTTAATGCTCAGTCTACAACAGGGCTATGAATTGTTTAGCACTGGATTTCTCCTATAACATTTTCACAAGACCTTGGATTTTCTGGGGCATACGTGGCTCTGGGTTGGTCACTGGGACCAACATTAGCAAGTAATGCTAACAACCTTCTTGCTGAAGTGACAATTGCATCCCTTTCATCAGAGTTGTCTCCCTGTCAAAAAAAGTAAATAGAGCAGCCAGTTAACCAACCCTTACACAAAAGGCTGTTACATTTTCTGGAAAAATAACTGCGTTCAGACCGCAAGTGATAAATCACCAAGAGTCGCCGAAGACTCCCAAGAAACGCGTGAGCACAGCAAGCAAAACGGCAAAATTGCCCATGACGTTAGCATTCGAACGTTCAAACCTGCTTCTCTACAGGCATCTCACCACTAAATCGACATTCTGATTGGTAATCACCCAACCGCATTATAGCTCATTACATAATGTTAGCCGAAGTTTAACTTGATTTTATCGCCCAAGTCGCCTGCCACCTTTGTCGCCCAAATCGCCCGTCTCCATACAAAGTCAATTACTTCTATTGCCCAAGTGGCCTGAATCGGTCTCGGTCTGAACGCATAGTTACACAAAAGGCTGTTACATTTTCTGGAAAAATAAGGACCTCTACTTAACATTTGTGGATCATAACATAGAATTTTAATGTTGACAACTTAATCTAGGCAAGCAAATGAGCAAGCAACCATTAATTTGTTTCCATGATATCCTATCCCTTCAGTATACCTTAGCAAGATTTGTATAATACATTTAAACTTGACAAAAACAAGCCTCACAGTTAATTTGATTTTAAGTTGGGACAATGCTCCATCACTAAAAATGTCTGAATTATTATATTTCTTCTGGTCCTCCCCCACATTTGTGGCGAATGTTCTCTTTTCAAGTGTGTCACTCACAATGGCATATGTCACAGTCTAGCTTAGAAATTGGACAAACAGAATGAGGCACGCAGGGGTTTGCAGTATAAAGAATAATTTGAATTTATTTACAAAAAATGTACAAAAGCCTTAGATCTATTATCAAAACCCTTAAAACACCCAAAGGAATCAAACATGCCCCAGCCGGCTTCTGGCCTGCAGTCACAGTCACCCAAACTGAGAGCCAGCATCAGGGTTGAGAAGGACAGAGAATTTGACAAATGGCATTGTGACCAGAGTGAAAAATCAGTATAAAATATCACCTCACCGTAATACTGCTCTTCATCCGTATTCATGGTCTGGAGGTTCTTCAACCTGACGCGATTATAGGGCGGGGAGGAGGGCATTCGGTTCTGGTTTGAAACTATTGGACAGCTCGTCTTATCAGCTTCATTTATTGTCCGATAGACTCTCTACCATTGTAAACACGTCCCAGACGACCGTCCCCAGACCACAGATATGGATGAACATTCGTATTATGGGTGGGCTATGTCAGGCTACCCCCACCCCCAAAACAAATCAAATCAAAAACTAAATCATAACATCTGAACAAGTTGCATTCTCACAACACCAAAGATCAGCAAAAACTTCCAAAGAACTCATTGTCTTATAAAACAATTCCTGTGAAACCCTTGACATGAGTAAATGCCTAAGGATTGGCACAATCTCACAACCTGGTTTCTGATTAACCTTGTTTTTCCGGCTCAAACAAATAGCAAGCTTTGCCTGTCCAACAATAAAGCTCAAAACTTTTTGCTCCGTTTTTGGCTGAAAGGGAAACCAAGTATAAAACATTGCATTGAACATCACCCACAAAGGTTTACGCACCCAATTAAAAAAAAAAAAAAAAACATTGGAAGAAGCCTTTCACGCCCCATAAAGCAATGAAACATTGTACCCTGACTCATCGCAGCAGTAAGTGCCTGCTGTTCCAGAGTTAGAACTCTTATTTGTACTTTCTGTTTATTTTTGGTGATATCTTTTCTCCCTGGTAAAATCTCTTGTCAAAAATTGTATAACAGATTCCTTTCTCTCTGTAAACAATTTCTTTTCTCCCCTTTGCCTGACCTTTCAACATAGATCTTGCTTTTTGCCTTGCAATGGATATCCTTACACGCCTCTCACTATGCGCATCATCTAGTTTGCCAAAATTGTTACTTAACACGCCTCTCACTATGCGCATCATTTAGTTTGCCAAAATTCTTATTTTACTTGCCTGCTATTCCAGTGTGCTGCCTGAATTTCATCTTGAATTCATGACAGTTTGGTTTACAGCAAAGTCGATTTGAAGCACAGCAGAATTGTCCTCTATCTCAGCTCTTTTAAGATGGAAGGCAGCACTTTTTAATGAAACAGTGCTGGAGGAACTTTATGGCTGATATTAACATTAATGCCAACAAATCCCGGAGTTTTCCAGTGTTCATGGTTTTAACCACAAATTTCCCTTCTAATATTCCCATGTAATATCCGGGTTCTCCTCCCTAGACCCTGAAGGCCTTTAAAACACACATAGTGAAGTTTCTCATTTGATATTTTTTCTTTTGTCTATCTCTGCGAGTGCCTGTTGTGAGATGTCATCTCGGCGTCTACAAACATTGTTGCATCGCTCTTCTATGGCATAATGAGTTTGTGAAAGATTTATTTTATTACTAAAATTTAGCCTTGAATGAGCCTTTGAGTGTTCTCAGAAGTATAAAAGCCATATATTATTATTTTTTATTTTTAAATATATTTTTGGGGCTTTTTACCATTAATCAGAGAACAGTATAGAGGTGGACATGAAGCAAGTGGGAGAGAGAAATGGGGTGGGATCGGGAAGTGACCTTGGGTCAGACCCGACCCTGGTCCCCAGAGTAATGGTAATAAAGAGGCTCTAGCCCACTGAGCCACAGCACCCCCATAAAAGCTATATTATTAATACAGTCCATATAACATTACAACACCATTGAGGCCTCCGCTAATAATACTGTATGTGACTGCAGGCACAGAATACTGAAACAGAAACCTTTATAATCTATACTAGTTTGAGCTGCTAGCTTTTCAGTTTCTCTTTTTATGAGATCTGTCTCTGTACTTTAGCATTTCACGTAGCTTTTCTTTCTCATGCTGCCATGCAGTTCATATTACGTTCACAATGCACAATGGGGGAGTCAATTCTCTCAATCCCGATTGGTTTGACGGATCCGTCGGCAGCTAAAAAGTTGAACACACAACAGGGGGCAACTTCTCATAGGTACGAAATTCAGCCATTGAGGTGGCTACCAGTAGAGTAGTGCTACTATAAAATAGCAAGGCCACTCCAGATCATTTCTTTAAGATGAACCCCTGTAAGCTGGCATAGCCCGAGTCTGGATCCGCTAGAGTGCAGTTTGTGTGTTATGTTATGAATAGGGCCTGAATGTACAATAAGTCTTGAAGACTATCCTCCTCTGGCTTCGAATTAGTTGATTATTCCTCTGTATGGCATGTGGTGTCTCACTCGATGACCTAGGGCAGTGGTTCTCAACCTTCTGTCATTCCCCACTTTGGAAGTCTGAGGATTTTCCGTCAAAAAGCTGTGAATTCGAGGGCACGGTGCGACCGTTGGTAGATTGGAAAGAGATGTCTGCGCCCCACCTGTCATGTGTCTCCGCCCCACAGTTTGAGAAACACTGACCTAGGGTGATGGCAAAGGCATGTTTTCATCTCTGAATGGTTGGATCCTCAGCCCTTCATAGTCATCAGCTTTCCTGGAAATAATTAATCATATTTTTTTATATTATCTGTGCTTATCCAGTGGTGTTTTACGCTAAAGCCTGACTTCTCCATCAGAATCTTAAACACTTCTTCTAGAGTCTGGAGAACATGGCGGTCAACCACCGTCTCTACGACACCACCAACGCCCTCTGGGGCGCCCATTCTGTTGAGTCTTTCAGAGTAATTCCACGTCACGTATTTAAAGCCACACTAACCTCCGTCTCTACGACACCACCAATGCCCTCTGGGGCGCCCATTGTATTACTTATCACAACATTTCCTGTGTTCCATATATCCACACATAACACAAGGCAATGTTCGTGGATCCTTGTCAGAACTTGGAGGTTCACAATGTGTAACACTTCTCCTTAAGGTTGTTGTGAATCCAACACTTGTGGAGGTGTCACATGTGTGATATTTTTGATTTCACTTTATTATCTTTGCTGTGCTTTTGTTTTTGTGTGCTGTGCTTTGCTTTTGTGTGCTGTGTTTATTATTAGGTTTTGTTTTATCACCCCTCCCGGCGCTACCAATGGGTCCACTGGCTGCCATCAATGAGACATTCATCTATCTGCCAATCCTGGTGAGCTGGCTAATTGGACTTTATTTGGGACAGGTGTGTGTGGGGGGAGTGTTCTCTTATTTATACACACAGGTAGGCAGAAGCCATTGTTCAGAGTGAAAGCAGCACGCAGCAGTGGTCCGTCGGCTGATTCCGTCTCGAGTTCATCTGCCTGGGCGTCTTACTTGGTTGCCGTCCGGCGAAAGGAGCTACCCGCGACAGAGGAAGGGAGAAAGGCGCGCTATACATCTCCGGGTCCTGGACTTTGTCTGGGCCCGGTTAAGTAAGTTCTCCCTTGCTTCTGTGCTTAGCCTTGGAGTGCCGCTACGGAGCTAGCTACGCTGCCTGCTGCCGGTGTCTCTATTGTTTTGCAGGGCCGTTGCTGTGCTGTGCGGTCTGCCTCTCTGCTACGCTGTGCTGTTGTGCCTGCCTCTCGCTGCCTGCTTCGCTACTGTCCTGTGTGCCCCGCTGTCTGCTGCTCCACTGCTCTTCTTGCCTGCCTCCCGCTGCCTGCTTGCAACTGCTGTGCTTCCTGCTTGCAACTGCTGTGCTTCCTACTTGCTACTGCTGTGCCTTCCGCTGTCTACTTACAACTACTGTGCTCACGCTGCCTGCGATCGCTGTGCTCCTCTGCTGTATTGCCTGCTGTTTACACTGCGGGTTGCTGCCGTAGCGACGGTAGCTACTAGCTAGCTGCTACGCCAACTTTCAGTGGGATCGTCGCCGCTTCCTGTGCTGTGCACTGTGCACTACTACTTCGCTGTTTGGTGTTGGGCGCTGCGCCTGCAGTAGCGCCCCTGGTGCCTGGTGGTGGTAACGCGGCTGGACTAATTCACTCGACCAAAAATAACTGACTGTCTTTTAACTAAACTAAACTATTTTATCTTGCAGCTGCATTAAATGAAAGTATTAATAAAAAGATAATTTATTTAATATTTTTGCCTCATCTGCTCATTCACTGTCAACCACTCTGCCCAAAAACGGTACTGCCTGGTCACGGGCATTTCTATACTGGTGACAAAAGCATCATCTTCTGTCTCACACACATTAGATTCTTCTATCCTTTTCTTCTCAATAGATGCCAGTTGGCGTGAATGAATGTATGACTTTTAGCATTTATTTGTATTATGATAAACAAACATGCTAACATCCTCATCACCATCTCCCATCAGAGTTTTGATGCGATTTGTAACCACATCATTACGGATTTTAGCAGCTAAATGTCTGATTCTCTCACGTCCAGTCGTTTCACTTGTTACAGGCAATTTATTATTTTCTTGACAGATGATGCATAACTCCACATTAAGGTTGTCCTGATGTGCCACTGTAGGGACCCAACTAACTCAGTTCAAATGAAAAATTCCCCCAACATCAAATTGTGAATGGAGTTACATGGCAGGTACAGGACTAGTAAGAGGCTTTGTTAAAACTCTGCTGTGCACTTTCTGTTTATTTTTTGTGATGGTATGGTTTCTCCCTGGTAAAAGAAAACAGTTTTCATCTCTGGACAAAAAAAGTTCAGAAATCTTCAACTTTTGGCAAATTTCGCCAGGCGATAACCAATCAAGTTCATTTGGAATGTTAAAGGAAAATACAGGTCCCAGTCAGGTCCCATTGATTCTTTTGATATTTGGAGCATGTTTAAAGGTGAGTACCGGAGTGAATTCAAACATAGCCCTGTTGAAAGAGCTTGCTAAATGCGCTAGTTAGCGAGTGGAATAAAATAATTTGGTACAGCACAGACTGAACGCAAACGCAGAAGCGAACAGGCACTTTACACCAAAATCAATGGGACCTGACTGTTGAAAACCGAAAGTAAGATCTGAGGTTACATGACTCAATGTAAAGTGTTTCGTGTTAGGTCTGTGCTGTTCGAAAATCTTTCATTTCATGCAAAATATATTGCTGCTAGAAGGCTTGTGCAACAGGGCTATGCTTAAACTTACACCGGTATATTGCTTTAAATAACCGCTATCTCCGGATCAAGATGGTGCCATTGATGACGTTTATAACGCATCTTGGCAATCTCTATAGAGCTCTTGTTGAAATTTGACCGGATTCCCCTATAAGTAAAGTCATTAGCATAGCTCATAGAAATAGTATAATTTTAGCTGCTATTGTTAAGTAGCTTTTATGAGCATCTAAGATTCGTTTGTTTTCTCATAGTAGAAATTATTATAACACGACGTTTTGAGCAGTGTTCAAATCCTGTGTTTAATTTCACTGAGGCTGAGATGACAACTTGGGGCCCCGCTCTACTGCCGCCCTCGGACAGACGTTGGGCCAATTAACAAACGCATCTCCAGCCAATGTCTTACCAACGCACCTTATATCAGGCAGTGCCTGTTGCCCCGACGTCGGTATGACCTTATTTGCTGTCTGGGATGTACATGGGAGAAATAACATATATCTTGATTCTTTAAAGGAATAATCCGGAGTAAATCAACACGTAGCCCTGCTGTTTTATACTGCTAAGCGCTACTGAAAGCCACCTAAATGATGGAATTTTGTGCATCGTAGACCAAGTTTGCGAAACGGCAGCTAACACTAACTGAATGAGGCATGTCAAAAACGAAAATTAATCAATTTGTTTTCGTTTTGAAATGCCCTATTCTGTTACCGTTAGCTGCTGTTTTGCTATCTCAGTGTGCCTTGCATGAAATCCAGTTGTTGAGGTGGCTATCAATAGCGCTCGACATTAAAAAAAACAGTAGGACTATGTGTTGATTCATGCCGGGTTTTTTCCTTGAAGTTATTTTGAGAGAGGTAGCATACTTTTTGTGTTTGAATTCCATTGACTGTTGCTTCGTTATCAGAGATGGTTGGAATTTAGTATCTGTTGGATATATTGATATCTTAACGTTAGCTTATGTCAGAAAAATGTCGTACATGCTAGCAAGCCATTTAAGCACCAGGCTATTCATGAATGGGGGAGGAGGGGGAAGCTTGGCTTGGCTGTCATAGGATGCCAATGGTAATGCATTTTGCTGTATGGTGTGATTATATTTACGGCAGTGTCCGATATTTAATTTGGAAGTGACAGTTTGGGCGAGCTAGTCTAGCCTGGGAGTTCCCATGCTCCTTTGAGCGCTTATTTCATTTCACTCTGTAAAGCAGCATGGTGACCATGGTCGATTTTCTCGCCTGCTTTCAGTATACAATCACGGAACAAAAAGGGAATAGTACGGCCCTTGATTGCATTTTACGTCACCTGGTGGCTCTGGTATTGGCTCTGAGCTATGTGCAGACGCTATGATAGACAGTCGTAGCGCCCAATAAACGGCTCTGGACAATCGTAAACAATGCTTATGCTACTACAGATGCAATAGGTAGGTCTCCAGACTAAATAGTAGTTTGGCCAGGCTAACTGTAGTCAGGAAATAAAAAAACTTCTGCAGTGCTTGGAAGCTGAGTCTGAGTTGAGTGGGTTGATATCATGATTGACAACATTAGGCTACAGTACTGCCTGCCTTATTGAATACAGTTTCTAATTAATTGGAAGTGACAGTTTGGGCGAACTGCCAGAGCCTACCCTGCAAGTTAACCTATCATTACAATGCTAGAAAGGTACATCTGAGCTACGTGGGTTTGATATCATTAACCACAATGCATGCATTTCTGACCACATTAATCAGATAGTCAGATGTTGGAATTCAGACGTCTTAATGCAAAAGACGATGCACTTTAGGGAGGGATAGTGAAAAACCGCAATCCTAGTGCTTGCATTCCTTAGCCGAGAGCCACATCAGAAAAATCCCACGATATGACATGATTTAATTTGATAGACTTTAATGCAAGCTTTGACCACAGTTCATTTGGCTAACATGGAACTTATACAACCCCCACAAATATATTGTGTGTACTGAAATGATCTATTTCCTGTGAGAGTATCAGGTGCAATTTCACTCTTTTTTAAGAGACAGAATTTGTTGGGGATGCAACGGCACAGTCTGCCCACAGTACGTTATGTATCACGGTTTTGGGTACCAGTACAGTTCCGTAATTTTCCAACAAAAAAAATATATATTTGTCGCCAACGGAGTCATCCAATTAAATTCCCTATGGCAAATGTATTTATCGCAAACAGATAATGTTGGCCGTAGTGGCCCCCAGCTCATTTGAGTTTGAGACCCCTAGTCTAGACATAAGTGATTCGGGCACATGCAAAACAGACCCTCTAAACTCAACATTGAAAGTTAGTGTTTGTTCTGAAATTAACGTGATAATGAACGTCACTCCACACGACCTATGGCATATTTACCTTTAATGATCAAATATGGTCTATTAGTTTTTCCCTATGAACTACTCAACTAAATGAATGTTCTTTGAAACTAAATACACAATAATGGTTGGACTGTTAGCATAGCCCAGCTATGCTTTTTGAAGCATCTACCCGGTCTTTTACTGAGTAGCATTCTCGAATATTTTCAGGAGTGCATGCTCGTTTTAAGGTGAAAATATTATAATATTTGAATATGCCCAACCAGATCTGTTGGTCTTATCTCTTACCCAGCCCTTACCCAATTACTTTAAAAGTCTCATAAATATTCAGCAATTGTTTCACACCTTGTTACTTCTTTTGGTCACAAGGTGGAGCTATTAGACCACATTTGTGTCAAACTGGTGTACAGCTTTTCAACCCTTAGATGGGGCTGTTGGACTATAGCCAACATTGCCCGCCCATAATATGAATGTTCATCCCTATCCATGGTCTGGGGACGGTCTTCATGGGCGTGTTTACATCGATAGAGAGACTACCGGCCAATAAGCGAAGCTGATTAGACGAGCTGTCCAATCTTTTAAACCAGAACTGAATGTAGGTTTCCTTGAAGAGAATAAGCCCTGACAGCTAACCCAATGGGGCAAGTTCAAAACTGTGTTTTCAGCATCTAAACATGTACCAAATGTCACCCCAAAAGCTATGTAACATCATCAGACCCATTACAACACAACACTACAAAGTGGTAACAATTGTGTTTTCATGCAGTGTTTACAAAACCGTTTTGTAAATAAACTATATTGGGTTGCTTGCATAAGCACACAGTTTCCTATTTGTTGCAACCCAGGTGCAGATTTGCTGGTGTTGGCGCAGAGATGAATGGAAACGACAGTCCTCTCACAGCAGAGGTACTGTATACCCTGACAGGCACCATATACAAATGCGCACATCAGCAATACACACATGACTTTAAAACATTAATTGAAAGCCAAATGTAGGCCTATAAGATAAGTGTTTGAAATTTTATACAAATGCACACAGCGTAGAAGATTTGACCATCCAACAAAGTCCCAGTAGAAAGCTTTACTGTTTGTGCTACAAAGAGACACAAGAAGAGTGTGTGTGTGTGTGTGTGTGTGTGTGTGTGTGTGTGTGTGTGTGTGTGTGTGTGTGTACACAGGTTATGGGGGAGGTGACATTCCCTTTGCTGGCTACGCTGATAACACAGTGGAGCAAGTAAGGGGAGTAGCTGTGTGTGTGTGTGTGTGTGTTTGTGTATGAGTGGGTTTTGGGTGTGTGGGTAGTGGGTGGGTTTTGGGGTTGTGGACATTCCTTTTGCTGGCTGCACTGATAACACTGAGAGACTCAAACTGAGAGTTGCCTTTCTTTAGTTTGCGGTCTTGGGAAGCATCCCAGCTCTACTCATAACAACTCATAACAGGAAAAAGCAGGTAGGACTTTTTTATTTGTGTAAAACTAGTAAACTACACGCATAAGGCATACAACAACTTAATGTATAAAGTATTACCGGCACTGTTAGAAGAACTTGTGCAGTTTCTATTGTTAAACTATAGTAAACTAGCTGTGTAAAAGGCATAAAAAACTTTTTCAAAATCTTTTAAAAACATTTTTTTTTCCATGAGTCTTACCGACACTGTTAGAACAAGTTTTTCTTATGTCATACAAATTAATTAGGAGATGATAGTAATACAGACTCAGATAAAAGGGATACCTCAAACAAGTTTGTTACAGCATGTGTGTGCACTGCTTCTCTCTTATTTTACTTTTGAGTTGTTTTTTTTTTTTTTTGGCAGTAAAAATAAGTATGTATGAATAGAATGTTTTGAACACTGTGTTCTAACAGATGTAACAAAGTATCCAACTCTGGAACCTTGACCCTCTGGGAGCAGGTGCAGATCAGAGAGGCAGGAGGACTGGGCACTGCAGTCATCCACGTACCGAGTAGGACAGGAGAGGTCGGTGTACTAAGGCAGTTTATGTCAAATACATAAAATTACAGTGTAAAAACTAGAAATGCACTCAGAGAGCGCAGACCTCCGCCGAGATATTGTGGTCACAGATGGGGTTCTGGGTAACCGATCGCCACCAAAATCAAATCAGTTCTTCCTCGTCCCATTGTTCAAAAAATTCATTTAAATCAGTACTGTACTTCTCGAGTTATATTGTACACAGACAGACAGACACCCTCACGCCGGCGAAAATATAACCTCCTTGGCGGAGGTAATAAAAATGCAATGAACCCTACAATCAAAGATGGATGGATAGATTGATAGATATTTTATCAATCTTGAGGGAAAGAAACTTGACAAATCTTACATTACACCTGTCACAGTGAGGAGTCTGCCCTTGGTTGTTATCAGCTCCGGTTCCCCTAGCAAACCTGTGTTGGGATGGCATTCGGTATAAGCTTCCTAAGGCCTTCAGCTCTACCGCTTTCATATTGTGTGTCGTCAAAGTGGCCCTAGAGGACAAATATAGATAGATTATAGCCCAAAATATATCAACAAGTGATCCTTATCTTGGTTTCTAAGACAAACATACTTCAATCTCCAACATATGCATAAAAACACTTTGTGAACTGTGTTCAATTGATTTTGATTTTCTAAAGACTTTGTTGGTTGTTTATTCTGTTCATTTGTTTATTTTTGTTTGAATGTGAAATTATTTCTGATTTGTGGCATATTGGTGTCTGGTACAGGTGTCATTTTTTGTGGTGGTATAAGTATTGCACCATTTTTTGTAAAACATTGCCCTCTGGAGGGTATTGGCCTCCTTCTTCTTCCGCTGCACCTTCCACCTCTGTAGGGACACGGTACGGAACAACTTCTTCATCCACACCTCGTGTCTTCTGGAAAAGTTCATGCTCAAGCTGAAACAGGTGCCACTTGGCAATGTATATTTTTTCAGGCAAGATTGCCTTGGTCTTGCACAAGGACAGTGCCAGGAGGTTTTGCGTCGTAGGTGACCATAACACAGCCAAACCTACTGTAATATGACACCGTCGACTCATAAATGGCAATGAACCTCTTGGTTGAGGGACTACAGATAGACAGTTTACACAGCATTGTTTCTCAAACTGGGGTCCGGGGCACATTGCTAGGGGCCGGCCAGGCTAGTGGGTTCTAGAAACACACATCATATTACACAATATCCATATTTCCTTCTATAGTACTATAGTTAAATGGTTACAAAGCAGTAGTTAGTAGTAGCACCCACTATTCTCAAAATTCCTTTGCCTGGGAAGCTCTGATCCACAGGCTTGGTCTGATAAAGAAACACACATCTGTGATCTTACAATATATTATAAATGTAGAGCTTACAGACAATATGTTATAAATGTAGAACTTACAGATAATATAAATGTAGAGCTTGCAGACAATATGTTATAAATGTAGAGCTTACAGACAATATGTTATAAATGTAGAGCTTAGAAACCTTACAGCCTTCCCTTGGAGGGGGAAAAATTCCCTCCTGTTCTTTGGCTCAGGCATCTTATCTTCACAATAAGGGAGGGGGATGTAGCAGCGCCACTGTCCTCAGATCCACCTCTGAACTGATAAGACAACTCGTATGTGCGGAATGTTCCTGCATCTGCAGCCTTCCCCTGGTTTTCAGGCTCCTCTCCATCTTGTCCTCTCCGACCCACTTCTCATAGACCATTTGCTGCAGAACATCTCCTGTGAGGGAGGTTTTTTTTTTTTTTTTTTTTTTTTATGTCTGGTCGGAGGACAATAGGTCAGTGACAGAATGTGGTGGCACTCAAATGGTCTGCAATGTGATCTTTCAGCAAATTTGGAATTCATTCAGCAGACATCCAGCTCACACTTACTTATCTGTTCCTTCCCCCAAGTCCTTTTCACAACATGTATTGGAGTTCTGGGGCCTGAAAAAGACTTCACCACAGCAAAGACTCCATTTTTGTAGTCTATTGACTGGCATTTCTAATGCGTTCTTGCTGTGATGTCTGTTTGTTTGGGTGTATGTTTCCTTTGTGTAATGATTTTGAAGCAGGGCCCAAACACACAGCAAGATCAAAGTAACACGACTTTTACTTTAAACAGTAAACAAAGGGACAAACACGTACTGTACGTTCAGACCGCAAGCGATAAATTGCCAAGAGTCGCCGAAGACTCCCAAGAAACATCGCTTGAGCACTGCAACCAAAACGGCAAATTTGCCCATGCCGTTAGCATTCAAAGGTTCGATCCTGCTTCTCTACAGGCACCTTCCCAGTAGATCGTCATTCTGATTGGTAATCGCCCAACCGCATCATAGCTCATTACATAGAGTTAACCGAAGTTTAACTTTGTCGCCCAAGTCACCTGCCACTTTTGTTGCCGACATCGCCCGTCTCCATACAAAGTCAATTACTTCCGTCGCCCATGTCGCCTGAATCGGTCTCGATCTGAACACACAGTAACAACAGGTGAGCTGGGGAGACGAGGACTAGGAAGCTAAGGAGCACATGGAACACAGGACCAGGAAGTAAACAAGAGGGAGGAGACAGGCTGGAATGGGGAACACAAGACAGACCCTTGCACTTTATCAGGAATCTGTTGTCAGGCTTCAAGTTAATCCGTTTGTATCTGTATCCATAGTCAAAAACTGTGTGGTCCCATGGCCGACTAACATCATCTATTCCTATTGACATAAATTAAAAGTGGCAGCAGGGGGAGGAAATTATTTAAAGAATATTAAACAACAAAAAAGAATATATAAAGTCTATAAATTGGTTTCATCGACCATCTTTTACTACTTTACTTTTACAGTCTTGGTGCCAGTCCTCCTCTCAACACGCAGAAGTAACGTCACTACTCTTCTTCCAATCGTCATTGGGGAGGGAGGGAGACCTCTCTGAGTCTGTTGGACAGACAAGATGTCCGGGGAACCATCTAAAAAGGTAAGGAGAAACCTATTTCACAAAATTCTCCAAAGAATAGAACTGATTAAGCTGTATTTGGCAACTCTTTGAAAGTAAAATTTAATAGAATGGTTATATTATTCTGAAAGTAATACATGAAAAAAAAAAATGCGTTCAATAGCGTTTAGCACTATAAAACAGTAGGGCTACGTGTTGATTCACTCGGGACAATTACTTTAATGCAAACTGTGTTCGTTCATGGAATCTGAACGCACTTATGGTGTACCATGACCTGAACTGTGAGCTCTTGCTTTCGCATTACTAGCTAATGATCTTATGTGGTCTTTGACAGCTCGACATGCTATTGGTGCAGCTGAAGAGATTATCAGTGGTGCTGGTGGACTGCTGCAAAACTCCAGGATGTAGGCTGGACAACAACACTCGTAAGACACCTCTCTGTTTCTCTCTCACAAATACACGCATCTCTGTTTCTCTCTCACAAATACACACATTGACAGAAAGACCTGTAGGGTTCTCATACCTTATTAGGCAGAGGACCCCTCTTGATCGCCAAACAATTTCTAGTTATTATTTCAGATGCAGCAGTTTGGAATAGGTAGGTAATTGCATGTTGCAAAATCTGACAGTGCTGAAGTGTTTTAAAATTCCCCAAGGAAGGTGTTTTAGTAGGCTAATATTACTGTTCCTACAAGACAAGTTGATTTTTTTTGTAGCAAACTTTTCACAACCCCCCACCAGTGTGCCCCAACAATCAATAATAGTACCCATGCAACTCCTTAGGCACAACTTCCACCATGATTACACATTATTCTCTGAGTGATTAGTTTTTCCAATCGTGTTTTGTTCTGTCCAAGGTTTGTCTCTGCCCTAACTGAACTAATTGTACCAATTGTAATTGTAATATCCTTATGTTCTGTTGAAGGTTTATCTCGGCCCCCACTAAAGTTGCAAGACTCGTCCATCTCACCCAGGCCAGCGGCAGTGTTGGCGCCTCCTGGGGGGGACACCTGTTCTGCGTGTGGCAGAAGTTTCAGTACAACAGGAAGTCTCAAAAGACATCAGCGCATTCACACAGGAGAGAAGCCTTATGAATGCACTCAGTGTGACAAGACTTTTACTGATGGGGGAAGTTTACGCCGTCATGAGCGGATTCATACAGGAGAGAGGCGATACAGCTGCACTCAGTGTGGCAAAAGCTTTGTGTACCTGCAGACGCTCCAACAACACCTCCTTGTCCATACAGGAGATAAGCCATACCGCTGCATTCAGTGTGACGCATCTTTCATCTGTCGTCCACAGTTACGGAGACACCAACGAATACACACAGGAGAGAGGTTTCACTGCGGACAGTGCACCAAGAGCTTTCTCGACATTCCAAGTCTGAGGAAACATCAGGTTCATCACACAGGGGAGAGGCCGTACCCCTGCACTCAGTGTGGCAAGTGTTTTGCTAACAAGTATTATCTTAAATCACACCAGCGCATTCACACAGGAGAGAAGCCGTACCATTGCACTCAGTGTGACAAGCGCTTTGCCTTTAGTATAAGTCTAAAAGCCCATAAGTGTTCTCAAACCATTCTCAATGGAGAGAAGCCAAACAATCTCAAACGAGAGAGACCATACCACTGCACTCTGTGTGGCAAGAGCTTCACTCAAGAGGGACTTCTCAAAAAACATCACCGCATTCACACAGGAGAGAGGCCCTACCACTGCACTCAGTGTGACAAGAGCTTCTCTGATAGTGGGCATCTTAAAGTACATCAGCGGATTCACACAGGAGAGAAGCCGTACCACTGCACTAAGTGTGGCAAAAGTTTCAATCGAAGTTATACTTTAAAATTGCACTCTCTAAGTCATTCTCAGGTAAGATCATACAAGTGTGACGTCTGTGGTTTGTCTTTCAAGTTAAAGTCAACTTTAAAATCACACCAGCGCACACACACAGGAGAGAGGCGTTACCACTGCACTCAGTGTGACAAGGTATTCACTAGAGGGGAACATTTAAAAGTACACCAGCGAACTCACACAGGAGAGAGGCCCTACAATTGCACTCAATGTGGGAGGAGTTTCTTTAGAGAGGACCATCTCAAACTACACCAGCGTATTCACACAGGAGAGAAGCCGTACCACTGCACTCATTGTGAGAGTAGCTTCAGTACAAAAAGAAAACTTAAACGACACCAGCGCACTCACTCAGGAGAGAGGCCGTACCACTGCACTCAGTGTGGTAAGGATTTTACCACTAAGAGCTCACTTGATAATCACCAGCTTATTCACACGGGAGAGAAAAAGTATCAATGCACTCATTGTGGCAAGGGCTTCATTGAAAAGGCAAAGCTCAAAGAACACTTGCGCATTCATACAGGAGAGAAGCCGCACCACTGCAAAATCTGCAGTAAGAGTTTCAGACTGTTAACATGTCTCGTTATGCATTCTCGCATTCACACTGGCGAGAAGCCTTATAGCTGCAGCGTCTGCGGAAAGAAGTCTGCTACACTTAGCGCTGCTGCTGTTCACAACCGCATTCACACAGGTGAAAAACCCTACCACTGCAAAGAATGTGGCAAGAGTTTTGGGGACCGTGTATGTTTCGTTGCCCACAAAGTCGTGCACACAGGAGAGAGGCCGTTTCCCTGCACTCAGTGTGGAAAAAGATTCACTCAGCAGACACATCTCAGAACTCACCAGCGCATTCACACAGGAGAGAAGCCGTATCACTGCACTCAGTGTGGCAAGAGCTTCACCACAGGGGGAAGCCTAGTTATCCATCAGCGTGTTCACACAGGAGAGAAACCGTTTAGCTGTGATCAGTGTGACAAAAGCTTCAGTTGGTTACAGGGTCTCAAATCTCACCAGCGCACTCACACTGGAGAGAAACGTTATCGTTGCAACGAGTGTGACATGACGTTCACACACAGCCAAAGTCTACAGTCACACCAGCGCACTCACACAGGAGAGAAGCCGTACCGCTGCACTCACTGTAGTCGGAGCTTCAGCCGAAAGGACAGCCTTACCTACCACGAGCGCACTCATACAGGAGAGAAGCCGTACCACTGCACTGTGTGTGGAAAGGGTTTCGCTCAGAAGTCAAATCTTAGAACACACTGTAAACGCTACAACCACCTCCCTGACTTAGCTAAGTAAGCATACAGTGAAAAGCCGAACCACTGCATTGTGTATGAAAAGAGTTTCCTTCAGAAGTCAACTCTTGAGTCACATTTAAAGTCACTGGGACACAAACTGAGACGAAAACCAAAACCACGCTTACACGCCGCTCATGCACAGGTTTGTGTGTGAATCGGCCATCAGAAGTCAACTATTGAAGCGCTGTGTGTGAAAAAAGTTTCCTTCAGAAGTCAACTCTTGAGTCAAATTTAAAGTTACTGGGACACAAACGTCAGAGCGATGCTAATTTACTTAGCACATATAATACAGTGAAAAGGTCATTGAGCACTCTGTTAAATACACATTGTGCAACTGTTTTAAAAATAACAATAATAGCTTAGTTTTATATAGCACCTTTCAAGGTATCCAATATCTTTACAGAAGGAGGGGGGGGCAGTTAAGGATTGAATGCTTCAGTGAACAAGTGTGTTTTGAGGTGCTTTTTGAACGATGACAGTGAGGGGGCATGGCGTATGTGGAGTGGCAAACTGTTCCAGAGGGTGGGGGCAGCAACTCAATGGCTCTGTCCCCTATGGTCCGTAGTCTACTTTTTAGCTAAACTAACTGAAAAGCATTGCTCCAGAGTGATTCCAATAGCCCTGTTGAACGAGCCTGCGAAATGCACTAGTCAGCGAGTGGAACAAATGCACTAGGCAGCAGCATTGGAACAGCATAGACCGAACTCAGAAGTAACTAAATGTACTAGCTAGCGTGTGGAACAAAAGAATTTGGAACTGCTTACACTGAACACAGAAGCGACCAAGTACTTTACACTGAATTACCGGAACCTCTGATTATTCAACACTAAAAGCATGATACGAGGTTCCAGTGGCTCAATGTAAAGTGCTTATTCGCCATTGTGTTTGGTCTGAGCTGTTCCAAATTCTATCTAGTGCTTTTAAAGGTACAATGTGTAACGTTTTTAGTATTCAATATCATAATATGCTTTACCTGTTGACAATCTTGTCGTTTCTCATAAATATTATCCACCACTATTAATTCCATGTGTCCGTATTGGCTTGAAATTTCGCATATGCATGCACATTAACTGGGACTCTCCATGTACATCCGCCATCTTGGAATACGAGAGCTGAAAACGGTCATATCATTTGCGTTTTCGCTATACACTGACATGCAGGCTACCGCAGATGTAATACATAATTTGTAATGCGTCGCGCTTCATTTTTCTCGAGGGCTACACATTGGGGCTTTAAAAGGCAAATGCAGTAGGCAAATGCAGTAGGGCTATTATTATTACTCTGCAGTAACAGTTTAAACACTCGAGTCGTTTCTCCAGTTCATCTAGCCGTTCTCAGCGTCTGGTGGTAGCACTTGTAGTGTAGCCCCACAACATGGGCTGGCCAACCCGTCAACGGCATACACCAAGCAAACAGGGCTGGACTGGGACCAATAAATGCTGCCGGCATTTTTGGCCATAGCGGCCCACCATATTCAGTAATAACTCCATGGTCAAAGTCAAAGCGAACTTTATTGTCAATCAAGCACTGCAACAGTACATTGCACGCAGACTGAAATTGCATTTCTCAAAGCTCCAAATGTGCAGTTTAAACTTAAGACATACAACTAAAATGTATAAGACATCACAACTCACTAGACATAAAGTGCAAAGATATGAAGATATCAGGCATGGTAATAATGGCAAGCTAAAATAACACTAAGTTGGACCCATTGCATGAACATTAGTGGTTTAATTGGACTAGTCCAATATCCTTCAAGAAAATTATTAGTAAATTATGGCAGCCCCGGCCTGAAAATGACAGTCGGCCCACCGGGCATTGCCCTCTATGCCCTATTGCAATCGTTGGGTTGAAATGGGTTGTTAATGTTGTTATATGAGTTGTGCTATTTTTCTCTTTTTTTCAAATAAAAGCAAATACAAAATATTTTTCTTGAGTTTTGTACATCTAGAGTTCCAGGCAACCTGAAGGCTGGGGGAGAGGTTTGGTGTGATGAGGACCCGAAGTGTATTGCAACATCATAAAAAGTAGGAACGTTTGCTGATGTGGAGAATACTGATACGTTTGTGCTGCCTGAAGACCGCTTACTAGCTGTAGGTTCCAGGGACATCCTTCAGTGGGTCTGTGCAAGCTGTATGAAAAGGTGTGCGTGTGTCCGCATGAGGCCTATGCACTCTGTACAAGTGACCCCACCATGGGCGTTCATCGGCACAAAATGGCTGCCCCAAATGATAAAATCAACCTTACCCCTTCTTTTTATTTTACAACTCGACTACTGGGGATGCACATAGGACAGCACAAAAAGAACAGTATATAATACAAGAAGCACATTTGTATCTAGCGCACAAGACATGCACAAGAGACAAACACATTTGTATGGGCACAGGGAAAAGGGGCATATTACAGGGGTGGCATTGTGTTTGGTGAGGGGTGGTAAGCATTGGGGGGAACATGCTTAGGAAACACCCATTACACACATGGTTTAGTCTTGTTTAGGATGGAGATGGCTGAGGGGATGAGGCTTCTACTGTAGCGTGCTTTGTTTTGGATCTAATGCTACTGAAACATTTACCAGATGGCAGGAGTTGGAATAGATGGTTGAGTGTGTGTGTGTGAGAGAGAGAGAGAGAGCTGGAACTGAGACCTATCAGAGATTTCTACCAGTGGCCTTGGACAGGGACTTGCAGTACTGCTGTTGTGATAGCAGAGTAGCTTACTAGACTAAACAGTGACAGAAGCCGAACCAACTGAGTCTGTGTGCGTTTATGTGACTACACAGAAGACATATGTAGACCAGCTGAGCCTGTTTGCGTTTATTCGACTACACAGGAGACAGAAGCAGTTCAACTGAGCCTGTTTGCGTTTATTTGACTACACAGAAGACAGAAGCAGATCAACTGAGCCTGTGTGCGTTTATTTGTCTCCAAACAGAGGTAGGCTAGTCTTTTGTTTGTATATTTATATTGTTTTCAGAGCAGTTCAGCTCTGTATGTGTGTGTGAGTCTCTTACCAAGAAAGTAGACACTGGTCTAGTAATTTAGTGCTTCAGTTTTGAGAGCAGACCATCTAGTATGTCTGAGTGAATTTGTTCAACTCTACTCAGGGGACAGAAGTGGACTTGGCTCTTGATTTGTGTACTGTTATTCTCAGTTAGACAGGTTTTATACAATATGTTCACTTGTACTTGTGAGACAAGTTCAGCTCAGTTTTTATGTGTTTCTTGTTTCTTACACAGGAGAAAAGCAAACAAGTCTCTTATATTTGTGACTAAAGACCACAGAGGACAGGTGATCACGTGGACTGAAACCATCAGTAATTAAAGACTTCCCGTGAAAAGTGTTTGTGACAGTGAGTATATGCTGATTAGATTTATGATTATTCTATTTATTACAATATGATACATTAGAATGACAATACTGTATGTGTATGGTGTCCTGTTGGATTGATTAGAAAATGCACTATAATAATAATAATAATAATACCTTACATTTCTATAGCGCTTTTCAAGACACCCAAAGCGCTTTATAGTGGAAGGGGGACCTCACCGACCACCACCAATGTGTAGCACCCACCTGGGTGATGCACGGCAGCCATTATGTGCCAGAACACTCACCACACACTAGCTTTTATGACCACTGACAGTCAGGACCTCGGTTTAACGTCTCATCCGAAAGACAGCACTACTACACTATGTGTTAATATCCTTTTGGCTGAAATAGAGTAAACTAAACAGACCGACTAAACTCCTCCAGAATCTTCTGAAACAACCTTCAAGTGTCAGGGGGGGCAAAACATCCTTATCTCATCCTTATCCTCGCCATCCTTATCCATACACAGTCTTGAGCGCACACACACACACACACACACACACCAGATATTCCCACACAAATATACACACAGGCATACACACATCAGGACCCACATGCACATGCATTATATGCAATTGTTATATGTCATTTTATCCTTGGTGCCAATGTTTGTTACAGAGATACTTAAACACACCCTCTACCTCTTTCTCTTTCTCTCTCTCTCTCTCTGTCTCTCCAACATCTATGATAGTGTATCTTAATCTCAAAACTGCACACTCACTCTCTCTACTATCTACATTAGTGTATCTCAGTCTCAAGACTACTCTACACACACACACACACACACACACTCACTCTCTCTACTATCTACATGAGTGTATCCCAATCACAATACTTCACTCACACACACTCACTCTACTATCTCTATTAGTGTATCCCAATCACAATACTGCTCTCACACACTCACTCACTCTACTATCTCTATTAGTGTATCCCAATCACAATACTGCAGACACACACTCTCTCACTCTACTATCTCTATTAGTGTATCCCAATCACAATACTGCTCTCACACACTCACTCACTCTACTATCTCTATTAGTGTATCCCAATCACAATACTTCACTCACACACTCACTCTCTCTACTATCTACATGAGTGTATCCCAATCACAATACTTCACTCATACACTCTCTCACTCTACTATCTAGACATGAGTGTATCCCAATCACAATACTTCACTCACACACTCACTCTCTCTACTATCTCTATTAGTGTATCCCAATCACAATACTGCTCTCACACACTCACTCTCTCTACTATCTACATGAGTGTATCCCAATCACAATACTTCACTCACACACACTCACTCTACTATCTCTATTAGTGTATCCCAATCACAATACTGCTCTCACACACTCACTCTCTCTACTATCTCTATTAGTGTATCCCAATCACAATACTGCTCTCACACACTCACTCTCTCTACTATCTACATGAGTGTATCCCAATCACAATACTTCACTCATACACTCTCTCACTCTACTATCTACTTGTAGACATGAGTGTATCTCAATCACAATACTTCACTCACACACTCACTCACTCTACTATCTCTACTAGTGTATCCCAATCACAATACTGCTCTCACACACTCACTCTCTCTACTATCTACATCTCACTCACTCTTTTTCCCAACTTTCCTCTTCAGACAGTCTGGTCTTGTCTCGTCTGTGACACACACCCTCTCTGCCCCGGTTGAACAGTGTTGAGAATCCACAAGGATCGGTTATGGTGAGACTTTGGCAAGCACACACACACACTCACTCGCTCTCTCTCTCTCTCTCTCTCACACACACACACACACACACACACACACATACACACTCACAAACACACACACTCACTCACATACATACTCACTCACTCACAAACATACACACACACACACATGCACACTCACACACTCCGCTTCCACCAACAGTACTAACAATCCACAAGGCCTGATTATGACTTTGGAACACACACACCCCCGCACACATTTACCAAGCCCATCTCTCTCTCACTCTCTCTCTCTCTCTTTCTGTCTCACACACACACACACTCACTGATTTCCTATCACACTATCTACAGTCCCATCATCATTAAAAGCATAAATCCCCCCTGCAAATATGCAAATATATAAACAAACAAAAAACAGAATAGCTGAGAGTGTTACTTTCAAAATTGTATCAAGGTCTATCTAAATAAAGGTTTAGAGCATCTTCTAGCAGATCATCCAACTGACTTGCAGCCAAAAGGAATTTCTGTTTTCCCCCCAGGCAAGGGGCGCTGCTAGAAATTTTGGGCCCTATGACAGAAAAAAAAATTGGGCCCCTCAAGCATTGATTTCGATATAAAAATTTTCTCTAGGGCCCCGTCAGTGCCAGGCCCTTAGAATCATCCTAACCTTTCCCCCCCTGGCGGCGCCCCTGCCCCAGGCAAAGCTTTTTTTGTGGGCGTGGCCAGACTGGACCTATAAGAGTAAAATTCACACAGATTAACCAATTTATTAGATTAGATTTTATGTGTTAACTTAGATTACATATTATGTATTAATTTAGATTAGATATTATGTATTAACTTAGATTAGATATTATGTATTAACTTAGATTAGATATTATGTATTAACTTAGATTAGATATTATGTATTAACTTAGATTAGATATTATGTATTAACTTAGATTAGATCTTGTGTGTTGTTGTCAAAGGTGCTGTCATGAATGCCACAGCAGGTAGGCTTATACACCAACCAGGGATTTTGCTGCGCATAGAGTGCATCAGACTTTTGGAGATATTTCTTATGTGACCTTTGACCTTTCCCAGGCACAGCTGAAGAGATTATCAGTGGTGCTGGAGGACTGTTGCAAAACTCCAGGAGGAGGAAAAGACAACAAGACCCGTAAGACACTCATAAACACACACACACACAAGACATGTAAGACATCTGTGTTTCTCTCTCTTAGACACACACACGCACGCACAAGACCCATAACTCTCCCATTGTTTCTCTCACATACACACACATACGCAAACACACACACACACACACACACACACACACACACACACACACACAGACCTGTAAGAAATCTCTGTTTCTCTCTTTCTCAGCAGGAGGAGAAAAAGACAACAAGACCCGTAAGTTACTCACACTCACTCACACACACTCAATGTCAAATTTAATCTCAATTAAATTCAATTTAATCTCAATTAACTTCATTTGTAGTACGCCAAATACAATACATTTTCCTTGTGGTGCTTCACAGACAGTAAACAGTTACAGTTTGCCTGACTAACAGGGGCAGGGGAAAAGATCTCTTTTATTCATAAAAATTTAAATTAGGAAGAAATCTTGGGCAGAGTAGCGCCTCATGGGCTCAACCCAACGCCCTGAGGCCCAGTGAAGACAAAAAGGAAAAACAACTGTGTTTTACATAAAAGAACCTACAGGTGGTCTATTACAGTAATGTTGCATTGTGTCACTAGCCTGACATAGCCCGAACATAATACTGCTCTTCATCTGTCCTCAGGGTCGCGATTATAGGGCAGGGGGAAGGGCATTCATAAAATAACCTACAGGTGGTCTATATTAATGTTGCCTTGCGTCACTAGCCTGACATAGCCCGACCATAATACTGCTCTTCATCTGTATTCATGGTCTGGATGTTCTTTATAACCTGACACGATTATAGGGCGGGGGGGAAGGGCATTCAGTTCTAGTTTGAAACGATTGGACAGCTCGTCTAATCAGCTAGTCTCTCTACCTATGTAATCCCGCCCCAGAACACCGTCCCCAGAACATTAATACGGATGAACATCCGTATTATGGACGTGCTATGTCAGGCTACATTGAAGTCAGACCACCAGACAATTTGTGTTGCTTCACAGTCTAGCGAAGATGTCAGGCTTGCAATGTCATAGTGGTCAGCAGACTCAATCATTTAGTTTACCTTATTTTTTTTTCTATATTTGTTGTACCATGGCCCCGGTCCACTTTGGGGCGTAAAATTAGTTCAGTAGCTCTCATTTAAAATGAAATGTTACATGTGAGAAAATAAAATGTTAACTCTAAAATGTTAGGTACCCTGAGAGCTGATAGCCGCAGATAGGCCTAGATAGACACAGCCTGGGACAAACGTAAGCAGTGCACGAACGTTACAAAAACAACAGCAAGGACATAATGTTCTGCCTTATTTATAATGCTGGAACAGCAGGAACAAAATGACTTAAAACATACGCATAGACGTACTGTATCTCAGGGAAAGACAGTTGAGCAAGGCCTAGCTGAAACATAAAGACATAACAAGCATATGGTTATAATAATATTAATTATACAATTAATATTAAATTCTTATCTCAATCGCTTCACCCTCTCAAGTCAAGTCATTTATTTCTAGAGCACATAAAAAAAAACCAACAGGAGTTGAGCCAAAAGTGCTGTACAACAAAAGCTTCTAAAAAGTTGTGGCAATAAAACACACATTATGTACAAAATTCATTGTTTAAAGCAGAACAAAAAAGCATTTGACTGGAGGCCAGTGTAGCTGAGCTAGGACAGGTGTTATATGCTCCCTCTTTTTAGTGCTTGTTAGGAGCAGCAGCATTTTGCTAGCCTGATAAACCAGCCTAAATGTGAGATTGGATGTCTATTTAGTCTGGCCCTGATCAATGGATACAACGGGAGATTGTTGATGAGCACAACCCGTTGTCTTTCAAACCATATCTGTGCGTACAGGCCAACACTCTGTTGTTTCTCCCTCAAAACCCCGCCCGCTTTCATCTCTGCATGATGATTGGTTTTAAACCCCGCCCGCTTTGATTCAAAATGCATCTCTGCGTTATGATTGGTTTTAAACTTCGCCCACTTTGATTCAAAACACATCTCTGCGTTAAGATTGGTTTTGCCAGATTCCTGGCATTCTGGCAGAATTGGAGAATGATGCGAGGCTAGACCCACTCGCAGACAAAAGATTTTGGCGTCCAGCAGGTGGTGCTAGTTTACTAGGCTAATACTTTGTTACTATACATCTCTGGTCTCACGGTCACTCCAGTGAGCTCTGTGCCACAGAAGGGCCCATATGAAGACATGTAATGTATCACCGGAGTTACTTTGCACCAAAACAAAAACATTTATAAACATTATTTTTTCCTCCCCTAAAATAGGACGACAATCATCACCACCTGTGGAGTTTCGAGCGTTTCTCTGCTATATGTGCGGCAAGGGCTTCAATCGAGAGGGAAAGCTCAAACGACACGAGCGCATTCACACAGGAGAGAGGCCGTACCACTGCACTCAGTGTGACAAGAGCTTCACTCAAGAGGGTAATCACAAACAACACCAGCGCAGTCACACAGGAGAGAGGCCGTACCACTGCACTCAGTGTAGTAAGAGCTTCAGTCAGGAGAGATATCTAAAACTTCACGAGCGCATTCACACAGGAGAGGCCGTACCACTGCACTCAGTGTGACAAGAGCTTCACTCAAGAGAGTAATCTCAAACAACACCAGCGCAGTCACACAGGAGAGAGGCCGTACCACTGCACTCAGTGTGGTAAGAGCTTCAGTCAGGAGAGATATCTAAAACTTCACCGGCGCATTCACACAGGAGAGAGGCCCTACCACTGCACTCAGTGTGACAAGAGCTTTACTGAAAAAGTGAATCTCAAACGACACCAGCGCACTCACACAGGAGAGAGGCCGTACCACTGCACTCAGTGCGGCAAGAGTTTTGTTCAAAAAATAAAACTCAAACAACACCAGCGCACTCACACAGGAGAGAGGCCGTACCACTGCTCTCAGTGTGACAACAGCTTCACTCAAAAAGGAGCTCTCAAACGACATCAGCGCAGTCACACAGGAGAGAGGCCGTACCACTGCACTCAGTGCGGCAAGAGCTTCACTCTTGCGGAAAATCTCAAACAACACCAGCACACTCACACAAGAGAGAAGCCGTACCACTGTACTCAGTGTGGCAAGAGCTTCACTCGAGGAAGGAGTCTCAAATTGCACCAACAAATTCACACAGAGAAGCTGTACGACTGCACTCAGTGCGACAAAAGCTTCGCTCAAGGATACTATCTCTTAAAACACCAGCGCATTCACACAGGAGAGAGGCCATTCCCCTGCACTCAGTGTGGCAAGAGCTTCGCAAGAAAAGGCAATCTCAGAACACACTGTAAGGGTCGCAACCATGTCACAGACACTGCGACATAAACACTGTATGTGTTACAATCACGTCAAAGACAATGTAGTCATTTAAGACACTTGGACATAAACAGACTTGCGTATAAGACATTGGTACATTAACACACAAGCGTTAAAGACACTGATACATAAACACACTCTGAACATTTAAGACACTTGGACATAAACACGCGTTACATAAAGGTTTGAATGTCATTTTAAGCAATATAGTAAAAAGTGCACCAGGAAAGAATCACATATCCCACCTTTAACACACTGAAAGCATGCAAGCAGGGCCGGTTCTAGCCTTCTTGGTGCCCTAGGCCAGTTTTGAGTTTTGCCCCCTCTTTTCTAAAAATACAAGCGAAAAACTGGAGAAAAAAAAGTTAAAAAATGTATTGTGATGCCCCCCTGATATTTGGTGCCCTAAAGGCAACTGCCTCGTTTGTCTATGCCTAGAAACGGCCCTGCATTCATGACACTGGTACATAAACACACAGTAAGTATTTGAAACACTGCTACATAAACACATTGTAAGCATTACAGAAACTGGTACATAAGCACACAGTAAGTATTTGAAACACTGCTACATAAACACATTGTAAGCATTACAGAAACTGGTACATAAGCACTCAGTAAGTATTTAAAACACTGGTATACACACGCACACCCAGCATAACTCCAAAGTCCACATGAGTGAGCACAGAGTTCTTGAAAAGTGTCTGGTAGGCATCCAGAGCAAAAGATCTTGCATTAGAGATCCGAAATCCCAAGAAAGTCCATAAACTTGTCTCTGGTAAATCCAACACGCGTTCTGCATCGACAGCACCGAAAACCCGGAGGGAGAGGGAGAGCGCATCTGTGGCAGGTGCCAAAGTAACGTCCCTGCACACATCTTCAGCATGAGAAGTGCACGTGAACACCAATTAAGAATGGGCCAATCAGATCGTTGAACATGCATCTCCCACGAGGTATCTCTCAACTCAATCTCCATAGTTAAATGTCAAACCGAGAGACGGTGAATAAAATTTCTAAATGGTAGTTTTTTGCAACAACAATTATACACATAATATAATTGACAGTAATCAATATTCACAATGTAATGAACATAAATAACAGGTTGTTCATATTCAAACAAAATAATCACACATGTCTTTCAGGTTAGAAATGAAGTCCTCCCACATAGCTATTGTATGTGGTTGAGCATTATTTATTCTGGCAGAAGACAACTCCATATAGGATATGTCCAAGAATGTCCGTATCCAGTGATCAGTGGAAACATCATTAGACTTCCAGCGCTGAACACGAACATGTATTTTGTATCTGCTTTATTTCGTATGGAAGGGCTGACCAGAACATGTATTTTGTATCTGCTTTATTTCGTATGGAAGGGCTGACCAGAACATGTATTTGTTATCTGCTTTATTTCGTATGGAAGCCATTCCACTGCATCGAGGGGGATTAATGCTAAAGTTTGATCAGTAAAAACACCACGGCTGGACCTCATGATCGGACAACAAACATGACTCTGAAGATCGTAGATCAGGGAGGGCAAATATTTGGGCTGAAGGGCCACGGTGGGTTTTAGATTTTGACTAAGGGGCCAGGTGTTAACAGCCAACCAGTTGATGGGGGTTGATGTTGTTAAATTGGCAAGTCTCAAACCAGTAGCCCCACTTTCTTCAGAGGACATGTTAACATGCAGAGTTGAAAATGGGAGGGGAGGGAGGTTATATTTCAGGAATACAACAAATTTAAATAATTAAGGCCTATAATCTACTGTAAATCATCTTGGCTAAATGAGAAATTATTATATTTTGTGAAGGCTCCACAGACCGCATTAAATAGCTCAACGGGCTGAATGTGGCCCCCGGGCCTTAGTAGTTTGGGACCCTCTGGTGGATCTTCGTGGTTATCAACAGCCTATAGTGTGTGAGTCTCTCTCCCCCTCTCTCGACCTCCCATCCCCTTTCCTCTCTCTCTCTTTCTCTCTCTCTCTCTCTTTCTTTCTTTCTCTCTCCAGAAGACCTGGATACATCACGGGACTCACACATAGCACATTTAGCAGGGTTCGTACGGGTGCTTAAAAACCTTGAAAATGCTTGGATTTTAATGTGGTGTTTTCAAGGTTTGGAATGTGCTTGGTTTTTGCCACAATCCTTGATAATGCTTGAAATTGTAAATCCATTTGCTCTGCACAAATGTTCGCTTAATAGTCGTTCGCGTTGTAGATCGAATAAAATGATAATCGTATATGAAAAGTGCTCCACTTTTTGGTTTTGATCAGAGCGCGAGTGACCATGAACACGCCCCTTCTAAAGTTGCGAGTAGGCTTGTGATGGTGCATGTCAACGTTACTGAATGTTAGTGGTAAGTTAACAACTTGACATGGAGAGTAATTTTCAAAGTGCCACTAGCACTCCTTTTTCATCATTAATGTAGGCTAGTAGATAAGAATCATATATGTATACAACCAAATGCAGGCTGTTTATATTTATATGAATATAAATTGAGATCGCTAGATCAGCGTTGGCTGAGATAATGTCCGTAGCCTATTTGCGCTAACAACAATAACATGTCTGTAACGGAGACTACCCTTAACAATTTTTCAAACATGTAGCATAGTGTAGCCAACTTTTATACAGCACAACTTTTATACAACACGATAACGTTACACAAAGTGAATAATGGAAAAAAAAGTCGCGTTTCTCTTGTAAGCATATGGCCTTCAGTTTTGACAATCACTCATTGACAATAGTTGGCTTACTCTGGCCCACTGCTAAATATCAGATGTGTTTCAAACTTTCTGTTCTTTAGGCTTATCTGAGAATGGAATGGTTGATGTGCAGGATGCAGGATGGCTAATGTGAGAAGAATGCAGAATGCAGGATGGTTAACCCTGTAGCACCCTGGGTTGCAAATAAGCAACTAGCAAATTGCGATTTTCAGTGGCTGATCACTCGTAATCAAGCGTTCACACTGGGCTAAACGCTACTCTGCTAGCTAGCAGGAATATATTGCTACGTTTTCATAACAAAAACGTCATGTGTAATTCAAAATTATCGCGTATAACGCATTTAAAAACTGCAGTTTTACCGCGGTAAACTTACAGTCTAGTAGCGGGCTTCCCACGCCCTTCACCTGGGTACTAGCATAGCATAGTCAGCCTGGATGTCCAATCAGCGAGTAGTTCACTCATTGTTCGCGGGCTTGTAAGCCCACAGCGCCCGCAGCAGGGGTAGAGAGAGCTCGGGGGAACGTAACGAGTAATACAGAGCTTGTTTTAACCGCATGTTAGTGGTTGTAGTGAAGCTAGAAGATATATCACAGGTAGTAGGGATGGAAGAAATAAGAAAACGAAGGCATAATTTTGTTTAAGCCCGCGATCATGACCGAAAAGAACCAGGAAGTGAAAGTAAGCCCTGGAGGTCATGAGTGACGCAAGGGGACGCTGTTTTGAAGACTCCATACTTGACGTAATGACGTGAAAATTTCAGGAGATGTTCTCTGAGGTGTAGCGATCATTTTTCTCATCCACAAAAAAATTCTAGCTGCAATCGATTTTGCGCCACACTCCGTTCAACTTTTCATCCAATTATCAGTCAAAACTGCTGGGTGCTACGGGGTTAATGTGGGAAGTAGTTAGACCAATCAGTCATTTTAAGTAAGTGACTGATTTCTAATGGGAAGTGTTCAGAGCACTGTAGCTTTGACAAAAGACATTCAGTGGCAGTGGAATATATAGCCTATGATAACAGTGCACCTATAGGCTAATTTCAATTTGGAGATTTTGATATAGCCTACTAATTTGAGTTTTCTTAGGGCATGGGCTATTTGTGGTAAAAAAAAAAAAAAAAAAAAGTATTTAGTCTCTGTATCCATCCACTTCTTGCAGAAGTTTTATAGATTTATAGGATTAATTGACCTAGGATGTGTTGGCTACATTGTATTAGGCAGAAAAAGATTATAAACTATGGACTGTATGACAAGGCTGTATGATTAATTTCTTTTGTAGTATCTAGTCTTGTTTTGCTTTTAGGTGACAGAATGAGCTGTAAAAATGGGTGTTGCTCATTGTTACATGCAAAGTTGTGGCCCCATGCTCTGTAGTACAGTGTGCTTCTCCAGTATCTGTAAGCAGCTACATCAAGCAAAGCACATTTGAGCAGTTGCCTATTTAGCTCCATCACTATAAACAAACTCGATAAACTCGCCAGATATGTGTGAAATATTAGCCTGGGAGTTCCCATGCTCCTTTGTGCGCTTATTTCATTTCACTCTGCAAAGCAGTATGGTGACCATGGCCAATTTTCTTGCCTGCTTTCAGTATCCAATCCCAGAACAAAAAGGGACTAGCACGGCCCTTGATTGCATTTTACGTCACGTGGTGGCCCTGGTATTGGCTCTGAGCTATGTACAAACGCTATGATAGACATTCGAAGCGCCCAATAAACGGCTCTGGATGGTAAACGACGCTTCCGCTACGAGAAAAGCAATAGATGGGTCTCCAGACTAAATATCACTTGTGATTTTAGTTTGGCGTTCGCCAGGCTAGTGAAATATAGGTGCTGGGAAAGTTTGAAAATTGACCATGAATTAACTTGAAAAGTGCTTGAATTTCATATTGAAAAAGGTGTACGAACCCTGATTTAGGAACTCTGTTTAAGATGACTTATCTTAGGGCCCAACACTCCGGGACACGCGGTCAGCGATGAGACGTCCACCTGTAGTTCACACAGCAAGGATCCATGGTTGCTTTGATGCTCCTAGTTTGTCTTGTGTCTCACTTAATATTTTATTTTTGTCTTTGATGAATTTTGTCTTTAATTTATTGATTTATTTAATTATTTATTTGATTATGAATTGAGTTGACCCAGTCAGTTCTTGTAAAAAAGATGATATCAAGTTTAATTTTCTGTGTGGTGTGATTTCTTTAAGCTCGGTAATGGTGTGCAGCCGAATTGGAATTTGAGTTTCATTTGACAGAACTGTTTTGAGAGAAATATTAATAAATCATTTTTATATAATTCATTATTTGTTTGGACTTCATATGAATTTTCCAAAACCCTTTTAGGACTTTTCACTTTTCTCTGCACTTATTACATGTGTTTTTTTTTGTCTGTTCGTATTCACCTAGGAGGTCAAGATTGAGCAGTGGACCTCACTGGGTATTACACCAGAGGTTATACCCCATCTATGGGAATTCTAAAGTCAACTACACTCAATGCTTAGCACTTTACCACTTCCCCTTAAAAAGAAAAAACTTGAGCGTTGAATAAAAACTTTAGTGTTGTGTGGTTTATGTCAACTGAATGTGGATTGGGAAAGATGAAAGGAAAAGCAGCCACACAACAATTTTCCATCCTGTGGAATACTGTGAACAAACAAACCCATGTGGCTTGATCAGTCCCGTGGTATCCATTGGGTCTGCTGCTGCATCCTCTGATTGTAGTGGAGTACGTTGTCAATGTAATTCTTCATTTTCATTTCAAGTTGATGCAAAAGTTTTATTTTCACTTTTAAATTGATGTTAAGGGTCTATAGAACAATTCTAGTTCGAGTGTTAAGCAGACTGATGAAATATTTGCCCCCTTATGTAAATCGGGTGTTTTTTAAGGCAATATATTACAGGTGAATAGGGTAAAAAATTTTACTTGCAGGTATTACCATGAGACTTCACCAGTTGATTACTCACACAAATAGGAGGAAAAAAGTATATTGCAAGTTTTATGTAATCTTTTGTTTAAATATGCTAATTAGCTAAAATGTAATTAAATGTGTATATTTGCATACATTTTAAAGTGAAAGATCTGGACATTGGAAAAGGTTAGGTTCAAAATAGTTTTTTCATTTTGTTAATACATTAAATTAGAAAAAATGTTTACCGAGGGGATTGTGGATATCTTGCTTTGTTATCAGAAAATTTGGCCAACAGCCTTAAAAAATGGATTTTTGCCCTATTTGTAAGGCCAAAATGTCATATAAGTCAGGATTAGAAATGTAAATCAAGAAATTACTTTGTACAAATCTTCAGAATCTAGTTTGGAATGACACTGGAAAGTTTGGTGTATATAGGTGATACAGAAGTCTCCCTTTTCCCCACAAAGACGCATCACCAGGCCCATATACTGTACCTGCATCAGAGTTGAGTTACTCATTTGCATTCTGAATCTCCACTTCTGTATCACCTACACTAAATTTTCCAGTGTCATACCTAACTATATTTTGAAGACTTTTACTGAGGGATTTGTTTATTTATCCTATTCCTGATTTACATGACGTTTTGGTCTTAAAAATAGGGCGGAAATTCGTTTTTTAAGGCTGTTGGCAGTTTTTTCTGATAACAAAGTAAGATATCCATAATCTCTTCCATATATATTTTCTAATTTAAAGAGAACCTATGCAGGATCCGGTAGCGTCATCCAGTAAGCTAACAACCAAACAAAGCAGTTATTAAGCGTTTCTGCCAATAATCCTCCATTTAGAATTGCATAGTCAATGGTGATCGCCGCTAACAAAATGTATCGACAGTTGAATGCGCTGAGAAGTCACAAATCGCGTTGTAATTCAAACAGTAAACTCTGACTAAGTCACGTGACCTAGCTTGCTTGCTAACCAAAACTTACGATAGCCGGGACGCGCTCCCTGATCTTGCATAGGCGATATCTGCCTCTAGGAGGGTCGGACAATCTCGTGAAGGGGCTTGTTTTACTCCGGAACATGTCATTTATCAAGTCTAGTGAGTTCTAGGCAATTTACATAAAGGTGTAATGAATAGGAAACGTCGAAATTTTACCTAAATGTTGCATGTGGTGGCTTTAATGTCTCAACAAAATGAAAAGAAGAATTTCGAACCGGACTTTTTCCAATGCAGATTTTTTGTACATATTTAATTGAATTTCTCCTAATTAGCATATCTAAACATAAATTTACAGAAAACTTGCAATGCACTTTCCCCCCCCTATTTGTGTAAGTAATCAACTGGTAAAGTTTTATGGTAATATCTGCAAGTTCATTTTTTTTACCCTACTCACCTGTAGTATCTCGCCTTAAAATAAAACAAACGCTTTGCACGTGTGGGAAAATATTTCATCGGCTTGCTTGACACTCGAACCAAAATTGTTCTATAGACCCTATTCTTTAATTTGGCAGTGAAAAAAAAGCTTTTGGATCAATTTGAATTGACGGGGTCCTTCGGCGCCCCACTAAAGCAGTCATACTCCATAGAAGTTGAAAAAGATATGAAAATTGGCAGCCATCTTTCAATTTCACCATACCATAATTTTCTGAACCCTAATATTTGAAAAGTTCATTCTCCACACAGTATTGACTTAAAATAACAATGAAAATAACACCACATGGCAAATGTATGAAAATGAAGACCTTTGTTTAAAAATGCATAATTCCGATTTTGGCAATTTTGGAAAATAGGCCAAAAGACATTTTTTTCTCTATCTGGTTGCTTGACACTCAGACCAAAATTGTTCCATAGACCCTTTTCTTCAATTTGGAAGTGAAAACAAAACTTTTGCATCAATTTGAAATGACTTGGTCCTTCGTGCCCCCACTAATGTTGATCCCCAGGTACACGGCTTATGTTATGAGGGATGCTGCAGGCCATAATATTAGCCTATCGCAGGCTACACTGACATCCTCCACCTTTGACATGTAA
>JAODXP020000035.1:1782672-1788386 GCA_027497455.2 Sardinella longiceps | reverse complement strand
ACTGTTCTCTTCGCATCCACACTGTTCCGTTTTAATGTCTTCATATGTGTGTGTGTGTGTGTGTGTGTGTGTGTGTGTGTGTGTGTGTGTACAACTCCTCCTCACCAGACTGACTGTTCTCTTCATAGCCACACAGTTCAGTTTTAATGTCTGCAGAGACGTCCAGCTCTGTTTGTGGCTCAACTTCATCTGTAGAAGAGAAACAGAACATAACTCACAAATATTTATAAATTCACAATGTTTACAATCCAATCTCGAGTTCCATAATGTTATCTTTATCGTCTTTGAGTGACATGAGCCTAAATAATTGATTATTTCAGTTAACATAGCTCTGACTCTGACTTACTCTCCTCTGATATGGTATTGTGTTGAAGCGTCTGCTAAATGCACAAATGTAAATGTATTTTTGTTTTTGCTGCTTTGGTTTCTGTTTGTGTGCGTGTGTGTGTGTGTGTGTGTGTGTGTATGTACACAAGTCCTTACCAGTCTGACTGCAGTCTCCATATCCATGAAGATCAATTTCCTCTTTAATGCTGACAAGCTGTGGATCCTGGACAGATGATGAGGCTGGCTCACTCAGACTCCAGGCGGCAGACAGTTTCAGACACTGGGCATTAGAATCATCCATCTGATTCTCCTGTGTATCAGGAAAGACCAGCGGACTCAGACTCTTAGTGTCAGGTACTAAATTCTGGACCAGTGAACTTTCAACTCCAGATGACACCGCTGAACTGCAGTGAGCAGATGACACTGCTGGTCAAATCTTGAACATCCATTTAATTATTTCTTCAGATTTCTGCAAATCAGGCAGTCATTTAATTATCTTTACAATGCTGACAGAAGTCTTTCAATCACCATCTGCAATTGAACAGTATGACACAAATTTGCTAGTTGTAGCTTCCTGGGGCACCCAGTTAGGGGGTAAGTAACTGTCTGTACAGTCACTAAGTATTCAATATCAAGTTTTCAAGTTCGTCATTAAACAAAGTGCTACTGCTGACGTTACATTTAATACATTTGCTATATTTAAGATAAATTGGAGTAAAGTAACGTCATCGTTAGGATGGATAGGAGGCTTCAGAGAGAGAACATCTTCAGAGATGAACTAGGCTAACATAACTATATTGCTTTGTTTAGGATGTTACAGAAGCTGCCTAAGACTTCGCTATATTCTGGGTGAGTCCACTGAAAAGTCAATTCATTATGTCGTTTATTGTGATCATTACAAGCTAAAGTTAGCTCTACTCACCTCATCTCAGTGTAGAGTTTCAATGGTGAGGGGTGGGCGACGATGCTTCACCTGTGATGTAGCCTAGGCTACGTCGTATATTTTCTTCAGGTTAACTTTTCAAAATGCCAACCTATTCAACCTCCCAAACGATAAAAACATCATTCACAAATCAACTTAATTTTCTATCAATAAGCATTACGCAAACAACAACGACCACGCAAGTACCAACTACCAAGGCAAGAACTGTTTTGTTTTGTTGTTCTTCTTCGGCTGACACTGTGTAATGGATATTATATTACATTACTTAGGCTACTAGTGCCATCTTGCGGAGAGGATGAAACATTACTCTAAAACCATGAGAGGACAAGCAAAATTGCCGTTTTGGGGACAAGTTCGGCATTTTACAGACTTACTAATCAGTTTAATGGGACACCCGCTTCTTTGTTTAGTTTTTTTTTTTTAATGAGACAGGCCTAATGTGATTACAATTTTTACAAATTCTTCTACTCCAATATGTAAGCCAACGTTGTTGCTGTAGCCTATCACCATTCGCTACAGAATGGCTGCATTATGCAGTCTGTAAACCTTATGAAGTCAAATAGCCTAGACATCAGTGGTGGTAGTTGTGAGGTTGACACAATCAAATTCTCAATGGCAAAAATGCGAATGAAAACTCTTCAACATCCAAATCTGTTCTGCTCTAGTTAGTTAGGGTTGAAAAAAAGAAAAGAAAATAATAATGAACAAGTACATGAAAATGTTTAAATGTAAATGGTAATGACAAAAGTGTAGCCTTTATTAGCTTCCCATGTAGACTAAATACCACCACCTATTTCCCCATTCACCTTTGTATATAACATCAACAACTCATTTATTATTTATTTCCTTGGTAAAATTTTAATAGAAAAGCAATAGGCTGTAAATCATTCGCATCATTGCTCAAAACATGTACAAGCTGCTGTAAGAAAACTAGTGAAACACTACAAAACAAAAGTAGAAAAAATATTTGTAAGAATCATTGGGGAGTGGGGAGGAGGATAATCTAGGTAAGACTGTCTCTCCAAATCTAAAAATGTTTGGGATCTTGGTGCAGACTACAGCAATCCTTTCAATGATCAATCAGCCAGGTTCAAGGTTCAAGGATTTTATTTGTGTCACATACAGTACATTGAAATAGCCTCCTTGCATAAGACATGTAGTGAAATTGCATTCAGAAAAGACAGAGAAAGAGTAGAGAGAGAGAGAGAGAGAGAGAGAGAGAGAGAGAGAGAGAGAGAGAGATTCCAAAAAAGTATGGTTTTGTTGGATCGACGGTAGGCGTATGTAGCTTTAAAAAACGTTGAGACCACATGACCACTAGCGCTAGACTGTTGCTCAAGAATCTGCATTGTTGGGGGAGGTGTTTTTTTTTTTCCACACATTTTTTTTTTCACACATAGAAAGATTTAAAATGCTGAGCTCAGGCAGCCGTTTAGCGCAGAACACCAAAGTTCAGTTCTGGTTGGAAACGATTGGACAGCTTGTCTAATCAGCTTTGCTTATTGGTTGGTTGTCTCTCTACCGATGTAAACACGCCCCAGAAGACCGTCCCCAGACCATGAATACGGATGAACATTCATATTATGGGCGGGCTATGTCAGGCTAGTTTGGAGCCAGTATGTAGGGAAAGACACAAGGAGTTCGTAGGGAAATACATCAGACATGACACGTACTTGAAAGTGAAATTTCTCAATAGTGTAAACATTTTCCGACAATCGATGCTGTGGGCATTACGAACTACAGTGTTGTTCTGCAAATGTTTTTTTCCATTTCTCACTTTTATGGGTGATTGCCTTTGGTACTCCATAGTAACCCTTCCAAAAACGGCAGACAACAAAAAAGTCGCAGAAAAAAAAGGGATACAGAAAAAAGAAAGAAAAACAAGGAAAAGAAAGCAAATATAGGTCCCCCAAAAGGGGTGGTGGTAGTGGGTTTAAAAAAAAAAAAAGTCGCAGAAAAGAGCTTTCAATGGCTCTAGCTCCAGGTTGTCCATCGGCTGAGGTTCACACGCTTAGAAAGATACAGAGGAACGCTTAGAAAAATACAGTGTTACTCAGGTATTTTACAAAAAATACTTGGAGAAGGGGGCGCCATGGCTCAGTGGCTAGAGCGTCAGACTATTCCGGGAACAGCTCAAAAAATATCTTTAAAAAAAGAGTTGGAGAATACTGCATTAAGAGCAATAGTAAGACACCTCTCCAGTGTGAATGCGCTGGTGTTGCCTAAGTTCCGAGTTTTTAATATAGCTCTTGCCACACTGACCACAGACATACGGCCTCTCTCCTGTGTGAGTGAACTGATGTCGTCTTAAATGTTCCGCTCGAACGAAGCTCTTGCCACACTGGCTACAGTGATGTGGCTTCTTTCCCGAGTGAATCAGCTGATGTCGTTTCAGATGTTCCACCTGAACAAATCTTTTGTCGCACACAGTGCAGTGGTACGGCCGCTCTCCTGTGTGAGTGCGCTGGTGTTGTCTCAGATTACTTGCTTGAGAGAAGCTCTTGCCACACTGAGTGCAGTGGTACGGCCTCTCTCCTGTATGAATGCGCTGGTGTTGGTTCAAATCTGCCTTAATAGTAAAACTTTTGCCACATAGAGTGCAGTGGTACGGCCTCTCTCCTGTGTGAAAGCGTTGGTGCCGTTTGAGATATTGACCATTAATAAAGTTCTTGCCACAATCAGTGCAATGGTACGGCCTCTCTCCTGTGTGAATGCGCCGGTGTTGTCTTAGGTTTACCGCATGAGTGAAGCTCTTGTCACACTGAGTGCAGTGATACGGCTTCTCTCCTGTGTGAATGCGCTGGTGTCGTTTCAGATCTTTCCTATCAGAAAACCTTTTGTCACACTGAGCACAGTGATAAGGCTTTTCTCCTGTGTGAATACGCTGATGTACTTTGAAATCTTTACTATTAGTAAAGTTCTTGCCACACTGAGTGCAGTGGTACGGCCTCTCTCCTGTGTGAGTGCGTTGGTGTATGTTAAAATAACCCACTCGAGAGAAGCTCTTGCCACACTGAGTGCAGTGGTATGGCTTCTCTCCTGTGTGAGTACGCTGGTGTTGTTTGAGATTTCCCTCTTGCGTGAATTTCTTGTCACACTGAGTGCAGTGGTACGGCTTCTCTCCTGTGTGAATACGCTGATGTACTTTGAGAAGATGCTTTGAAGTAAAACTCTTCCCACACCAAGAACAGCTGTGACGATTCAGTCCTTTCCCTGTTTTCCAAAATAAGAAAAATTGAAGAAAGAAAATTGTAAAACACAATAAACCATAGATTCCGATTACAAAACTTAACAATCAGAATTTTTACAAAATATGTTTTAAATGCCAACCTTATTGATTTGAGACAAACTTTCCTGAATAAATCTTTCAAACTAACATAGCAACATCGGATGCAAGATAAACCCTATGTCAGGTCAGAATGTTCACGTATCTCGGCAGTATTGGTTGCTAAGTGGTAACAGACTAGAGATGGCGACTACTACATTTTCTCGACCAATCACCGAGGCTCATTAGTCGGTTAAACCGATTAACTGCTTAGTTTAACATAGCCTAGGCTATAGGCCTGCTACTACGCTATTTGAAATAAGTCATTTCGAGCGCCTGCGTCTCTGCCTTGGCGATAGACATGATTCTTGGCATTAGACATGATTCTCGGCATTAGACATGATTCTTGGCATTAGACATGATTCTTGAGAGATATATACTTGCAGACTTCATAACTCAGTCGTTTTACATGTTCCATTGCTTGTGAAATTACTAGGGCAACGATACACCCAACTCACAATTCGGTTTGCATCACGATTTTTGACCTGTTTTTGATAATCATATATGGCTAGAATAGGTTACAATATTTTTTTAAAAGTTTAAAAATAATAATGATATTGTTTTGAAGCTTGGAAGCACCATCGCATCATGTGGTTGTTTTCTGGACTGAAGAGTTACAGAACTTTGAAAGGGCGCATCACATCACGATACAGTATCGTGACTCTGCGTATCACGATTTCCCGATTCGATACAATATCGTTGCAGCCCTAGAAATTACGTATTGCTTATGTGCAAAACGTTCAGGAGTGCATGGCTTTAACAAAATAGTTCACTTTAGATTGTGCTTAAACAACGTGTTTTTGATATTTCTTAATCAAAAAAGCAAACAATAGGCTTCATTCACCAATATCGTAAGAATTTTCGTAAATTTTTTCTCCCATTTAGCGAATACAAGTCTTAAAACTGCGTAAATGGAATTTAAAAACAACTTTCTTGGTAAGAATGCAACAATACACCCAACTCACAATTCGGTTGGTATCACGATTTTTGATCTATTTTTGATAATCATTTATGGCTAGAATAGGTTACAAGAGGCTACACAATATTCTTTTAAAAGTTTAAAAATAATAATGATATTGTTTTGAAGCTTGGAAGTACCATCGCATCATTTAAGAACAA
>JAODXP020000035.1:1732672-1777672 GCA_027497455.2 Sardinella longiceps | reverse complement strand
TCCTCTCTCACACTGTTCTCTCCTGCCTTGTCCCCAGTGTTGAGGAGTAACGCAATTACATTATTTAATAACAAAATAAACGTCACAGTAATCAGTTACATTACTTTGAAAAAAAAATGTGTTATTGAGTTACAGTTACTTCAAGAAATGTTCAGAATTACAATTCCAGTTACATCTCAATATCTTCTGCAGAAACATTGGCTATGAATACTTTGTGTGCACTGTACAACTTCCTCTATTTACAGTTACACATCATCAGTTAAAGGAATAGTCCACCTCTTTATGAAAATTGGTTATTCACCCCCTTACCTGGAGTTACATATGTGGGTAAGAGCATTTTGGTCTCAGTGCATACGTTGTCCTAGTCTGGCAACCCCAATTTCACCTTTAGCTTAGCATAGGCGCTGGAAAGTAAAGTTGCCAAAGAGTTGCTATCTGGCAACATTACATTCCAGCACCTATGCTAAGCTAAAGCTAAAAAATGGGGAAAATTGGCCACTTTATGAGCAGTACGAACAGAAACCTGCTTATTCAGTGATATTCACCAAGTCTGACACTGCTGTGGCTGTTTCGCTATGATGATTATTTTGAAACACCATTAACCAATTGGTAAACTACACGTATTAAAACAATGGTTTAAAGTTCTTTTAAGGCAATTATCGGACATGCACAAAGCAAGCCATTCTGAAGCAGATTCTAAATGAGCCAAATATCAGAGACAGGGACAATCATCAAAATTTAGGTTTCGATCATTCATTCCATGAACTAATTTCTCCCTTCGTGCTTGATTTTGTCTGTGTTGCTATGAACTCCAATGTCTTGTGTATGTTCTTCTTCCTGTTGCTGCATGAAATTTCACGATCAAGTCGTATGGTCAAAGGCGCAATTTCCTCAACTCTCGAACTCAGAAATATCAGGACCCAATGACAAACGAGCAGGCAACTGTGGAAGTGGTTGCAAGGGTACTTGATGTGGTTGCTAGGTTGTTGCCAGGTTAGGATGGGTGAGAACCATGATCTAATACCTGTGAACGCAGTGCAAGATCTTCACTCTCTTTTGGCTGTGCGAGCACACTAGTGTCGTTTAAGACATCCCTTTTGAGTGAAGTGTCACACGGACTGCAGTGGTACAGCTGGTGCTTTTTGAAATACCCTCCATCAGTGAAGCTCTTGCCACACTTACAGTGGTACGGCCTCTCTCCTGTGTGACTGCGCAGGTGTTTTTAAAATACCCGCCGTCTGTGAATGTCTTGTCGCACTGAGTGCAGTGGAACGGCCTCTCTCCTGTGTGAGCGCGCTGGTGTTGTTTGAGATATTCCGCTCGTGTGAAACTCTTGCTACACTGATTGCAGTGGTACGGCCTCTCTCCTGTGTGAACGCGCTCGTGTAGTTGGAGTGTTCCCTTCTGAGTGAAGCTCTTGTCACACTGAGCGCATTGATACGGCTTCTCTCCTGTGTGAATGCGCTGATGCACTTTGAGAACTTCTACCCGAGCAAAGCTCTTGTCACACTGAGTGCAGTGGTACGGCTTCTCTCCTGTGTGAGTGCGCTGGTGTAGTTTGAGATATTCCTCTCGAATGAAACTCTTGTCACACTGAGTGCAGTGGTACGGCAACTCTCCTGTGTGAATGTGTAGGTGTAGTTTAAGACATCGTCCTGTGCTGAAGCTCTTGCCACACTGAGTGCAGTGGTACGGCTTTTCTCCTGTGTGAGTGCGCTGGTGTCGTTTGAGATTTCCCTCTCGCCTGAAGTTCTTGCCACACTGAGTGCAGTGGTACGGCCTCTCTCCTGTGTGAGTGCGCTGGTGTATTTTAAGATATTGTCCTGTAGCAAAGCTCTTGCCACAATGACTGCAGTGGTAAGGCCTTTCTCCTGTGTGAATGCGCTGGTGTACTTTGAGATTTTGTCCTACACTGAAGCTTTTGCCACACTGAGTGCAGTGGTACGGCTTCTCTCCTGTGTGAGTGCGCTGGTGTTGTTTGAGACCTCCCTCTTGAGTGAAGCTCTTGTCACACCGAGTGCAGTGGTACGGCCTCTCTCCTGTGTGAATGCGCTGATGTACTTTGAGACTTTGCACTGTAGTGAAGCTTTTGGCACAATGCTCGCAGTGGGGCAACTTCAATCTTTCCCCTGTTTTCAAAATAATAAGAAAAAAATAACAGGCCAATTGTTAGATAAATAGACAATACAACTGGTCCAACTGGGTAGCACTTCCTCAGTAAATGGTTATTAAATAGCTAATTAACATGATTAAGTAAAAAAAAACATTGTCAATAAATGGTTATTAAATAGCTTTTTAACATCATTAAGTAAAAACATCCTCAGTAAATAGTTATTAAATAATTATAAATGGTTGTTAAATAGCTTATCAACATCAATAAGATCAGGGTTTCCCGCAGTAAATGAGTTTGGCAAGCTGATGACCAGGGAGGAGGGGTGTTAACTGATGGGGACACAAATCTGCCAGCAACTGTACGTTCAGACCACAAGCGATAAATTGCCAAGAGTTGCAGACGACTCCCAAGAAACATTGCTTGAGCACAGCAACCACAATGGTAAAGTTGCCCCCATGACGTCAGCATTCAAACATTCAATCCTGCTTCTCCACAGGCCTCTCAACGATAAATTGGTCTCGGTCTCATCGCCCAACACACCTGCCGCTTTTATCGGCGAAATCGCCTGTCTCCACAGTCAATACAAGTCAATACAAGTCAAGTACTTCCATCGCCTGTGTCACCTGAATCGCTTTTGGTCAGACTGGTACGCACAGTAATATCAGAGAGGGTTGAAGCGGAGTGAGAGGTCTCAACGTTTATTAAGTTTCTGGTTCTATTTTTGCAAGGGGGAGGGGGGAAAATCCCCCTTTATGCAGACAAAGTTGAGCTCTCATTGGCTGATAGAACTTTAAAGAATCTTTTCTTATTGTGATGTAATACATTTATGCAGACAGGAAGTATTCCAGTTTGCTCCCATTGAAATGTATTATGATGCTTTATCTTGCTCAGTATTCCATGATCTTTGGTAATATGGCAACGCCCTCATTGTATTTACTGAACAAATAAATAAAGTAACTAAAGTAAACAGGCTACAAGAAGAGTGCAATAAAGAGCGATCAAATATTTTTGGAATTGAGTATTCTGTTGATTATTTCATCAATTAAGTGAGTAATTGGATAAAAATTTATTTTGAGGTTTTAAACAGCAATATCAATAGACTGTTATGCAACATGAAAGGCTATTGGCTATTATTATATCGTCCAAACGCTATTGACTTGTAAAGTCATTAAGAGCAAGTGTCATCTGACTTTGTACCAATTAGGTTAGGCAAATGTAGAAGAGTACAGCCATACTTTCTCATGACACAATCATACCTTGGTGTGAAACAGATCACATGAATGAAATTCAACTTGACAAATACATGCTATTTGCCAATGTTTATTTACTATTTGTTTGTTGGTTTATAAAAAGGAAACAGGATTGTAGGCCTATGTCCTGCATCAAATCATTAAGGAATAGCCTACATTATGCACGATGAGGAGACAGGTAGGGAAAGAGCGTGTTTGTCTGTGTGCCCACGGATGACAGAGCGACGTGGATGGCCCACTTGGTGCGTGTACTCTCCAATTCTAGATATGCTTAATCATTACTCATACTAGCCGACAAATTATTGCAAATACTGTAAGTAGCACTAGCATTTACATTAGTTATCGATCGCAAGGCAGCGTTGACAGCTAACTTTGAGGCTTTGGTGACTTTGGAAAACTGCCGTTTTGATGCGGATTTTCAATCTGAATTGGCCTTAGTTGTTAACTAAATCACTTACTTAAATATTCTGTGAAATACTTTTTTTTTTTTTAAGATATTTTTTAGGGCTTTTATGCCTTTAATTCGAAAGGACAGTGAAGAGTGTGACAGGAAGCAAGTGGGAGAGAGAGAAGGGTAGGGATCGGGAAATGACCTCAGGTTGGAATCGAACCCGGGTCCCCGGATTTGCGGTATGACGCACTAGCCCGCTGAGCTATGCCGCCCCCCTGTGAAATAACAGAGGGTAATGCAGTGTACACCCATCAAGCTGGAATTTAGATTTTTTGGGGGCGAAGTCTCGGAATTACATAGACTTGCCGAATACAACTTTAATGAAATGTGATTAAACAGAAGTTAATGTAGTGTACAGTACACCCATCAAGCTGAAACACAGCAATGATTGATAGTAGTGCCGGACTATGAAATGCTACCTGACTGTACGCTAACAAATGTATAAAACTCCTCCTCACCCGAACGACTGTAGTCTCCATCCTCTTCGTCATCATCATCATCTAATTCCACTTCCATCTCATACTCCTCTTCCTTCTCTTCATCTTCACCTTCATCCTCCTCTTCCTCCTCTTCTTCATCTTCAGAGACTGGGGCCTGCAGTCGATTCACACAATCAGACGGCACCAGTGAAGCCTGAGTGAGAGAAGAGACTTTTATAGGTTAGTTAATCAGGGCTGATAGTGGAGAAAAAAAAAACAACAACATCCTGATCCTTAAACACCAGGCAGGACCGCGTTTTTCTATCTCCTGATCCTTAAACACCAGGCAGGACCGCGTTTTTCTATCTCCGCGTTTTTCTATCTCCGGAGCTCCACCTACTGTACAGTCGCCGAAATATTAGAAAAAATACAACTACATTGCACATTCTCAACAACCAATGTAAATTTATTTGCAAACCAAAAAGTACGAACCAAAGATGATTATTTTCATGTGTACGTTGTCTGACAAGCTAATAATAAATGCGATTTCAGTTATATCTACTTTCAGTTTCTATTTCGTGGACCCGCCACCGGTCATATTGCAAGTGGGACTACGGCGAAACAAATGCTAGAGAATGGCGATATTGGCATTGGTCACCCCGTAATGAACCGTTTAATCATCGAAGTGACTTTGAGGCTGGTAAATTAACAGTAAAACATTGCCTGGTGTCCCTTTAACTCTCCTTAGAGCGGTTGGGTTGGCATCTGTCTTTCGATGAGACTTTAAACCGAGGTCCTGACTCTCAGTGGTCAAAAAAAATCCCATGACACTTGGGACAAGAGTAGGGAGTCCCCCGATGTCCTGGCTAAAGTCCAAACCTGGCTCATTCAATCTGGCCCCCTAATCATCCTTCAATGTAATTGGCTCATTCAATCATTCCCTCACTCTCCACCTCTTCTGTAGCTGGTGAGCGTTCTAGCGCACACCAGGGCAAACTAAGGCCCGGGGGCCACATGCGGCCCGTTGAGCTGTTTTATCCGGCCCGCGGAGGCCTCCCAAAATAAGATAATTTCCCATTTAGCCAAAGTGACTTAGATTATAGGCCTGATTTATCAAATTTGTTGTATTCGTGAAATACATATCCTACCCTTTTAACCCTGCATGTTTGAAGAAAGTGGGGCTCCTGGTTTCAGACATGCAAATTAACCAATTGACAGTTAACACCCGGGCAATTAGTCAAAATCTAAAACCCAATGTGGCCCTTCGACCAAAATAATTGCCCACCCCTGTTCTAGCTGTGCAACTCACGGCATTGGGGTAGAATTCTTAACCACTGAGCTAAAGCCCAGGCTTCTAACTCAGCAGTTAGACAGCGTTCATGAATCATTAGATTGTGAGGATTTACACGTACTGGCGCCAGCTATCCTAGGCTATGCCTGAAATCTGGCCTGGTAAATGTATTGTGCTGATTAATTGTCATTACTTTGATACTGTTGAATTTATTTAAATATTCCCTTATAAGATGGCCAAACATTACAATATTAAGCACAAAAGTAAAAGTCAAGTTCATCACCTGGGTGTGTTCAGTTTTAATGTCTGCAGAGGAGGCCTGATCTGTTCTGGGATCAACTCCATCTGGGAAAGACAACAGAAGATGATTGACACCCATTAATGCATTCAAGACAAACACTACTAGCTCTTTAACTCAATGCCAACGTGTGTGCGTGTGTGTTCCATACTGAATGTTAGAAAATGTGTGTGAAATCCTCCAGGGTGTGTGAGAAAGTGTTTCTCTGACTGTGTGTGTGTGTGTGTGTGTGTGTGTGTGTGTGTGTGTGTGTGTGTATGTGTGTGTGTGTGTGTTTTCTTGTAGTCTACTATATGTTGGAAAGTGTGTGTGTCTCTCTCTCCCCTGTGTGACACTAACTCCTTACCAGTCTGACTGCAGTCTCCATATCCATGAAGAACGTCTTCCTCTTTAATGCTGACAAGCTGTGGATCCTGGACAGATGATGAGACTGGCTCACTCAGACTCCAGGCTGCAGACAGACTCAGACTCTGGGCATTACAATCATCCATCTGATCTCGGGGTATCAGAACAGACCAGCGTGTATTCAGACTCTTGGCGACAGGGTTTGATTCGCACTGTGAACCTAAACAGTTAGCACACATCATACAAATGCAGTGTGATCGCAACTGCTTTATGTGAACCTGGGCCGTTTCTTTATTATATCGTGGCGAAAGCTCCTCAACTAATGCTGTCATTCCCACGTTGTCGGAATTTGAAGCGAATGACGTTACAGTCTGATTGCGGAGAATAACGTTACTTCCGCTGCACGTCGCATGTTTTTTTTATTCCTGTTAAAGTAGACTTCAATGTTAATCAAATAGAATCTTCGACCTACCTAGCGATAGGTATATTTCCACATTAATTTTCTTTCCACAAGCTAGTCACAACACAACAACGTCCACCACCATGGAGGACAGGGTTTGTTTTGTTTTTTTCTTCTTTGACTGACGCATTCACAAACTGGTTGGTCGAGTCTGCATAAGCTTATCATTGCCACCTAGTGGAGCGGAAGAAAACTTACAGACAACGTGTAAAAATGAATAAAACCAAAGTCCTTCTGTCTCTGATAAAACATCTCTCTACTCGTCTTATTAAATTAAAATTGCCCTCCTGGCGGCTTTTTCACAGGAATCCCATGTCCTCACAACGTTAAAGAGGCCAGGCAGTTTCCCCAACTACTGATTGGGATCTGGTTAACAGTAACTGTGCTTGAAAAACAGATGCCAGGATGTCAATTTCATGGTTATGACAAATGCTAATTGGAAGATGAAGAAGAAGAAGAAGAAGTAAACACTTCACTTTCTAATAGCCTATGTGAAAAATGAAATGAAAAATACAAAAACTAAAGAAAATGACAGCTTACCTTTGATTGTCAAGAGGCAATCAGGCCTACTGTATAGCAGTGTTCATATGAGATGTAGGCTACCTGGTGATTGTAGCTCGGACACCTCCCCCCAATCACAACCCAACCCAACAAGATTGACACATTCTTACAGTCACACACTAGCTATGTGTAGTATATTGCCTACACAACACACACACACACACACACACACACACACACACACACACAGAGAGAGAGAGAGAGGGGACACAATCAAAGGCTGTTGCTGATATAATTTGTATTACAAGTAAAAAAAGTGTACATGACAGGACAAAGACTGGCCTTGGCGAAACACTGACCAGCTGAAGGCACAGGTGCCGACTTCATCTTGGAACAAAAATTCAGTGAACTACAGTATTTTGTGCGCTTTCAAATAAAATAATGAAAATAAGAAAAAAATAAGAAAAAGGTGACCCAGAGAGTTAGTCTACACTGAGTCGACCAGCTGTACAAAGACTTAAGAGGAATGCTTGAGAACTTAAAAAACATTTGATCAGATTAATCTTCAACTCAACAAGATCCTAAACACAACAGTAGGGGTGCAGAAGGGCGTAGCAACATCATCCCCTTCCTCATCACATCAAAAACAGAATTAAACAAACAGACCAAAATAAAAACAAAAAACATTTCACGGTCATAGAAAAATAATTAAGTCAGGCCTTCCGAACACCTTATCGAAAGCAACGAGCAAACTTGTTTGCTCAAAAAATGTTTTTCAGGGACCACATACACTCGCGCTCCCTCACCAAGTTGTATGCTGCTAGCGCTTAGCTCTACCCTCTGACCAAATCAATAGGCAATTCTAAATTTAAATCTAGGCTACATGTGTGGGAACTTCACATTCAGACAGCTCAAACGTTTTAATATAAATTACAGGTCTGCCCCATAGTAGCCTATTCATTGTACAACTTCTCTTTGGCTCTCCAATAATGTTAGTGTGAAACAGACTAAATTAGCATTCTTTTTTTTTTTTTTTTTTGGAAATCACCTTGCGGACCACCAGTGGTCCCCGGACCACACTTTGAGAAAAATTGGGGATGCCATACTAGGAAAAGCAAGCACTGACACCAAAATGCTTTTACCCACATATAACTTAGGGTAAGGGGGTGAATAACCAATTTTCATATTTCTTTAAGAGATCCATTTAGAGCAGTGGTCCCCAAACTTTTCTGAAAAGGGCCGGATCGCTCTGCTTGCCTCGATCTACCTTGTAAATTACAGTAGATGCTCCTAGGCTACTTCATACAACAGGTCTATTTTAGCCTATTCAATGTAAACTACTGGTATTTAGGCCTGTATTGATTTACTTTTGTGAAAATATAAGTATAAAATAGTCCGAAATGGAAATGGCTAAAACCACAAAATATTAATATAGAGTATATATGAGTAATATATGAAAGCCTAAACATTACTTAAAAATCTTATTTTATTCCAACATTTTTAAATGACCAGAATAGAATATTTTAATGCCATAACCTATTTGAAGTGAATTATTAATCGTTATACTGTATGTCTAGAACTCATTTTTCCTCGTTCAGTGAAAGTTCTACCTCACTGAGGCCCTCATTTACTAAGACTAGGCTATTTGCGCTGCGTCTGTTTATGCGAGAACGTTAATAGCGCACGCAGTGCCTCCTCATTTCGCGATGTATTTATCAAGGCTCAAACAGATAAGGCAAACAGCGCTTACCCCGCCCTCTAGTGCAAAATTACTGTAGCATGCCTCTCGCGCCCGTATGATCTCTATCCTGGTCCTGTGTGGAATAGCGGCCGCAACAGAAGTTTTGCAACGAAGAATTAGTTTAGCAATGAAGTTATTAGATTATGAGGTAACTGACAATTCAGTCCTCACCACCCAAAACTACCAAGTCCTCACCACCCGAAAAAGCAGTATGATATTTTGTCTGACATTACAAGAAATAACTGGCAGATAAATAAATGAATGTGTTAGACTGGAAGTGATTAAAAATAACGGGAAAATAAATTCAACGCTATTAATACCGAAAACGGATAGCGCCATCGCAAAACCAATGATAAATCTACCCGTGTGCAGTGGTACGACCTTTCTCTTGTGTGCATATACTGATGTACTTTGACATATTTCTTCTGAGTGTACAGAGCTACAGTCTCTCTCCTGTGAGTGCGGTGATGTAGTCTGAGATATTCCTCACGAGTGAAGCTCTTGTCACACTGACTGCAGTGGTACGGTTACCTCACTCACGTCAGATGATGCCCTACGTAACTTTAAGCCACTCCCGCGCAACGATCTGATGTTGAAGCCATTTGGAGGGATTTCAAGCCCAATATTCTCAAACCGGACCAATCAGGACTGCTGGCTGTGTAGCAGCTGCTGTAGAGGATTTCCTACAGCAGCTGGATCCTGAAATAACTCTGCTGTCATTCATTTACATTTACATTTATGCATTTAGCAGACGCTTTTATCCAAAGCGACTTACATTTTGTCAACTATCAATTAGTTCAGGGCAAGTCTCCCCTAGAGCAACTTAGGGTTAAGTGCCTTGCTCAAGGGCACAACGGTGGCAGCAGGGATTGGAACCCACAACTTCCAGACTATCAGCCCACTAGAGTCAGGGTCCTTAACCACTATGCTACCACCGCCCATAGCGCCTTAGCGCTACATCTGACGTGAGTGAGGTAAGTGGTGCGGTTTTTCTCCTGTGTGAATGCGCTGATGTTGTTTGAGATATTCCTTACGAATGAAGCTCTTGTTACACTGAGCGCAGTGGTACGGCCTCTCTCCTGTGTGAATGCGCTGGTGTTGTTTTAAAGTACCCTTTTGAGTGAATCTCTTGTCACACTGAGTGCAGTGGTACGGCCTCTCTCCTGTGTGAATTCGCTGGTGTAGTTTGAGATATTTATCACCAGTGAAGCTCTTGCCACACTGAGCGCAGTGGTACGGCCTCTCTCCTGTGTGAACGCGCTGGTGTTGTCTGAGATTCTCCTTTAGAGAGAAGCTCTTGCCACACTGAGTGCAGTGGTACGGCCTCTCTCCTGTGTGAATGCGCTGGTGTCGTTTGAGATCACCCTCTCGAGTGAAGCTTTTGCCACACTGAGTGCAGCCGAATGGCCTCTCTCCTGTGTGAGTGCGCTGGTGTCGCTTGAGTGCTCCTTCTTGATTGAAGCTCTTGCCACAGTGAGTGCAGTGGCACGGCCTCTCTCCTGTGTGAATGCGCTGATGTAATTTAAGCTGATACTTTGTACTGAAGCTCTTGCCACACTGAGTGCAGTGATACAGCCCCTCTCCTGTGTGAATGCGTTGGTGTCGTTTGAGATCACCGTCTCGAGTGAAATTCTTGCCACACTGAGTGCAGTGGTACGGCCTCTCTCCTGTGTGAGTGTGCTGGTGTATTTTAAGATATTGTCCTGTAGCAAAGCTCTTGCCACACTGAGTGCAGTGGTACGGCCTCTCTCCTGTGTGAGTGCGCTGGTGTAGTTTGAGATATTTATCACCAGTGAAGCTCTTGTCACAGTGAGTACAGTGGTACGGCCTCTCGCCTGTGTGAATGCGCTGGTGTATTTTAAGATATTGTCCTGTAGAAAAGCTCTTGCCACACTGAGTGCAGTGGTACGGCTTCTCTCCTGTGTGAGTGCGCTGGTGTCGCTTGGAGACCTCCCTCTTGTTTAAAGCTCTTGTCACATTGAGTGCAGTGGTACGGTCTCTCTCTTGTGTGAATGTGCTGGTGTACTTTGAGATTTGTAGTGAAGCTCTTGGCACAATGCTCGCGGTGGGGCAACTTCAATCTTTCCCCTGTTTTCAAAATAATAAAAAAAAAGAACATTTTCAATAAATGGTTATTAATACAATACATTGTAAAGAACATTTTCAATAAATGGTTATTAATACAATACATTGTAAAGAGCATCCTCAATAAATGGTTATTAACACAATACATTGTAAAGAACATCCTCAATAAATTGTTATTAACACAATACATTGTAAAGAACATCCTCAATAAATGGTTATTAACCCTTTAGACCCATAACGGCAGTCGCCGGCTGCGCTGCCTCTCCACGTAACGGCTGTGGCCGGCCGACACGTTTCCTTGACTGTTTCAGTGTGAAACCTGAGCTAACAACCCTGAATTTTGTCATAGCCCAATAATATCACTACTTAACTTTATCATTGTACAAAAATATGTCAGTGTTTCAATTAAAACTTTTTGTGATATTTTACTTTTTTAATCTCAATCACGAGAAACGACAAACTCAGCGGCCGTGGCCGTTTTATGTGAAATATCTCGACGTCAACATGATCATTTATTTGTTTCCTAGTCGGCTGACTTCTCCTTCATAGCATCTGATAACAGGTTAGCTTGCCTATATTTACCTAGTGTTCAAGCTTGCTTTATCCTGCTAGATAGCTAATTACCCAAAGGCAAATTATTAACTATTTTCTCCGACATCTCACAGCCGCCTATAAACTTCCGCTGTACGTTTGAACGTGAAGAGTTGCACAGCTTGTGAAAAGTCTACAGCTAAGCGTACAGCGGAAGTTTATAGGCGGCTGTGAGATATCGGAGAAAATAGTTCCAGGATTTTCAAAATGCTAAATAAAACACGACAGGAATGGTTTTTCACGACGAGAATTGTTTTGCATGCCCATATAACAGCACTGATGACTCGGTGAGTAGCATATTTGAAAATAACAATGTTTTAGGTGGTTTTAGGGAACATTGTCAGACATGCACAAAGCTAGCCTGTCTGAAGCAGGAAGGGGGGTTCTGAAATAGCCGTATACTCGAGACAGGACCAATCATCCAAATTTTGGTGTCAATCGTTCTATTGCACCCTGGACACTCTAGAAAAGGGGCTAAATGTGTTAAAAACCGAACCTCCCCTTTAAGGCCAATTCAGACTGAAAATCCGCAACAAAACGGCACTTTACCAAAGTCACCAAAGCTGAAATACTAAGATAGCTTAGTAGTGCTGGACTATGAAATGCTCCCTGACTGGACGTTAACAAATGTATAAAGGTAGCTCCAGACCAAAGATCCGCGACGAGACGGGCTGCAACGTTCTAAAAACCTGGACGTTCTAAAACTCCGAAACTGCGATTTGACATGTTAAATCTTTGCGATGGCTTGCAACTGCTTGCAACAATCTGCGACGGTTGATTCACACCACTGCAACTCTTCTATAAAACAGTTTCGTCTCGCCGTGGATCTTCAGTCTGAATTGGCCTTAAGACTCCTCCAGAAGGTAATGCAGTGTATACCCATCAAGCTGAAACGCAACAATGATTGATTACTAGTGCTGGACTATGAAATGCTCCCTGACTATACGCTAACAAATGTATAAAACTCCTCCTCACCCGAACGACTGTGGTCTCCATATTCTTCATCATCATCTAATTCCACTTCCACCTTATACTCATCTTCATCCTCCTCCTCCTCCTCATCTTCCTCCTCTTCATCTTCAGAGACTGGGGCCTGCAGTCGATTCACACCATCAGACGGCACCAGTGAAGCCTGAGTGAGAGAAGAGACTTTTATAGGTTAGTTAATCAGGGCTGATAGTGGGAAAAAATAAAATAAATCCTGATTGCGAACTCCATCGCAGTTGGGAGACATTAAACCGTGGTCTTGACTCTCAGAGGTCCTGGCTCTCAGTGGTCAAAAAAAAATCCCATGACACTTGGGACAAGAGTCGGGAGTAGGGAGTCCCCCGATGTCCTGGCTAAAGTCCAAACCTGGCTCATTCAATCTGGCTCCCTAATCATCCTTCAATGTAATTGGCTCATTCAATCTGGCCCCCTAATCATCCTTCAATGTAATTGGCTCATTCAATCAATCCCTCACTCTCCACCTCTTAGCTGGTGTGTGGTGAGCGTTCTAGCATAATGGCTGCTGTGCAACTCACGGCATTGGGGTAGAATTCTCTAACCACTGGGCTAAAAGCCCAGGCTTCTAACTCAGCAGTTAGACAGCGTTCATGAATCATTAGATTGTGAGGATTTACACGTACTGGCGCCAGCTATCCTAGGCTATGCCTGAAATCTGGCCTGGTTAATGTGCTATGCTAATTAATTGTCATTACTTTGATACTGTTGAATTTATTTAAATATTCCCTTATAAGATGGCCAAACATTACAATATTACGCAAAAGAGTAAAAGTAAAGTTCATCACCTGGGTGTGTTCAGTTTTAATGTCTGCAGAGGAGGCCTGATCTGTCATGAGATCACCTCCATCTGGGAAAGACAACAGAAGATAATTGACACCCATTAATGCATTCAAGACAAACACTACTTGCTCTTTAACTCAATGCCAATGTGTGTGTGTTAGAAAGTGTGTGTGAAACAGAGTGTGTCCCTTCCTTTACTCCAGGGTATGTGTGTGTGCCCTTGTGTGAGAAAGTGTGTTTGAGACAGTGCTTGTGAGTGTGTGTGTTTTCTTGTACTTGCTAGAAAGGCTCTCTTCCCCTATGTAGGCTAACCCAAGTCGGTTACACTTTAATTGAAGGTACCGTCATAAGACTGACATGATGTTGTCATGAATATGTAAACTTTATACTCCTGTCATGACTTCTGTCATTATAGTGTCAGCTGGTATTTGTTAGGGTTAGAGTTAGGCTGTGTCAGAAGTCATGACCGGTTTATTAAGTTTATGACAACGTCATGTCATAGTTAATGACAGTGGCATGTCAGTCTTATGACGGTACCTTCAAATAAAGTGTTACCAAATAAAGTCAGTCCTTACCAGTCTGACTGCAGTCTCCATATCCATGAAGATCATTTTCCTCTTTAATGCTGACAAGCTGTGGATCCTGGACAGATGATGAGACTGGCTCACTCAGACTCCAGACGGCAGACAGTTTCAGACACTGAACATTAGAATCCATCTGATCTCGGGGACTCTGACAAGCGGACAAGCGTCAGGATTTGGGTTGATTCGCACTGCCTAAACGTTATCTGACAGTTCGGTGGTTGGTGCTAATTTTGAGCCGTACCACTCATCATACAAATGCACCGCGACTGGCAACTGCTTCATATTTTTTAAGAACCCGGACCGTTTGTTTACTATATCGTGGCTCAACTGATGCTCTCTTTCCCAAGTTTTCGGAATTTGAAACGATCACGTTATGGTTTGACTGCGGTGAATAAGCTATTTCCGTTGCACGTAGCATGTTTTTTTTAATCCAGTGAACGTAGACTTTTCAATGCTAAACAAATACAATCTCCGACCTGCCAAGCGATAGAAAAACACCATCATATTTCCACATTCATTTCTTTTCACAAGCCAGTCACAACACAACAACGACCGCCGCCACCGTGGAAGAGGACAGGGTTTGTTTTGTTTTTCTTCTTCCACCGACGCTTTTACAAACTTGGTTGGTCGAGTCTGCAGAAGCTTATCGTTGCCATCTAGTGGCGCGGAAGAAAACTTACGGACAAACTTGTGTCAAAAATGAATAAAACATATACTCGTCTTGTTTAATTCAAGTTGCCATCCTGGAGGCTTTTTCACAGGAATCCCATGCCCTCGTAAGGTTAAAGAAGCCAGGCAGTTTCCCCAACTACTGATTGCTTGGGATCTGGTTGACTGCAACTGTGCTTGGAAAACAGACGCCAGGAGGTCAATTTGAATAAAATGACGGGCTGGTTATGACGAGGCTTACCTGCTTACATGCAGGCCAAAAGCTAATTGGAAACAAACAAAAACAAACAAACAAACAACAACAACAAAACCTTCACTTTCTGCATGTGGAAAATAAAATGAAAAAATACAAAAGCTAAAAATGACTCTAGCTTACTTTTGATTGTCAAGAGGCACGGTCACAGTTAATATGCAAAAATGCCAATAGGCATAGCCTACTGTATGTGCAGTGTTGATATGAGATGTATGACTGTACCTGAGTACTATAAATACACATTACACACACACACAGGGGTGGACTGGCAATATGGCACACAGGGCAAATGCCCGGTGGGCCGACAAACTATTTGGGCCGACGGCCCTGACATTCTCACTGTAACTGTAATCATAGGCTTATTTTCTAATGGTCTGACCAGTATGGTGGTCTGGTTTTGTTCGAAATGCCAGGGCCGATTTTTTGTCCCAGTCCGCCCCTGCACACACACGACACACACACACACACACACACGCACGCACGCACGCACACAATAAGAGAGGAGACACAATCCAAGGCTGATGTTCATATAATTTGTATTACAACAGAAAAAGTGTACATTCAAGTCTAACTACTGCACATGAAGACTGGCCTATAGGCGAAACACTGATCAGCTGAAGGCACAGGTGCCGACTTCATCTTGGAACAAAAAATCAGTTGTACAAAGACTTATAAGGAATGCTTGACAACCTAAAAAAAAAAAAAAAAAAAAAAAACGTGATTAGATAAACCTTCATCTCAACATTTTCTAAACATCAGTGCAGAAAGGCGTAACAAAATCACCCCCTTCCTCATCACATCAGAAACAGAATTAAACAAACAAAACAGAACAAAAAACATTTCACAGTGTTATGACCCCCTGTGCCCCCTTCAGGCCTGGCATGGGATATGCCAAGGCTATAGATACAGACCCGTTTGATTCAGGGGGTCAGGATTTGGCCGGTTAGCTTTGCCAATTAGCATTGCACTTTTTTTTTTTTTCTTTTGAAAATTTGTTTACAAAAGAGCGGCATGGATTTAATCTTCGTCCTCTTCCTCCTCATCATCCTGATTGATCTGGAAGTAGCGTAGCTCGTAGCTCTCCTTGGTGTTGGCCACGACACGCAACCAGTTCCTCGTCGCCATTTTCCAGAAATGACATCATATCCGACTCCATTTGACATATGCTGATTGGTTAATGCTACACTTTCAGATCATGTAAACGAGCTCCCGTGCACAAACTTTTATGGGCGTGCCCAGACTTGCCATCTGTAGCCAGTGTTGGGGAAGTTACTTTTAAAAAGTAACTAATTACTTTACTTTCGTTACTGCTTTGAATTTTAATGACATTACTTTACTCGTTACTAATTTAAAAAAGTAACTTGTTACTTTACTCGTTACTTTACTTTCAGCCCATAACTTGAATGAACTTGCTCTATTTCGCTGGCTATAACGTCATATGTAGCCTATGTCTCCCTCTGACCCTTTTACAGGCAATGGCAGCCTTCTCGCGCTGAAAGTTTTCATCAATCCAGTGAGCAATCATTCCGAGATAACTTCTGTTGTTAGCACTCCATATATCTGCCGTTGTAGAAACGAATTCTGTGGTCTCAAATGTCTTTTTGAGATCCGATTCGATTACAGCATAACATTTGCTCAAGTAGCTCGAAAATGTTTTTCTGTCTGATATGGGAGCTCGCGTTGTTGGTATTTTGCTTAATAGGCTATTCTCCTAAAACGGGGGGATTCTATTGTTGACAGCGGAACCATGTCCACCACAACATAGGCTAGGCTGCAACTAGATTATTTATTTCTGCCTGCGATGTTACCTGTCGTAATCCTGCCTCTCCTGATGTAGGCTAAGTTTCGCCTGTTTGGGTGCTGGGGCAGTCTCATCATTACCGGGACGGTGGCTATGGGGATTTTTAGCCACCAGCTTTGTACGACTGTGCTGTCTGGCCAAGTGCTTCGACAAATTGCTCATTGACTGTGTAGAAGTGGAAAGCTGTTTATCACCAGGACATAGCGAGAAACATGTTTTTGCCTTTGCAGGCAACTACCTGAAAATAATGCAAATGCCAGTGTTCTCCATGACTTCTCTCTCCTCCATCTCCCTCTCACTGAATCAATCGATTTCCACAGCAACCAGTTAGGCACACATGCGCCACTAATAAAAACAACGCGGTCATGTTGGCCTACCGGTAGCTCACTGATTTAGCCTACATGTAAATTTGTTAATCTGAATGTCACTGAAAAAAAAAACGCGGGTAACGCTGTAACGAACGTTACTATAGTCTAGTACTTAGTACTTTGTAACGCGTTATCCCCAAAACTGTCTGTAGCTCATCTCCATTAGTAACATGGGCCCTCATTGGCCCAAATGAAATGGAGTCGGAAGTGAGCTCCATGAAACGCCATCTTGACCACTGAAAATTTTGTTCAATTTTGGATGCATTCACTAGCCTAGCATTCCACATTGGAATCAATGGGAGGCGGGACTTAGTATGTTTCTCCAGTTTTATTGTTAAGCTCGTTCGTGTTCAGAGTCGGTACGGCTACAGGCTGTAGCCAGAGCCAGCGAGATCTACGGAAATACGTCGGTGGGAGTGGAAAAGCATGGGGGACAAGGTGGACAACACAGCTGCAGCTGGCTGAAGCCATACAACACGTGAACATGGGCGTGATGTCGGGAGATATTGCGGAAGTTTGTTTACACTGAAAACAGCTTGAATCCCCTCATTTCACCATTAAAATGAACGTGATAACTGGCGAAATAAATCATATAATGTTGCTTAATAAATTATTGTTGCAATGCAAGAGGAACAGAGTTGTGTTTGAAGGTGTTTTGTTAAAAATAGTAATGTGGTATGAAATGCTTATTTGAGATGGCAAACCAAGCCATGCTGGAGAGCAATAAGGCTATTTCATTGGGCAAAACTTGCATACTGCTTAGCAGAAGCTCATTCAAATAAGCCCATTTTCAGTGAGTACAACGTGGTTGGTGTCATATTTGTCATGAGGAGTTTCAAACCAATCGGAATAATGAGTTACGTCATGGGGGTGGGATGCATCCTCTTGCAGCCGAGAAAAAGGAGATGCGGGTTTCGGCTGCAGCCGCCTTGTTACCGCGAGTTTTGAGTGACGTGCTGTGGGCGTATTTTGGTGACGCATTCACAAGCTTGGTGAAGTCAGCCGGAAGTCGGACACCGCGTCTAACCACAATGCATCGCTTGGCTGCAGCCAGCTGAAGGCGGCTGTAGGCGGCTTTACATCTCAAACACGCCTAATACCTCCATGATACAGACGGCAAGTCTGAGCACGCCCCCAAAATCAGCTCCTCGTGACCCCTCTGGGGGAAAACAAAGCTGAAATCAGTGTGGAAGTCAATGAGATGCTAAGCTAGAAGTTACATAGAGCACCATCCACAAGGAGCTTGAGACATTTTTGAGGGCAATGCCTTAAGGTAGTACCGATGTGAATTCTGAACTTGACACCCCTCCAAACGTGATACTGAGGACAAATTAGTTGATGCTTGTTAGCTTCATTAGCTTGCTAACTAGCCAACTTCATTCATCACCACAGTAAATGTAGCTAACTTTAGCTTGTTAAACGGAGCTAATCTGACTTGTGATTGAAAGTTGCTTCATTTATGACAGGAGCAGAGACAGGTCATGACATTTCTGTCAGTGTTACTGGAATAATAAAATCATGGAAAATTTATTTTAGTTTAAACCCAAGCAGGCAAACAGGTCATAATTGGACAGAACATATGGACTTTGTTCAATTTTACTAAGCGATCTACCATTGTTAAGCAATTTTCTCTACCTTGTCCATTCACCATAATGTTAATTTGGCCTCTGTTATCCCCCACGCTGACTCCACCCACGCATTTTGAGGGCGTTAACCGGACTTGCCATCTGTATCTATGCTCTCCTGTCTGGCCTAATTGGCTAATTGGGCACACCTGACGGTGTTTGCATTTAAGGGGTTGTCTGTCTCCCTTCTCTCTTGACTGGGATTCTCTGGCTTTTGGGAGCAGGCACATTTTTCTGTTGCAGGCATTTCGGTGATCTCCCACTTGCACTTTCCCTCTCTTTTTGACATCATACTGACTCTGGCATACATGCTTACACACACACAAGCATACATCTTTCCTTATTTACCCCTAGACATTTGTTTTGATATTTGCTATTTATTGAATCCTGATTACTTTTAATAAATATTTATTTGGTTAACCTTTACATTTGTTGTCCGCCTCCCCCTTTATGTTGCGGCCCTGAGCCAGGTCGTAACAAAATAGAAAAAATAATTAACGCAGGCCTAGCCACCCCAGTAACATTTTTTGGTTCCGGCAAGGTTTTCTGTCGGGTATGAGAACGTTCCCTGAAAGTAGCTTTGGTTGTCTGAAGGGGCACCAGGAAAGTTTTTTAAACGGAACTAGAACGTTAGCTGTTGGTTTGCATATCTGGTTAGGCGAACGTTCCCGCAACGTTATCCTAACGTGACATTTTGTGAGAAAAATATTAATAATAAACACAACAACAATAAACGCATCAACCAAGAATCGAACCCCGGTCTCTCGCGCCGCAGGTAGGTGTGTTACCGCTGGACCACGACATTATAAACATTTCAAAGAAAGAAAAAAAACTTAACTCTGACACATCACCATTTGCGAGGTATAAAATTAACATAGCCTAAATCTATTCTCATAAACAGTCAAAATCAAGTTGTTTAATGATAATTTACACATAATATCTATCAGATTGTAATTTAAATACAATTTAAAAAAATAACCACGAGGGAACGTTTTCGGCCAGTCACAAAGTTACCACACTGTAACATTAGTGTTTTAACATTCTCCGAACCAAAATATGATAACGTTCTTAAAATAACCATAGGAGAACCAGGAGGGGACGTTAGTTAAGGTTCCCATCATGGACGTCACTAGGATCCATAGTCAAGGGGGGCTTAGCCCCAGAGGGGTAATATGGAGATGCGCGCGCCGAAAATTTTTAATAAATTAATTATATTATAGGCCTACAGTGTATAGTTCAGTCTTTTGGAGAATATGTTGCCTAGAAATTTGCTGGATCAGACTATAGCCTACCAAACTTCAGATTTAAGACTATTTTTCCTGCTCAACTTGAAGCATAGTTCATCATCAGTTACAACAAGAAAAAAATGCTCTCAGTGGATGCAGGCAGAGCTGGAGAATTTACTGAGAAATTTCACATGTACTTAAAGTGGACTTTCTCGTGGACCGTTTATCATAGCAATTAGAGCCTACTGAATCCGATGGTGTCCGGAGATCGCGTATCTGACGTTAACTCCGCGAGTAATATAACCGCTAAGAATGGATGTAATTTACATACAATGAAAATAATCTGCCCAGCGTTAGGGGGGCTTGGGGGAAATTTAGGGAGGCTTGAGCCCCCCCAAAATGGACCTAACAACGTCCATGGTTCCCATAACGTTCCGTGTTTGCTGGGCAACACCTTGTCCTAACTGAAAGTAACTGTCAGGTTTTCGTGTAGCATTGACTGTTGAAAAGACATCATGCCATTCCTGATCACATCAAAAACATTTCAGTCTCTTTGTTCCAAGATCTTCATACTCTGTTTCACACTCTGATGCCATTTAAGACATCCATGTAGAGCAGTGGTCCCCAAACTTTTTCTGAAGAGGGCCAGATCGCTCTGCTTGCCTCTTTCAGAGGGCCGGAGGCCCGCAATCTACCTAGTAAATTACAGTAGATGCTCCTAGGCTACTTTATACAACAGGTCTATTTTAGCCTATTCAATGTAAACTACTGGTATTTAGGCCTATATTGATTTACTTTTGTGAAAATATAAGTATAAAATAGTCCGAAATGGAAATGGCTAAAACCACAAAAATATTAATATTATGAATAATATATGAGTAATATATGAAAGCCTAAGCATTATTTAAAAATCTGATTTTATTCCAACATTTGGAAATTATCAGAATAGAATATTTTAATGCTATAACTTGTTTGTTGAAGTGAATTATTAACCCCTATATGTCTTATTACAGAACTCATTTTTCCCCGTTCAGTGAAGGCAAAGTCCTTCTAAGGCAAGTCACATCACTTGGCTGCCATGAATGGGGAAATATCCATAACTACAGATTGGCTGGTCGTATGGACTTAAAAAGTATATGGTGTGAATCCTTGTTGAACAGTGCTAAAATCTATCAGACAGACGCTAAAACAAAGCTAAAAAGACGTTATTTAAAACGGCAAATTGCTTACTGTGCCTGCGCTGACAATCGCGGCATGGCTATCACCATATGTCCACCGTAAGGCAGGACTTCCAGTTTCTCTACTCCGCCATCTTCGCGTTACGAACGGCCGTAGTGCATTTCAATGGGAGGACTTCTGAAGTGATTTGTCTCCTCCTATATTCTCTCTCTCTATCTATATTTTTTGACATAGTTCTATGTTCATAGTTTGACATACCTCTATCTTCATAGTTTACAGAGATACAGTCCCTCTCTTGTGTAAATGCGCTGGTGTCGTTTGAGACGTTCCTTATGAGTGAATCCCTTGCCACACTGAGTGCAGTGGTACGGCCTCACTCCTGTGTGAGAGTGCTGGTGTTGTTTGAGATTTCCCTTTTCAGTGAAGCTCTTGCCACACTGAGTGCAGTGGTACGGCCTCTCTCCTGTGTGAATGCGCTGGTGTAGTTTAAGTTTATACTTTATACTGTAGCTCTTGCCACACTGAGTGCAGTAGTATGGCCTCTCTCCTGTGTGAGCGCGCTGGTGTACTTTGAGATTTTCCTTACGAATGAAGGTCTTGCCACACTGAGTGCAGTGGTACGGCCTCTCTCCTGTGTGAGTGTGCTGGTGTACTTTAAGATTACCCTTTTGAGTGAAGCTCTTGCCACACTGAGTGCAGTGGTACGGCTTCTCTACTGTGTGAATGCGCTGGTGCAGTTTGAGATATTTCTCATGAGTGAATCTCTTGCCACACTGAGTGCAGTGATACTGCCTCACTCCTGTGTGAGAGTGCTGGTGTTGATTGAGATTTCCCTCTTCAGTGAAGCTCTTGCCACACTGAGTGCAGTGGTACGGCCTCTCTCCTGTGTGAACGCACTGGTGCAGTTTGAGATATTTCTCATCAATGAAGCTCTTGCCACACTGAGTGCAGTGGTACGGCCTCTCTCCTGTGTGAATGCGCTGGTGTTGTTTGAGACTTTGCTCTGTAGTGAAGCTTTTGGCACAATCCTCGCAGTCGTGGCACTTCAATCCTTTCCCTGTTTTACAAATAATAACAAAAAATAAAGGAAGACAACTGTTAGCACTTTATAATAAGGGTCCTCTATAAATGGTTATTAAATAGTCAATAAATCAGTTAGATGTTAATTGAAAAGTTAGTGGTTTCAATCAATCAATGAGATGAATAAATTCCATCAAGTTTTACCAATTTTTAATTTAGCCATAACAAACTGTAAACTAACTGTTAGCTTACTAACCTACTAACTGTCTTAATTACCGTTACGCAACTGTTAATTGTTATCTATTAACAGTTAAATAACTACTTACTCATGTTAATAAGCTATTTAATAACCATTTATAGAGGATTATAAAGTGCTACTGATCATATTGCACCTTTAAAAGAGACAGAATGGAAAACCTCTTTTATATTGGCTTTGATGAATTAATGTAAGAGAGGTTGTGTATGGTCAAAGAGCTATGATGAACTTGAGGCATGGTTCTGCCTTACCTCACTCACGTCAGATGATGCGCTACGTAACTTTCGTAAGGCACTTCCGCGCAACGATCTGATGTTGAAGCCCCTCAGAGCAATTTCAAGCCCAATATTCTCTAACCGGACCAATCAGGGCTGCTGGCTGCTGTAGAGGGTGTGACGTAGCGAAGAAGCAACTGTTTTGAATCCAACCAATCCAGCAAACGTAACCAGCGTCATCGGTTGGTTTCGATGTGGTTGGCTGAAGTGTACGTCAATTAAATTGATGGACAAGCCGTTTGTCCAGTTAGATTCAAGGATTTCTGGCTCCTGAAATAACTCGTCTATCGCTGATCATCGGATGTTCGCGCGTAGCGCTACATCTGACGTGAGTGTGGTAAGGTTCTGCCCAGACCGAGGACCACTTTGCCCAAAAAATGTTTGAGCTTGCTCACCACACTTGAGAACCACTGGCCTAGTGCATATCAACAGTAACACTGGCCTAGTGCATATCAACAGTAACACTGGCCTAGTGCATATCAACAGTAATGCGAAGACTCCACCTCACCCCAACGACTGCAGTCTCCATCCTCTTCATCACCATCCAATTCAACTTCATCCTCCTCTTCATCATCATGCCCTTCTTCATCACCACCCAATTCCACTTCCACCTCACACTCCTCTTCGTCCTCCTCATCATCCTCCTCATCCGCTTCCTCTTTAGAGACTGTGGCGAACAGAAACAGAAGATAATGCAGTACAGACCTAGCCTGATTACCATCGACTTTCAAAGCTCTGCGAGACTTTGGTCTGACCAAGACCCTATAGCGCTGTCATTTCTAAAAGTGCATCCGTGTTCCCCAAAAGTGCATTTTTGGGGAACTCAGAAATCCGTTCAAATCAGCAGTTGGCCAGACCAGTGACAGCAACGCAGAAGGTGTTACGTCACTGGGAGGGTGTTTCAGGCTATGAATGTCCAGCAACATGGTTGGGGAATCCATGGGGGTGGGTACAAGTGTGAATTGCCCCATTTGAGAAGAACAAAGCCAGCTATTTAGTATCAGGGCCTTTACAGGGCAAAAGTGATAAATTAATCACGATTAATCATTGCAAAATATTGTGATTAATCAGATTATTTCTTTTATCGTTTGACAGCACTAGTTAATAGTAGCCTAGACGCACTCTAGCGGCAATAAATTGAATTTGCTCAGCGAGTACATCTAGGGACGAGCCATAGTTCAGACCTCGATTGTGTCTGAGCCGTTTCTGAGCCGTTTTGCTCTAGGTTATATTCAGACTGAATATATGGACAGTTACTGGGCGGGCTTAGCGTTGTTTGAACCGCTTAGTAGTTGCTAGTTGCACTGATTAGTTTTAGCTGTTTAACGCGGGGGTCTTCAAGTGTATCGGGAGGGCACACTCAACTTCAAAAGTAAGATAAATCAGAGACTTAGGGTGCGTGAAAAAAAGAAAACTACAGATTTAAAGAAAAATCTGCACTCATGAGTTGTATCTCATTATTTATTTGGCATACCACCATGTCCTATGCAAACGCGTTTCGGCATTTATGCCATCATCAGAGCGTGATACAGAGAACAATGGAAAGGGTGCATCTTATCACAGGGGGGTAAGAGGTCACAGGTTACCTGGATCACATGACAATAGATAGGGTGCGTTTGCATAGGACATGGTGGTATGCCAAATAAATAATGAGATACAGCTCGCGAGTGCAGATTTTTCTTTAACCCGGGGTCTATCACTCATCACCAGACTATACATTCAAGTGATAGTCTGGTGTGTCAGGCTAAGTTAATAGTGCTGGACTCAAAGGTCATGGGTCAAAGGTCAGACTCAAAGGTCATGGTACTGACTGGTCCGCTTCAACCCTCTCTGCCGAAACAGTCCTGTATGGACGCTAACAAATGTATAAAACTCCTCCCCACCCGAACGACTGCCGTCTCCATACTCTTCATCACCGTCCAATTCCACTTCCACCTCATACTCCTCCTCCTCTTCCTCCTCTTTATCTACAGAGACTGGGGCCTGCAGTAGATTCCGACCGTCAGACGACACCAGTGAAGCCTGAGTGAGAGAAGAGATTTCTTATGGGTTAGTTAAAGGAATAGGGCCAGATTGAATGAGCCAATTACAGTGGGGGATGATTAGGGGGCCAGATTGAATGAGCCAATTACAGTGGGGGATGATTAGGGGGCCAGATTGATACTCATACCACCTCATACTTCTCTTCCTCCTCCTCTTTATCTACAGAGACTGGGGCCTCCAGTAGATTCCGACCGTCAGACGACACCAGTGAAGCCTGAGTGAGAGAAGAGACTTTTATGGGTTAGTTAAAGGAATAGTTCACCTCTTTATGAAAATTGGTTCTTCACCCCCTTTACCTGGAGTTATATACATGTATGTGGGTAAGAGCATTTTGGTCTCAGTGCTTGCGTTTACCGAGTATGGCATCCCCAAATTTCCCAATTCTTTTAACTTAAGCTTTAGCTTAGCATAGGCGCTGGAATGTAATGTTGCCAGATAGCAACTCTTTGGCAACTTTACTTTACAGTACCTATGGAAGGTAAAATTGGGATTGCCAGACTAGGACAACGCATGCACTGAGAACAAAATACTCTTGCTCACATACGTTAACTCCTGGTAAAGGGGTGAATAACCAATTTTCATAAAGAGGTGAACTAATCCTTTAACACCAGAGGACAAGGTAAAGGCAAAAAAAGGATTTGTAATGGTTACTTGAAAACTGTGTGGAAACTCTTACTCACATATGTAACACCAGGTGAGGGGGTAGATAAGATATTTTTTGGGCTTTTGTGCCTTTACTCAGATAGGATAGTGTAGAGATGACAGGAAACAAGTGGAAGAGAGAGATGGGGTGGGATCGGGAAATGACCTCGGGTTGGAATCGAACCCGGGTCCCCGAAGTAATGGTCTGACGCTCTAGTCACTGAGCCACGGCGCCCCCAGATGCCCAGAAGCCTTTTGGTCTCAATGCATGTGTTTTCCTTGTATGGCAACCTCAAGTTTAGCTCTTTTTTAGCTTAGCATTGGTGCAGGTGGGAGATAAATTGTGTACACAGGAATGGCAACACTGGAATGCAAAGTTAGCAACTCTTAGGCAACATTTCATTCTAGCGCCTATGCTAAGCTAAATCTAAATTAGGGGTTGCCGTACTACGAAAACACAAGCACTGATACCATAATGCTTTTACCCACATATCTCCAGGTAAGAAGGTGAATAACCCAATTTAATAAAAAGGTGGAATATTCCTTTAAATGCATTGGATGCTTTTTAATTGCCATTACTATGATACTACTGACTTCGGAGATGGACTAACATTACAATACTATGCTAAAGAAAGAATAAAAGTCAAATCCAGCACCTGTGTGTGTTCAATTTTAACGTCTGCAGAGTAGGTGTGATCTAGCAGGGGATCAACTCCATCTGGGAAAGACAACAGAAGATGATTCACATACATTACATTCATTATGTAAGTGAGTGTGTGTGTGAGTGTGAGTGAGAGAGAGAGCGAGAGAGAGAGTGTGTGTGTGTGAGTGAGAGTGAGAGAGTGTGAGTGTGTGTGTGTGAGAGAGAGTGTGTTTGAGTGAATGAGAGAGAGAGAGAGAGTGTGTGTGTGTGTGCGTGCGTGAATGATTGTGTGTGAGTGTGTGTGAGAGAGAGAGTGAGTGAGTGAGTGTGTGTGTGTGGTTTGCTGGAGCTGTTTCTGATATAGGTAAGTTTGGCCGTTGCCCGGGGTGGCATCACAGGCACTTTGATTTTTTTTTTAATAGTTGAGTAACTAATAAGTGAGTTTAGGAAAAAAGAAAAGAAAAAAAATGGAGAAATTAGCAGCTGTGTCATTGACAGAGAGTGAGTTTGTGTGTGTGTGTATGTGTTTTTGTGTGTGTGTGTGTGTGTGTGTGTGTGTGTGTGTGTGTGTGTGTACACAAGTCCTTACCAGTCTGACTGCAGTCTCCATATCCATGAAGAACGTTTTCCTCTTTAATGCTGACAAGCTGTGGATCCTGGACAGACGATGAGACTGGCTCACTCAGACTCCAGACGGCAGTCAGTTTCAGACACTGGGCATTAGAATCATCCATCTGATTCTCCTGGGTATCAGGCAAGACCAGCGGACTCAGCCTCTTAGTGTCAGATAAACTCTGATAGCTGAGACTCAACATTTCCTGCAAAATACACAACAGACAGCATGTTTGAAACAAGTTTAATGGATGCAAGCTAGTTTGAAGCAAGCACATCCAACAGTCCACATTAGTACTGCTAACTGACAGCTCACATTACCTTCGTACAGTAGTTTTAGATAAATTGTTCATGGAACAACTTGTACCCACGGTCCAGTTTAGATTTTTTGGTTGCACATTGTTTTTATACGATGGAAGGCACATCACTAAAACCAGAGACACTTATATAGCAGGAGACAAATGACTTCAGAAGTCCTCCCATTGCAATGCACTACGGCCGTTCCTAATGCAAAGATGGTGGAGTAGAGAAACTGGAAGTCCTGCCTTACGGTGGAAATAGCCAATTGCGTTGCTGAACGCTGTATGACTGACGGTTAGCTTTTTTGTTTACTACCTCCGTCACTATGGTGGTCACTATGGCCATGCCGCGATTGTCAGCGCAGGCGCAGTAAGGAAATTGCCATTTTAAATAACGACTTTTTAGCTTTGTTTTTGGGTCTGTCTGGTAGATTTTGGCACTGTTCAACTCAGATTTAAACGAGGATTCACACCATCTTTCTAATCAGATTAGAGGTATCCATGTAAACCCGCCTAATGTTTTTTAGAATGGTAACAATAACAACAATAAGCAGCGAACAGGTTAACTCCTTTTAAGTCGGAGTCGCATAAGAATAGTACAAGTTAATAAAAGTTAGGTTCCGCACCTCGCTCGGTTCAGTCTTAATGTCTACAGACGAGGCCTGAAGAGAGTTTTCCTCTTTTCTTTGGCTTTTCTTCTGCTTTTTCTTTTGGGCGATAGGGCGAGGTTTTCTTTTTCTCAAGCGGTCTTTGTCCCAAGCGAATGCACTGGTGTCTGTCGCCCTTGTTCCTTCCTGGGGCACTGTTCGGTTCCGAGCGAGGGCTCTTTGCTGTGTAGACAGACACACACGCACGCACGAACACACACACACACACATGCACAATCAACACGTTTCTCAGACTTTTATGTCACAAACACAGGCAATAAATGTACAGTATGGCGAGACATTTTACACAAAACACAGGCAATAAATGTACGGTATGGCGAGACATTTTACACAAAACACAGGCAATAAATGTACGGTATGGCGAGACATTTTACACAAAACACAGGCAATAAATGTACGGTATGGCGAGACATTTTACACAAAACACAGGCAATAAATGTACGGTATGGCGAGACATTTTACACAAAACACAGGCAATAAATGTACGGTATGGCGAGACATTTCACACAAAACTAGCCCTTTTGGGCCATGATTAAAATTTGGTTCGCAAGTGGTGGCATGGTTGACTCACGATCGTGCAATAGCAATAGGGTTGACTCGTGCGATCCTGCAATACCAATAGGATGGGTGGGTTTATGACGGCATAGTTGCCTCCATCGCTTAAAGGGTAGCACCGGAGTAAGTTTAAGCATAGCCCTATAGAACGAGCCTTCTAACAGCTTCTAATATAAATTATCTTGCAGGGAATGAAACAATTTTGAAAAGCATAAACCTAACGTGAACGTGAAATACGTTACATTGAGTCAAAGGCACCTCAGATCTTACTATCGGTTTCGAAATAATGAGTACCGGTAGCATAGTTGCCTCAAGGACAAGTCAGATGTGCAGGCACACAAGGTGGCCGCTTGCTGTCAGCTTCCGGGGCGCCCGGCTAGGTGTAAGTGGCTAAATCGCTGTTTTAAAACATGGAAAGGTTCAAAGTAGCCCCACACTTTGTTTATCGTACAATGACAGTTTCAACATTTAAAACCAGATATTGAAACTTATTAACTGTACAGATACCGCTATTTACCCCTGAGTTGGGTGCCCTCTGCATGAACGTGTCAAAATTCTGCTCCCCAGCAAACATTCTTTTTATGATGTTGACAATATACAGCCATTTACAGATTTATGTTTAGCTACAACACAACATTCTGAATGATTTCATTGTGACTAACTTGGTTCATAATCTCCGCTTCTCTCAGCAGGCTCTCGGTAAAGACTAATTCAGAGGTGTGCCGCCTGCTTTTCTGGAAGAGCAGCTCAGGGTAGTCTCGTCTCAGCCTCCTCTTCAGCGTCTCCTGTCTGCAACACAACAAGACAACAACAACAATGGGCCCATTCTATAGAACAGTATCCAACAACACAACACAACAACAACAACAACAACAAGGTAAAAACTAGAAGGTTAACCTTTACCGTATGTTCTCACAGAATTTTGTGGGTACTGTTCCAGTTACAAAACCGAATAAAACCAATAGTGGGGGGGGGGGGGGGGGGGGGGATAATGGCTTGGAGAAATAATGGCTTGGCGGTCACCGGAGTTCACGCTACGCACGCCGCCGGAGTTCTAAACTCTACCTCGCCATTATTTCTTTAGATATGGTCACCTCGTCAGCCGTGATCCCTTACATATAAGTAGGCTGTTTCGCATTGTTACTAGACAACCAACATAATGGTGAGAGAGAGAAAAAAAAATTGCTACTTTAAATCCCCTTCCTCAAGGAAGTGTGTAACACCAGATAAATCTTTTAAGCTGGCCTTGCATGTGACAATAAAAGATTAAATTGACTTGCAATTACCTGTAGTTTGAGGCATCGAGACCTTCACATGACTTGACGAGTTCCACAAAGGTCTTCCTTAAGTGGTTCAATCTCAAGACCTCCTTATTGACGATCAGTCTCTGGTGGATTATGCTCTCACAAAATGCCTTGTAGCTTACATTAAACATTAGCTCATTCCTTAGGAAAAGCACACACACACACACACACACACACACACACACACACACACACACAAGCGTTTTAGCTTTGATCAAACGTTGGCTCATGGCTTACAAAACACACACACACACACACACACACACACACACACACACACACACACATTCATTTATGTCAAATTAAAAACCTGTAGCTGACTTGAAACGCTGGCTCATTCCTTTATTTTTTAAAAAAAGACTGCAGGATTCAGAAGTATGTGAATATTTTTCTCACACAAAATTTGAGAAATACATTCAGGATTTCCCATACATAGACTACTGATAATCTGTGGCACAGCATGACAAAATCAACTCCAACTCGAAGCATAATTTATGCTTCTTGTGGGTTTAAAATGGTCACAGCAGGTGACTCTGAAGAACGTGTGGGTAAAAGCATGTTGGTCTCAGTGCACTGGAATGTAAAGTAGCCAGATAGCTTTAGCTTAACATAGGCACTGGAATGTAAAGTAACCAGCTAGCTTGAGCTTAGCATAGGCACTAGAATGTAAAGTAGCCAGCTAGCTTTAGCTTAGCATAGCATAGGCACTGGAATGTAAAGTAGCCAGTTAGCTTTAGCTTAGCAAAGGCACTGGAATATAAAGTAGCCAGCTAGCTTTAGCTTGAGCTTAGTATAGGCACTGGAATGTAAAGTAACCAGATAGCTTGACTTAGCACAGGCACTGGAATGTAAAGTAGCCAGATAGCCACAGATTATTACATGGGACTGGAGGAGATAGGACTCCCTGGTGAAAGAGATGATATACGTATCTCAAAAAAGACAAATAGAAGAAGACACACTGAAAAGAAGAAGAACAAGAAGAAGAAGAACAAGAAGACACTTGAAACTGAATGTTTATTTACGTAGCCTAAAATAACAATAAAAAAGTGCCTTACTGTGTATTGTCTGGTTTGGAAGGCTTACTCAAGCATGTTGTGTACTTTCGGTAGCAGGTTTTGTGATACTGCACGCCCACAGCCGCACAGTCTTTGCCTCTGAGGTGCACAAGAACACTCTGGTCCTTCTTAAACTCAGCAGCTGGCTGCAATAAGCCTAGAGAGAAAGAGAAAGAGAGAGAGAGAGAGAGAGAGAGAGAGAGAGAGAGAGAGAGAGAGAGAGAGAGAGAGAGAGAGAGAGAGAGAGAGAGAGAGAGAGAGCAGAGCGAGAGAGAGAGGGAGAGACAGAGAATATAATATACACACTAGTCACAAGGTAATACCAGGATTTGTTTGTTTGTCTTGTTAAACATATATGTCATACAATATATACTGTATGTATATTTTGTAATAATGTTATTGTGACATTCATGCCAATAAAGCCTAATTGAACTGAATTGAACTGAGAGAGAAAGAGAGAGAGAGAGAGAGAGAGAGAGTGTGTAGATCTATCACCAATAGGGATCAAAATTAGAACTTGAATTTGGCTGGTAGATTTCAGACCAAAAAAAATATATATATCTTCCCCCAGTCTCTACTACACTCCTCAACGACCCTTTCGGCTCAGTGGTTAAAATGTTCTAAAGGAGAAATTTGGTGTGGTAAGGACCCAAAGTATATTGCAACACCATTAATAGTTGGAACGTTTGCCTGGGAGCAGAATTTTGAGACGTTTGAGCAGGCCGGAGAAAACCACTTGCTAGTTGTAGCTTCTGGGGGCATCCAGCTCGGGGATAAGTAGTTATCTGTACAATTACAAGGCTAAGTTTTCAATGGCTAGTTTAAAATGTTGGAACAATCATTATACTACAAAGTGTGGTACTATTTTGAGCCTTTCTATGGTTTAAAACAGTGATTTGGCTACTAACACCTAGCTAGATGCCCCTGGAAACTACAACTAGCAAGTGGTTTTCTCCGGCCTGCAAGAAGGTATCAACATTCTGCTCCCGACAAGTGTTCCAACTTTTTTTTATGTCGTGGGTTTGGTGTATTTGCCGGGATGGCAGGTTCAAGATCTGTGTTCAGTGCAGGCTGACACCTATTGCTTACTACTCAATTCACCTTTTTCACCTGGCCGCCATGTTCCGAACGAAAACGAGGCTCGGGTGGTAAAACTAGAGGAAGTGCCGACGAAATGTTAGTTTAATTCAATTCAATTTAATTTGTAGAGCGCTCAAATACAGTGCACTGTCTTGCGGCGCTTTACAGGTAGTACGGGAAGCATCCGTGAGAAACAGGGGCAAGGAAAAACTCCCTTCGCTTTGTAAATATAATAATTAATAATTTCTCACAGATGCCGGACTGAAAATCTACTGCTGGTCCCCTCTTACTGTTGGTCAGGTGGAAAGTTGGGCAGGTGTAAAGTTAGATGAGGGGCATCCCATCCCCAGAAGTAGCTTCTGGGGAAGTTTTAGCACCCAAGCCTCGTTCTAGTGCCTCATAGTGATGTAGGTGAAAAAGGTCAATGATAGATATTCATACATACAGCACATAGCCTGTACTGTACTGTACATTAAATGTAGTGGTTAAGGTGGGATTTTGCAAGAGGGGGAACTCTCATATTTTGTGTAGGCACTAAAAAAATTCAAATGTATAGGAGAAGAATGGGATGATCTAGGTTAATTTATCAGCATCATTTATGCTATAGCCTAGTTCATTTATGCGCAGGACCGGACTGGGACCAAAAAATGGCCCGGGCATTTTTGGCTATGGCGGCCCACCATGATTTTATTCAACATAAAATTAGTAAATTATGACAGCCCCAGCCCAAAAATGACCGTCGGCCCACCGGGCATTGCCCTGTATGCCCTATGGCCAGTCCATGTCTGTTTATGCGTACCCCCGCATTCCCCCTATTTTAAAAAAAAACCCTGATTACTTGCACTATGCAAATGTAAAGGAATATATTGTGTGCAGTGTAGTTTAATTATGACATGTTGTATGTTCAGGAGCAGGGATGAGAAAAAGCAGGTTGCACCGGGGACACCGAGGTGGGAAGTAATTTCCGTGCAAGAGTGCAGTGCAAATTCAAAATGTTGGTTTAAGTGTAGAAGTTTGCCTACAAATCTCACACATAATTTAACGTTTTTTAATTGTGTGCTGTGTGTGGGTGTGTAGGTGAGAAATGCATTTTTTTTTTTTTTTTTTCAGCATACCTGCTGTGACTGTTTCAGCTTTTGACAGAGCTTCTTTAAGCCGTTTCCCACCTCTGACGATGCATTTGGATTTTCTCTTGCATATGATACAAATGGTGGGAAGGACAGAACCAGAGCTCGGCATGGGAAGGCCTGAACTGGACAGAAGAAGTGTATTTGTTGGACTTGATGTAACGTTACTCAAATGCATCGAGACGTGAATGCTTTTAATGCTCAATGTTTTTGAGTCCGTGGACTTGTTTGTTGAGCGTTCCTCTGTAACGTTGTCCTTCGCTTTTTGTTCTTCACGCAGGAGACGTCTTTCTGTTCTAGTAATGGCTCTCTTGTCGATAAATCGCTTATAACACGTGTCATGGAAGGCAGCCTCCCCGGGAATCTCTTTGAACTTCAAATCTAGACAATGCATAAAGTCTTCAGCTAAATTACGGTTTGGGCACTCACCCCTCAAACCCAGCCACAGTTGAAGGCTTTTCCTGTATGTATTCCACCGTCTGAGTGTGAAATCTTGAAGGTCTTCGTCTTCAGCAGCACATACATGCATATAGCATCGCTTGGGTCCCAAATAGTTCGGTTCTGCCCATATGTCTGTGTTGTTCTCCTCATCGGAGCTAACGTTAATGCACTTAACGTTATCCATCTTCGTTTCTGTTGAGCAAACGCAGCTAACATTCACGTTTAGCACGGTCACCCTATGGTTTGATGCGGTGAATGCCTTTTGTTGTTTTGTTTGTTATTCGGGTAAACGTAGACATTTCAAATTACATGTTAAGCAAACAGCGTCTCCACAATAATTTCTTTCCATGAGCATGTCGGTCACAACCACCACACAGGGAAAAAGTTTGTTTTGCTTTTCTTCTTCGTCTGGCGCTTTTACAAACTGGCTAGTCGAGCAGTACAAGCTTATCACTGCCGTCTAGTGGAGCAGATGAGGAATTACAGACAAACTCGGTTCTAGCTTATAATTTTACAGTCTGAAATTGTAAATGACACTTCATCTGCACATTTATATAATTACATGAAGTAAACGGGAAAGCCACATTTGGATTTTGTTCTTCCTTGTCAGAAAAAATAACTTAGGCCTAGAAACAAAAATTATAAGTATATATCTACTTTAGTTTATGTCCCCTCTCTAATCTGAATGTAATCTGAAAATAAGTATTAGCAAATTAAGTTTGATTAAGTTCCATTTGATTCATTTCATTCCAAATTTCATTTTTTTCCTTTTTGTATTCTTCTCTGCAAATTGATCGTGATAGATTACGGCTCTGTATTTACAAGGTTATCACTGCCATCTAGCGGAGAGGACGCAAAATTACCTCTGAGACACAAGTCTTATTTTACAGCCACACTGGGATTTCCTGTCAGCTGCTTGGGCCACATTTATGCACCCTTTTTTTTTTCTTTTAGTCTGTAAATTATTATAAACTCCTATAAATGAAAGGGTGTTAAAGTAGTATTGAGTTAAGTTGAAGTTTTATTTTTTTTTTTTTTTTGGTCAGATTTTCTATTTTGAAGTTTTCTTACTGAGAAGAAAAAGTATTAAGATTAAAAAGTTTTACTAAGTTTGATTTTTGCCTTTTTTCTTTTTTTTTGGTTTTATTTCATGGCACTTTGGTCGACTGCAGTTGTGTATTGCAGCTCAAGAAGCATGATGATTTATGGCTTATTTTGATGTGTCAGATACGGCAGAACTTGCCATTAGGCCTAACTGAGAAAAAAAAGCAAAGTTTAGCAACCTTTCAACAGGGTAATGACCATCACCCATAGAAATGCATTGAAAACCATCCCAGACATTTTAAGAATATGGTATATGGTATGGTACTCTGTAACGTGACGCCCTAGGGTTCAAAAAAGTTTGTTCAGGCGCCAGGTAGGATTGACTACCTACCAAATTTAAAGAAGGGTGCCACGTCAGCACTAATTAAATAAAAATGGAAATAAGGATATGACACCACTCAAACGTAAATTCTAGAATGTTCATTGAATGTATTCACACACATGACAAAACCGTTCAAAACCACAAAATGAAATAGATACTGTCTCTTTAAGAAAACATGAGAAAATACAAAATATCAAAAATGAAATAAAAAGAATGTAGCACAATAAACCAAAGGGGAAACGGGAAATATGAATGTTGTATGATTGTTATGTTGTGTCTGTGGTGTGTATGAGTCCGTGTTTGCAACAGAGGGGAATGTTGTGATGGATGCGGGAGAGAAGTTCAGGAACAGAGAACAGGAGGGGGAAAACAAAAGCTAGGTGCGCGAAGTGAAAGTTTGACGTTACTCACGAAGATTCCTTACATGAGCATGATCCGCTATTGCCTGTATGAGTATCCACAGAGAGAACAGACAACGAAACCGTCTTGGCCTGCTTGAGTATCCACGGAGAGAACAGACAACGAAAGCCGTCTTGGCCTGCTTGAGTATCCCAGGAGAGAACAGACAACGAAAGCCAGTCTTCCGATTTAATCCATAACACTCGGATCCTTATTCCAAAACGAAGGCTTTTTCTTGAAGAGCGCTAACGCGATGCATGCGCGCAGCAAACGACTCTTTAAACTTTGATAATGTTAACACAAAACAATTCCTTCAGGGCGCACACCTTCACCCGACTTCTCGTACTGACTTCTCTCCGCCATTGAGCCTGTAGCTTGTTCCTATGTAGGAGGAACACTTTGGAACGGCCACTCCCCTAATTGGGTAGTATGCAAAACGAACTCTATATTCAATGTTAGAATAAATATCACAATAAATGAATGTATGTATGCGTGTGCGTGTGTGTGTGTGTAAGTAAGTGTAAGAAATGGAAAACGTAAATGTTATTAAATTGGACTAGGTAGCACTGCTCATTTTAACAGCGGCAAAAAGAGCGGTTCGCTACACTCTTCCCCCCTTGAAAAAACAACCTTTGGTTGGTATTACGCTGGAAATCCAAAGAACTCCTCCTCATCTGAGGATTCTGCAAAGATCTTCCGGAGATTTTGTTTTTCTCGGGCATCCACTTCAGCGGCAGTTGGAAAACAAGGCCTAAGGTTATGCACATGGACAACACATTGATCTTCTCCGGTGTCCTCTTTAACGACCTGAAAGTTAACAGGGCCCACTTGTTGAACAATTCTGTATGGTCCTTTCCATCTCGGGGCCAATTTGGCAGTAAAATGCCGGGCTGCAGAAGACTGTGGATGGTTTCGGACCCACACCCTGTCTTTGGCCTGGTAAGTCACTAGTCTCCGTCCCTTGTTATAATTCCTCAGTTGCCTCTGTTTAGCCATCTTACTGCTGACCTCTGCTTTGCGTTGTAGATTTTTGACATAACAGACAACATCATAGCCAGAGTCGTCGGGCAGAAGATTTGAGCCAAGGAGCACTTTGTCCATCGGACTTTGCAGTTTACGCCCCAGGTGTAATTCAGCAGGCGTCAGTCCAGTTGTTTCATGGACAGAAGAATTCAACGCAAACCGGAACTCGGACAGGTACTGGTCCCATCTCCTGTGATTATCCTCCACATATGCAGATATCATGCTCCGTAGACTTCTGTTTACTCGCTCAGTCATATTTGTTTGTGGATGGTAAGCAGTAGTGAGTTTATTTATCACTGCCCAATTCCTACAGAGTTCACGGAACAAGGTGGACACAAATTGTGGACCTCTGTCTGATAACAGGAAATCTGGAACTCCCCAGCGGGTGAGTATTTCCTTGCGAAACAGCTTAGCGATGACTGGTGCCGTGGCTGACCGCATAGGAAATAGCTCAACCCACTTGGTATAATAGTCAACAAAGACCAAAAGATGTTCACATAGGTCTGAGCTGCGAGGGAAAGGTCCCATAATATCCACACCAATCATTTCGTTTGGTCTGCTCACTTCTGTTTGTTGGATTTTACCAGCAGGTCGTTTGTTGTCAGGTTTAATTGTTTGGCACTTTTGGCAACATTTTATGTGGTGTTTAACATCTGACCACATTCCCGGCCAGTAAGCCACATCATGTATTCTCTTGTAGGTCTTGAACATACCAAGATGTCCCCCAAGGGGACTATCGTGATACACCTGGAGCATCAAATCCTTAAGCGCATGTGGTATGTAGACACGATAGTGCACTTGATTTTCACTGGAAAGCTTCCTGTATAGTTTGTCTTGTAAAACAATGAATTTCTCCTCCAATGTTTTATCTCCTTCTGCCAAAGACTTAACAATTCGCTCTAATTCTGGGTCTTTTTGTTGTTCCTCCCAGATGACATCATCCGTAAGGGGAAAACAGTCCTCCTTCTGGAAAGTGGCCAAACCACCTGGCGAAGAGGGAATGCGGGATAGAGCATCGGGTACCACATTCAATCTTCCTTTGCGGTATTCGATCACAAAATCAAATTTTTGCAGTCGAAGGGCCCAACGCAGCAGACGGCTTGAAGTTTTGGATGTTGTCAAGACCCATTGAAGTGCTGCGTGGTCTGTCACCACAGTGAAAAGCTTTGACTCCAAATAGTGTTGCCATTTTTCAAGTGCCCAGATAACGGCTAAGCACTCCTTCTCTGTAGCAGAGTAATTTGCTTCTGCTCTGTTTAAGGTTCTGCTCGCATAGGCGATAACATGTTCGGTGCCTGGTCCGGTTATTTGTGTCAGGACGGCCCCAAGACCTGTGTCGCTTGCATCAGTGTGGACAACAAAGCGCAAATCAGGTTGTGGGTGACCTAACACAGGTGAGGAGGTCATACAGGCCTGTAACTTTTCAAATGCTTGTTGACAATCTGATGTCCATATGAAGGACTGTCCTTTCTTTTTGAGATTGTTCAAAGGCTCAGCGATCTTGGAGAACCCCGGGACGAATCTGTGGTACCATCCTGATAATCCAAGGAATCGTTGAACATCTTTGAGGTTTCGTGGAATCGGGTAGTTCAAGATGGCCTTCACTTTTTCTGGGTCTGCCATGACACCAGACGCATTGACAATGTGGCCAAGGAATTTCACCTCCTTCAAGCAAAACCGGCTTTTCTTTAAGTTAAGAGTGAGGCCAGCCTGGAAGAGACAATCAAACACTTTCTGTAAATCAGAGAAGTGTTGAGCTTCAGAGGACGAATAGCAAATAATGTCATCCAAATATACAAGACAACAAGAGCCACGTAAGTCAGACAAGACGGTCTCCATTAGCCGTTGAAAACTTGCTGGAGCATTTTTTAGGCCAAAAGGCATAACTTTAAATTGATAGAGGCCTGATGGTGTAATGAACGCTGTCTTAGCTTTGCTTTCCGGACTCATGGAAACTCGCCAGTATCCACTATTCAAGTCAATAGTGGAGAAAATGGTAGAACCAGCTAAAGACTCGAGAATTTCAGAGATGTTTGGGAGAGGAAAAACGTCACTCTCAGTTAAGGCATTCAATCTTCGGTAGTCCACACAGAAACGATGACCACCATCTTTTTTTGGAACCAGGACCACAGGAGATGACCAGCCAGAGTGAGATGGTTCAATGATGCCAGCGGTCAGCATATCCTGAATTTGGTCCGTGACGATGGCCTGTTTCATTGGAGACATCCGGTAAGGCTTTTGTTTGATTGGGACTGTAGTGGTAACGTATATTTGGTGTTGTAATACATTAGTTTTCCCAATGTTGTGTGTACACACTTGTGGATTGCCTTGGAGCAGGTGGAGTAACTGCGTTTTTCCTGATTCTTGAAGGTCAGCAGCAGAGACAGCACGATCAATGTAATCTCGGGCCTCCAAACGTTCAGGCTCAAGAGAAAGCAATGGCGGTGGGACACAAGTGAGGAGGCCAAGCTGTTTGATTTGTCCTTTCTCACCCTTTTTCGAAGCCCTCTCCATGCCGAAACACGGGCAGTGCCAGGCTGGAAATAGAAAATGGTGGAAGGTTCTCCTTTAAGAGAATAGGCATTGTCTGCTATGTTCATCTGGAGCTGACTACGAAAGATGAAGTCAAGGCCCAGGACAACCCCGTATGCCAACGCTTTGCTTGGAAGAACAGCCACTGGTAAGGAAATTTCATGGCCATGTAAATTGATGTTTAGATTAATCCAACCCAGTGGTGTTGCGGTCTCTCCATTAGCCAGATACAAAGGTCCATGGGCCCATGGATTCATGTCCTTTGTGGTCTGGAGATCTGACCAGAGATACTCATGTATGGAGAGAAGTCAGTACGAGAAGTCGGGGATACTCAAGCAGCAAAGTGTAGCTGGCTCCTGTGTCCACGATAGCTTTGCCGTACCAAGAGCCAATGCCAATGGGCACGATAAGCTGTTGAGGGACTGTTCGTGTACTCGCTGGGGCTTTAGCAGATGCTGTAGCAGAAGGATTAGAAAAAGGAACAGGCTCTTTCTGTGTCTTGGTTTTCTCAGCAGACACAGCACTACTAGAAGCCTCACCCTGTTTCTGGCTCTGGGGTCTTTGCTTAAAGTGATGTTGTTGACCATTTGCGTTTTTAGGTGTGTTGGAGTAGTGCTGAGGACAAGACCCAGGACTGTGCGAGCCTTTACAACGCCAACAAAGAATAGGAGGTCGGTCCACTTGCTGAGCTGGAGAAGTCCTCTGTACTGGGCTAGTCTTCTTCTGTGTGCTTCGCTCATACTCCAACTGCTGTTCATGATCTTTTTCAAGCTGATGGCCAAGGCGCACAAGCTCGTCAACATCCTTCACTCTGCCACGGAGCTGGCTAGCAAGGTAAGGTTTGATGTTCCTCAAAATAAGCTTTACAATGTCAGCTTCAGTTAGCTTTTCATCCCATCGTGTGCACAATGCTCTGAAAGAGTAAGCAAAATCTCTAATAGTTTCTTTCTCTTGCTGTTTCTTAGAGCGGACTCGCTCTGCCAACTCATCTTTATAGTCTTCAGCAAGGAAAGCAGACAAGAAAGAAGATTGGAAGTCTCTCCATGTAGCGATTTTTGTGCGGGTGATTTCCCACCAATCACGTGCAGTGCCATGTAACACAGTGCGGAAGGTGGCAAGGATGTCACTGTCAGACAAAGGATGGAGAGCAATGAAGTCTTGACATTTGGTTAAGTACATGACCGGATCTGGATCATCACCAGGCTTTCCAAAAGTAGGGAACACCTTCATTAGCTTAATGTGGTCTGTTTTTGCAGATGCAGAACTAGACGCAGAAAAAGAGGCTGTACGAGAAGTGTCATGAAATAAAGCTGAATCCCTAACAGAAAAAGTCTGAAACATTTGATTCATTTTCCTCTGTAACTCCAATGTCTCTTTTTTATTATCAGTGGAGAATTTTTCAAATTGGTCACTGAGTGCATCGACTTTTTCTGATAAGTTTTTAACCAGAGGAACACACTCTGCCAGCAGAACACTCTGTTTGTTCACTTCAATGCTAGTGTTTTCTGCATCAGTTTGAGTCTTTTTAATATCTCGCTCTAGTTCCACTTGCAGCTGCTCCTTTCCACAAAACTCACTTCAGCTCCTGTACTAACTCGAATCTTTTCGACCTCCTCAGAGACTATGGTCCTTAGTGCTTTCATCAATGAATCCAGTTCTTTGTCCAGTTTGTCCCTAGTGGCAGTCACGACAGTTCGCACATGGGTATATTGCTCTTGAGTAGTGACAATAAAGTTTTCGAATTTGGACTCCAAATGAAATCGCTGCCTCTGCATGATCTTATTCATTTCAGCCAACTCTCGCTCATGTTTTTCCATGTGCTGAAAAAGCTTCTCCCAGCCATCTTGAGCCCGTTCAGCAAGCCGACCTAACTCCTTTCCTGGAGTGGGAAGTATCGTGGGTAAGGCACAGCGGAGAGGAGATTCACTTTCTGATCCAGAGGGGGTCAAAGACATCTCAGTAGATAATTGCTGTGTCAGTTCTCGCATTTTGGGTACGGTTCCAGTTCCAGTTCCAGCTTGAGAGAAAGAAGGGGCAACACTGGCACCCGCTGGTGTGGAAGCCGATGTCACGAAAACTCTTGATTCAGGGATACTTGGTAATTGTGGCATTGTTTGTTGAAATAATGGGTTGGAAGTAGTGTGTGAAAGTGTGGAAGGGGTGGCTATGTCAGGGGGTCGTGATACAAGATCAACATTAATTATTGAATCAGTTGGTAAAGTAGCCATATTCACCTCCATCAAAACAAATAGGTTAAACACTTTAAACACTTCAAAACACCAATAGCTCAATTCAGTGTAAGTCATAACACTCCATCAAAGCAATTTTCATTTTTCACAAACAGTTTTTTTTTTTTCACAATCAGTTTTTTTTTTTTTCACAATCAGGTTTTTTTTTTTTTTTTTTAAGGAGCAATTACAGATTGCTACCATCAGACAATCAATCACCAGACAGAGAATGCAATTTTCAATAAACGGTAGACAGTCACGTAATCATCAACCCATCAATCAATCAATCAAGATCAGGTGTCAGGTGGTGCAATTGAAATGTACAGTGTGCAATTAACAGTTCAAGTGTTCAGTGTTCAAGTGTTCAAGTGTTCAAGTGTTCAAGTCCCTGTTCAGGCGCCACTCTGTAACGTGACGCCCTAGGGTTCAAAAAAGTTTGTTCAGGCGCCAGGTAGGATTGACTACCTACCAAATTTAAAGAAGGGTGCCACGTCAGCACTAATTAAATAAAAATGGAAATAAGGATATGACACCACTCAAACGTAAATTCTAGAATGTTCATTGAATGTATTCACACACATGACAAAACCGTTCAAAACCACAAAATGAAATAGATACTGTCTCTTTAAGAAAACATGAGAAAATACAAAATATCAAAAATGAAATAAAAAGAATGTAGCACAATAAACCAAAGGGGAAACGGGAAATATGAATGTTGTATGATTGTTATGTTGTGTCTGTGTTGTGTATGAGTCCGTGTTTGCAACAGAGGGGAATGTTGTGATGGATGCGGGAGAGAAGTTCAGGAACAGAGAACAGGAGGGGAAAAAAAAAGCTAGGTGCGCGAAGTGAAAGTTTTGACGTTACTCACGAAGATTCCTTACATGAGCATGATCCGCTATTGCCTGTATGAGTATCCACGGAGAGAACAGACAACGAAACCGTCTTGGCCTGCTTGAGTATCCCAGGAGAGAACAGACAACGAAAGCCAGTCTTCCGATTTAATCCATAACCCTCGGATCCTTATTCCAAAACGAAGGCTTTTTCTTGAAGAGCGCTAACGCGATGCATGCGCGCAGCAAACGACTCTTTAAACTTTGATAACGTTAACACAAAACAATTCCTTCAGGGCGCACACCTTCACCCGACTTCTCGTACTGACTTCTCTCCGCCATTGAGCCTGTAGCTTGTTCCTATGTAGGAGGAACACTTTGGAACGGCCACTCCCCTAATTGGGTAGTATGCAAAACGAACTCTATATTCAATGTTAGAATAAATATCACAATAAATGAATGTATGTATGCGTGTGTGTGTGTGTGTGTGTGTAAGTAAGTGTAAGAAATGGAAAACGTAAATGTTATTAAATTGGACTAGGTAGCACTGCTCATTTTAACAGCGGCAAAAAGAGCGGTTCGCTACAGTAATATTCAAAGTGCTCCTCTGTCTGAAAAAGTTTGAGAAACACGGATATAGGTAGTTGTACGCACAAACAGTGGCCTAATTATTTGGTCAAAAAGAATGCAGCTCTTCTACAAAAACAATTGGGTTTTTTTTTTTGTACTAAAACAGTCAAATCAGCAGAGAAATGAGAGGTCATTACACTAGTAATTCAATATGACCACTATGTGGCATATAGCTACTGCTGCAATGTGATTAGTTTACAAGTTGTAACAATTTACTATTCAAATTAAAAGTGCCTTCCCCATATAAAGTGCGAACAACAGATGCGGATGAATATAAGTGCAAGAACTTATTAAAGCAGAAGTTCGCTTTATATGACTTCAAACTGAAAAAGTCCCCTGTAAAATTAAATTTCAATTTATTTTGTAGAGCACACAAGATTCAAGATTCAATTCAAGATATTCCTGGCCTCGCAAGTGTTTCTTTAACAGGTTTAATGAAGTCTTCTCCTCTTCAAAATCATCCATACACATCCACACACCATGAAACTAACAATACACAGTATTAAAAGTAACAGTTAGCCAGAAAAAGCAGAAGTGGAAAGTAACTAAGTACATTTACTCAAGTTACTGTAATTAATAAAAATAAATAATAATAAAAAAAAGTTACTGTAATTAAGAGATCACATTCCTGACTTCAAACAGGAAAAGTCACCTCTAAAATTCAATTTCAATTTATTTTGCCAAGCGCTCAAGATTCAAAATTGAATTCAAAATAAATATTCCATATGGAAAGCCTCTAGCCTGACATGGCCATCCCATAATACTACTGTTCATCCATATTCATGGTCCGGAGACGGTCTTCTGGGGAGGGTTTAGTCTGTTAACAGACAACCGGCCAATAAGCGAAGCTGATTAGATGAACTGCCCAATCGTTTTTAAACGAGGACTGAATGCCCCCCCGCCCTATAATCGTGTCAAGTTAAAGAACCTCCAGACCATGAATACGGATGAACAGCAGTATTATGGGCGGGCTATGTCAGGCTATGCCTTGCCTTCAGTCCAGTGAATGTTTGATGAATGTTGCGTGACACTCATTCTGCTGAGTGACTCCACTGGTGTCGTTTGAGACTTTGTCCTGTTGTGAAGTTCTTACCACATTGAGTGCAGTAGTACGGCCTCTCTCCTGTGTGAGTGCGCTGGTGTACTTTGAGACTACCTCCTGTAGTGAAACCCTTGCCACACTGAGTGCAGTTGTACGGTCTCTCTCCTGTGTGAATGCGCAAGTGTACTTTGAGATTTCCATGTTTACGGAAACTTTTGCCACACTGAGCACAGCTATATAACCTTTCTCCTATGTGAATGTGTTCATGATGTTTGACCTCTATGTTTTGTATGCAGGGGTATGGCTTCTCTACTGTGTGAGTGAGCTGGTGTCGTTTAAGATGTCCCCCTTGTGAGAAGCTCTTGCCACACTGAGTGCAGGCATACGGCCTCTCTCCTGTGTGAATGCGCTGGTGTTGTTTGAGATCGTTTCCTTGAGCAGAAGCTCTTGTCACACTGAGTGCAGTGGTATGGCTTCTCTCCTGCGTGAGTTCGCTGGTGTAGTTTGAGATTTCTTTCAGTCGTGAAGCTCTTGCCACACTGAGTGCAGTGGTACGGCCTCTCTCCTGTGTGAACGAGTTGATGATGTGTGAGCTGTCTTTTTTGCGCAAAGCTCTTGTCACACTGAGTGCAATGGTACGGCCTCTCTCCTGTGTGAGTGCGCTGATGAAGCTTGAAATTTCCCGCTTGAGAGAAGCTCTTGCCACACTGAGTGCAGTGGTACGGCTTCTCTCCTGTGTGAGTGCGCTGGTGTAGTTTGAGTTTTTTCTAGTCGTAAAGCTCTTGCCACACTGAGTGCAGCAGTATGGCCTCTCTCCGGAATGACTGCGCAGGTGATAATTGAAACTACCCTTATTAATGAAGTTCTTACCACAAAGAGGACACTGATACGGCCTCTCTCCTGTGTGAGTGCGCTGGTGTAGTTTGAGACTACCTACAGTAGGGAAGCTCTTGCCACACTGAGTGCAGTGGCACGGACTATCTTCTGTGTGAATACGCTGGTGGTAGTTTAAACTGCTCTTACTAATGAACCGCTTATTACAAAGTGCACATTGGTACGGCTTCTCTCCTGTGTGAGTGCGCAGGTGCAATTTCAGATCGCTACCTTGAGCGAATCTCTTGTCACACTGAGTGCAGTGATACGGCCTCTCTCCTGTGTGAGTGCGCAAGTGTATTTTGAGATTGCACTCTTGTGTGAAGCTCTTGCCACACTGAGTGCAGAGGTATGGTTTCTCTCCTGTGTGAATGCGCTCATGTAGTTGGAGGTTTCGAGCTGAAGTAAAGTTCTTGCCACACTGAGTGCAGCTAAACGGCCTCTCTCCTGTGTGAATGCGCTGGTGTATTTCCAGATGATGCTTTGAAGTGAAACTCTTGTCACACTGAAAGCAGTGGTACGGCTTCTCTCCTGTATGAATGCGTTGGTGTTTTTTGAGATGTACCTCTTGAGCGAAACTCTTGCCACAATGAGTGCAGTGGTACGGCCTCTCTCCTGTGTGAATGCGTTGATGTTTCTTGAGATTTGTTTCTTGAGTGAAGCTCTTGCCACACTGAGTGCAGTGGTACGGCCTCTCTCCTGTGTGAACACGTTGGTGTTTTTTGAGATGCGCTTCTCGATTGAAGCTCTTGCCGCACTGAATGCAGTGGTACGGCCTCTCTCCTGTGTGTGTACACTGGTGTCCTTTCAGACTTGTGAAACTTTTCCCACAAAGAGTGCAGCAGTGATTCCTTAGTTCTTTCCCTGTGTTCCAAAGAAGGAGAAATAAAGATAGACAATCATTAACCACAGAAATCAATATACCTAGTCCTTTTATGCTCTCGACAAGTTGGCCATGT